>VWZF01000299.1:359351-606844 GCA_013396755.1 Sclerurus mexicanus | reverse complement strand
AGAAAGAAAGAAAGAAAGAAAGAAAGAAAAGAAAGAAAGAAAGAGAAAGACTCATTTTCCCAGTGCTGACTGTACTCTAGATTCCTACAGATGTGGGTCAGCGTTCCCTGATTTCCCTAGGCAACTTTTTCTTGCTTACAAAACACAGTGGAAAAAATCATCTAGCTGGGAAACAAACATGTAGTAGCCTTATGTGATAGTCAAAACCTGATTAAATGATCCCCTTTTCTTTCTGGGTTTGCCCATTCCAAAAGGTGGTAGAAGAAGAGACTGCAGCAGGTTCTGGAGCATTTCCAGTTCAGAGCAATGAGCCAGGGGTTCTGTCAAGTGCCAACAAACCAATTCAAGAAAATCAAGAGTCCCATGTACAGAAGATGACTTATTTTTCAAAAAGATGGTGCAAATCAAAACAGATGAGTTACATGGCAGAAAATCCAAACAAAACTTGAAGATTATCTGAGATTCCTCTGTCTAATGGTTTGTGTCTCTACAAAAGACATAATAAAAATGTTGCCCTCCTCCATTGGGATGGCTGCACCCTAAATGTTGGCAAGGTCCTGTATCCCTGTGCCCTCTCTGCTGAGACAAAAGCATAAGCACACCTATCTTCCCTGCAACCCTGGTCCAGTAGACGCTGTTTTTTTAAAGGAAGGCATAGAGCAGAGGAGTTAACAGTTTTAGATGTGTAAAAGTCCACCTTGTCTAGGAACCATAAGACAACTGGCCAGATCCTGCAACACAATAAAACAAACAAAACAAAAGGTACTCCAGAGGACAAGCACTTTCCTGCCAACTGCTCTTGGATAGGGAAAGAAATGCCTAAGAGTACAATAGTGCTGTTAAAATTGCTGCTATATGATGTGTTTAGTATAATTTTTTTTTCTTAGCATATAAACAATATTTTGACTTTGATGGCAGTCCACTCTTTCCTACTCCACAGCCTTTGAGGGGATCTCTCCGAATGCAAAGCCTGCCTGGACTTTGCCTTATGCTCCAGTTAGAAGAAGGGGAATTTTTCTATTTTTGCTTTTCATTTTGCCTTGTTTGGTTTTTTTTTTTCATTTTCAGTAAGTACTCCTCTGAGTGTTCTGAAAGATGAATTTAGTGTACAGAATTATTACAGAAATTGGTAATTTCCTTGCCAACTCTGAACTCAACAGCAACAATCAGCCCTGCTCCCTGTTGCTGGACTCTGGAATCCATAGGAAAAGGTCTTCAGATGCTGAGTCACTTTTCTGTTTTAGCAGCTGCTTCTTGCCTCCCTGTGGAAAAGGCAGTAGAGCAGATACAGCCCAGGGGTACAGGTTTGTCCGTACTTCACAAATAACACAGTGGCTTCTTCAACAATGAAATTACACCTTGTTTTAATAAAAAGTTTTGTACTTTCTAAACCACCACTTATTTGCCACTTAGTTCTAATTTATTTTATAAAATATCTGTGCAATGGATATGGGTTTGATGTGTTTTGACACTGTGATGCCATTAAATGAGGGCCAATGTGACTAGAGAAATAGAGGTGTTCAGTAAGGTCTTCAACATATTTGAAGATTAAAGTTAATATTATTTCTATTCTTAAAACCATTTCTATGTGTATTGCTTTTGCAATTCACATATAAATTAAAATCATCCTCAAATTAAAATCTTATTGACACTTCACAAATATTACTACAAGGAAAATAAGAAGGTGGCAAATGATTAAGTGTATAATTAAAGGTTTCACATTTAATCCTGTCACTGTAGTGATTTATGGCTTATTATTTTGTCCAAGTAATGCAATTCTTTTTTTCTAGTGTTTTTTCTTTCATCATTGTTAGTATCTGTATTATTATGGTAAGGAAATTTAACTCAAAAACAACACTTTTGTTCTCAGCTGCAAGGTACAGAGAAGAGTTAAATCAAAGCATAGAAGATGCAATACACTTCCCACTGCAGTTGGTGGGAGAATTGTGACGTGTTTACAGTGTTGGGCCAGAAATGCTTTACTTGTAAGAACAAAGGGCAGGATGTAGCCTCTGTGCTTCGCTGCTGTCATATTTAGGGCTGAAACAGGTGTCTTCAGTAGCCAGTCCCAAGAAGGCTCAATAAAGACATGGGGCTGGGACACACAATATCCCTCTGTAGCACATGCCAGAATTGGGTGGAAACCTCCAAACGCAGCAGAAACAGCCTTGAAATAGCCCATAGCAAAGGCTGAGCAGAGTGCCCACAGGCTGTGGAGTCCGGGCTCTTCTCCAGAGGTAGGTCCTGATAGCAGGATTTTTTAAAAGGACTCATCAGGCTTTATGGTGACCATAGATCACAGATATGTGGGACCTCATTGTTTGCATGAAATGACAGCTCTTTCCTCTTTTTCTAAGTTTCCCAGCCACTGGGCTGGGCCGTGATGTCCTCTTGCAAGGCTTTCTTCCAGCTACATGAAATTAGCAACTTTGCTCTGGCAGGACTGTAGTATGACCAGTGAAACAGTCCCTACTCCTCTTTTTCAGACCACCTTGTAGTTCTGCCAAAAATGGGGTGTCTACGCTGCCTCAGGGTGGGGAGAGCTGGGAAATTAGATCACTCACACTCCAGTGAGTGTTCCAGGTTATGCTTGTGTAGTACAGGATATTATTATGTCTTCCATCTGCAACCTAGAAGACAAGCCTGAGCAGATCTGAGATTTTGGAATTTAAGTATTGTTTCAGGGTCACAGAGGCTCCTGCACATGAGATGAACACCTTGTTGCTGATGTGGAGTTTTCTGTGGGACTTCAAAGATGAGTGAGAGCTGAATTTTCTGATAACAGTTTTCATATTCAGACATGTAAATTTTTATGTGCTCCAAACTTTCTCTTGATCAAGAATCCACTTAAAGAAATAAGAAGTATTCTTTTACCAATGGTTGCTACCGAGATTCTTCTCTTAGAGTGATTTCACACAAGAAGTGTGGTTCTTTTCCAGAATATTTCAGGAAGAAATAGCTTGGGTTTTATTTCTGGTTGGGAGTTTGAATTCACACTTATATTAACTTCACCTAGAGCTGTTAACCTGAGCAGAAAAAATATGTTGTCATCTTTACTGTTTTAACCTAAGTATCACTTATAGATGCACTTTTCAGCAGTGTTTGACACAATTTAATTATGCTCTGTTGAATGTATTGTAATTTACATTCTCCATATTGTTCCGTAATATTACTGTTTCTTTATAATTTTTGTCTCATTGAAAATACAAGAGGCCGTTTCTTTTAATCCTCTGCAGCAATTGCCGTAGAAATTTCTGAGAGATCTTTACAGAATTGTAGCTGAATAAAAAGCATAGAAATTAGTTTTCTTGAGAAATGGTTATGTAAAACAGGACTTGTTTTGTCTTTCTTTAGTATCTCTTTGTCTTTTGAGCAAGTTTTTCATTGCCCTAATATTTTTCAGCTGTTGTTTCTTTTTTGTTGTCCTTCCTCCCTTCCTTCCTTCCTTCCTTCCTTCCTTCCTTCCTTCCTTCCTTCCTTCCTTCCTTCCTCCCTCCCTTCCTTCCTTCCTTCCTTCCTTTGCTGTTTTTTGTTTGTTTAAAGGTACGTAACCCACAAGAACATGGTGTTGCAGGAAGTTATAAGAAGTCATAACTCCAGTACTGCCTTTCTTAATATTTTTTTGAGGTTCATATTGCTGCTTTTTGAGCAAATGTGTGTTTGTTTTAGGGAAAGACTTGTTCACATGAAACTTGTAATTTTTCCTTGAGTTAGAATGGCTAATTGAAGATCTAGCAATTCACATGAGAAGTTACTGCTACCCTGCTCAATCACCAGGCCTTTAACTGGCAGCCTGGTATTTTCCCTGCCATTGCAGTCTCCATTTGAATCAGAAGTCACTCAAAATCTCATAACAGCTTTCTTCAGATCTCACTGATTTAATTAGTGGTTGGTTATTGTCTCTCCTTCAAAATAATAATTAAATATGTGCAACAAATCTAGACCTACAGAAATACTGTGTTGTCCATCTTATGCCACGAATACAAAACTGGGGGGAGTTCCAGATACACCTGAAGGCTGTGCTGCCATTCAGTGGGACCTTGATAGGCTGGAGAATTGGGTGGGGAGAAACCTAATGAAGTTCAACAAAGGCAAGTGCAAGGTCCAACACCTGGGGAGAAATAACCCCAAGTACCAGTACAGGTTGGGCTACTAGGTAGCAGCTCTGTGAAAAAGGACCTGGTAGCCTTGGATGACAAGTTGACAATGAGCTGGCAGTGTGTCCTTGAGGCCAGGATGGCCAATGGTATTCCAGAGTGCATCAGGAAGAGTGTGGCCAGCAGGTCGAGGGAGGTGATCATTCCCCTCTACTCAGCCCTAGTGAGGCCACATCTGGAGCACTGTGTCCAGTTCTGGGCTCCTCAGTACAAAAAAGACAAGGAGCTACTGGAGAGTCTCAAGCAGAGTGCCACAAAAATGATTAGGGGTCTGGAACATCTCTCTTATGAGGAAAGACTGCAGGAGCTGGGCCTGTTTAGTCTAGAGAAGACTTAGAGGGGATCTCATCAGTACATCTCAAAGGCAGGTGCCAGACTCTTTTCATTGGTTCCCAGCAACAGAACAAGGAGCAATGGACATAAAATAAACCACAAAAAGTGGTTTGTTCCAACCCTAATGATTCTGTGATTCTCATCTTGCTATTGTTTAAAGTCTCTTGGTGTAACTCATTTTATGGGTACAAGAGATAAATGCAGTATCAGCTACCGCTTAGGATGTTTGATACTTCTAGTCTTGCACTGTGAAGCACAGGTGTAGGTCACCCCACAGCAAGGTGAATGGTTCTGGTGATTTCAGTGGACATCCTTGAATGAGTCACAGTTTAAAGATTGCAGCATTTTCCTTCCTCATGAGAAGCTTCCAGAAGAGTATTGCTAAGTCCTGCCTTGTGTGTGCTTAGGATTGAATGATTTATATTTTGGAACTGTCATTTACATGCTTATTTTGACAATACTTGGGTTGTTTTTTTCCTTTATCAGACAAATGCCTTCTTTTCACAGTAGACTGAACAGCTTTTGCTTCTTCTGAGCCATAGAAACCTAGTGTGTTAATTCATCTGAGCTTGAGGATTATTACCCTTTTAGTGTTTATGATGTTAGCAAGACCCAGGGGCGAATTCTTTTCTGGAATGAAATGTCATGGGTTGTTTGAAGTCAACTGGTTGAGCTGTTCCAATATACAGCAGAAAGGAATTTGTCCTCTGATTTGTACACCAACGGACTATACTGGAGTTTTTACATATACTACTTGCACATAAAAGAGTACAAAATTTGTAGGCAAAGTATTTTTTGTTGTCTGCCTGACTCAGTATTAGAATCACCAAATCATTATAGTTGGAAATATCATTAAGATCATTGAGTTCAGCCATTAATCTAACACTGCCAAGTCCACCACTAAACCGTGTCCCTCAAGTGCCACACTTACATGTCTTTTAAATACCTCCAGGGATGGTGATTCAGCCACTTTCCGGGGCAACCTGTGCTAATGCTTTCAGTAAAAAAATGCTTCCTAATATCCAATGTAAATCTTCCCTGCTGTATTCTATGAGCCGCTGGAAGAATATTTTATCTGCCTCTTCATCTTGGTTGGGTGACCTACAGCAGAACCAAACCAGGTTATCTGCCCTGTTGGCCTTACCCCTGATTCTTACCCATAAACATTCAATCCTATACTCACCATCATTAAGCTCTATACACTCCCTGTCATAAAAGGCTAACCTTCATTGCTTATTCCTTCTGAAGAGTTTATAGCCATATTGTTTGGACTCTCTAGATGCTACACTGTTACATATGTCATATTTAAAATTAAGAGACAGAACAGATATTTTCATGGACCGAGAAAATATGTGCAAATTTTGAGGTCTGTAGTGTAGGATGAAAAATTTACAGTTAAGATCCCTGAGAACACAAATTCAAAACAATCTCTGTTGCTCAGATTGGAGTTCTGTTGAGTTAAAAAAAGTCAATTTTAAATCTCATTGTACATCTTTTTGCCTTTTTATCATGGAGTTGTTATGTGGCATTACAGCTGTTTCACCAGAAGACATGGGCAAAACTGCTTTCTCTAGATCACAACAAAGAGTAGACACAAGGGAAATGGAGCTTGTTTTCTAAAATGCATGTGTTCTGTTATGAACTGCTGAATAGCAGGGGACAAGCAGCTAGGAAGAGCTGATTCAGTGAGATGTTTCTGTTGTAAAGTGAATGCACGTGCAAATTTTTATTGCTTACTTTTTTCCAGGCTAAACTTTTCCCTCACAAGAACCTCAAGCCACAGGAGCCTCAGGACCCAACGAGGATAGTTTTTTCTGAGGGGGATTATCACTTTTTTCATCACTGAGTTCTTCAGAAGTTTTGATAGGCATCACATAAAGCTTCTGGATGAAGCAAAGCATCTGCAATTTGACTTAATAGGCAGAGACATGCAGGGAGCTGGGCTGCTCCCCAACACCTCTGACACAGCATCAGTCAGACCTGGTCCCAGGTTGAAATACTCACAGTTGGTTTCTGCCATTTAAAGCACAAAAGAACAACGCATAAAAACTGAAGCTGTTCCTCTAATTCTCTGCTGTTCTACTGTGCTGAATCCAGATGATCCAATTTATGTGCTTCTCTTATATATTTGCTACACAGGAATAAAGTGCCGTTCCCAAGAGCTGCTGTAGTCAGACTGTCCTGGAATTCATGACAGAGATTCTACTTTCTTGTGGCACTATAACAAACCAGGATGATGATTTTTAGCAGAATATATACAGAGAGCAAAATAAGTGATGTCAACTTTAATAATTATATGATGTAATCTCACTCTGAGATGTAATTCTCACTTGAATCTCACTCTCCAGATTTTCAATAAAAACTCTATAAAAATTATTGTAAACACTTCGCAACTTATTGGGTTAATCTGGACTGTTAGTATTCAGGAAAGAAACACAAGTGTTCTGGAACTTCATCACAAACCTTTTGATGTAAAAGAAAGGCAACATTATTCTTTCTAACCACCTGTTCCAAGAAAAAACTGACTGAAAGAAAGACTAAATTTATTTCTCACAAATGAGTAACAGTTACCTCTTCTTGCTTACCTCCCACTGCATTTACTTTGATGAAATAATTGCATTCATTTCTTGCTGAAATATTAGCATGAAATAATTAATAGTTGCATTTAGAACAGTGTGTGTGAGCATCATAGTTAATACTAAGTTAAGATGGAAAATATTATTTTATTCACTATTTTTGGCAGCCCAGTGTTGTATGTGGAACTGAAGTTTATTGAGTCACACTTCCAATTATAAGCAACAAAAATGCTTCAGCTTTGCATGACATATAGTGAACTTAGTGTACCATTACATGGTATCTTTTAAAGATTGTCAGCAAATTTCTCTATGGTATCATAAAGTTTTACAGACTAGGCTGTAATCATGTTTTACATATATAATAATGGTTGTTGAAGGGTCTGAGAGATGGACTGAGACTAAAAAGTATGGCAGCTTTTTTAGTGAGACATTCTTTTTTTCCTGTTACACATTTTTGTGGAGTGAGAGGTGGGAATTCTTGAGGAATTTTTGAGGCTGAATGAATGAAACAATTCTGGTGGGCTTGATAGGAGAATGACTGGTTTTCTTACTTGTGTGATTGTCTCTGGCTGTTGTATTTAAGACTCAGTAAAACTTCCTCAATGGGCAAAAAAAATGCTTTGGAGCAATAAGTATTGAATGTTAATGAAAATAAGAGGTATCTTAAGTAAACAAGGAAAGCCTGTGGAAAGAGCAGAGTGACTGAAGCAATATTCAAGTGAAAAAAATAAATCTGGGAGATGGGGAGAAAGAAAATTGGTGTGATAAGACTGATAATATTTTTACTCTCACAATCTTTGAAGTTTATTCACTGTTTTGTTTATATGCATATAAACAAACCTTCCAACAACTTGTGTTTCAGTTTATCTGACTCCACTTACTACATTAAATTTTACTCCATGCATATCAAAACTTTTTGAGAAAAAAATTTAGAGTACTAAACTGGAACCCAAAGTAACTTAAATGGATTTCTGTAAATTAAGTAAGAAATTGGATATTAAATCCATATCCACACAGTTCGTTAGCCTTTTGACTTTTTCCTCAAGCAACCCTGGAATAACCTGGGAGATTTTACTGACTTCAAATGCATTAAATATATTGATCTGCAGAAAGCTTTGGCGTCAGGCTGTCTGTAGCCTGTGTCCTGCTGTCAGAAAGGAAATGCTTCTGATTTTGTCTACGAAAAAACCAAAAATGAAAATTATTATCAGGGTTTCAAATTACTGTGGAAGCTGGAGAGGCCAGGGGAGTTGGCTAATAGTTATAATAATAGCTATATTGCAATTAGGGGGGAAGAGCTTGGCTAAGAACAGCTATGATTCTTTTTAGCATCTCAGAAAACATTAAATGTGTAATTTTTGAGAAATCACTTGTTCAGAAATAATCTATATAGTCACTATATACATTCTCACCAGAGTCAGCAACATGTTGGAGGGGTTGTTTTATTTATCCTTTCCTGTTTATAAGACCATACTCTTTCTTCATAATGAGATTCACTTGATATCAGTACAGTCTTCTTTGAGTCCTGGAGTCATTTCAAGCTGTGAATGGGTGATATAAAGCCACTCAGTTTTGCTTCCTGTTTTTCTTTTCTATATCAGTAAGTTGCTTGGGTTCAGTGCTTCGCCCCCTTGAGTCTCTTAGTGCTTAGTCAGGTGAAAGGTTGGTCGTCCAAATACACTCCCCCTGCAATTACAACTCACACAAATTGTCATGCACATTTTCTTACAGAGGCACTAAGCCAAAGCTCCAGCTACAACAAGGATGGAATCATTGTGACTTTTCTGGCATAGAGCTTAACTAAAAATAATGTGACTACAGCCATTGAAATCAGAGTTCACCAAAGATAGTTAGAGAATACAACTGCTGTCCTGAGTCACTTCCTACCTCAATGAACCTCCCTACCTCCTACTTCTTTCATCAGTAATTACCTGAAGAAACTTTTCCTTTAATCAAGCCTAAATAGGACTTCTAAACATCTTCAGCTGCACTGCATAAACACATCCCCTTGACTATCCACCACTTAAGGCCAGACACTACACAAAACTCCCCTGACCCCATTAGCAGCCACTCACATTTCTCTGGTCCTATCATACTCCCCTGTTCCCTGCTAGTCAGTACTGAGCTACTTACTGGACTTTGCTATACAGGATGTCTTCTACTGCTGTTACCAGCAACCCTTATCTTCCTAATGTGCAGGATTTGTGCAGCCTCAAGTACCTAAAGTCCCTGCCAACTCTCTCTTGAATCTAGTGTAAAGCTGCACAACTCGGAGTACCAACAGGAGTGGCAGTGGCATGGCATCCTCTCTCCTGAGTAAACTACATTGGATCTAAAAATTAGACCTGCTTCTGGGGGCTGTCTGCTCTTCAGATAGGATAGGTTGTTTGATTTTTGTGGATTTTTTTAAAAAAAAATGTTGCTATATGAATGTTCATTTTTTTTTCTTTCTAAAACATTTTTGTAAGTATTTCTGCTCTTATAGTAGCCTATACCTCAGTGCAGAGATTGCAGTTGTTTTATATTTTTATTTTACTTAGGTAACATATATTGTGATAAAGTACACAGTCTTGACTAGAAAATTTCTTTAGGGATCCATTTTTCTGAATGTCAGTGCCACCTTCACACATGCTGCTGTTTTTCTTTTCTTATTCTGATATTCAATTATCCTCCCAAAGAGAAGAACCTTCCTATATGACCCAGCTGAAATGTCTAACCTCATTACAGCCAGTTTTCAACAAGCCAGCAGTAGGGTTCATTTATGCTGTGGAGCTCTATTGGAATAGGGCAAGCAAATTCTTCTGGTCAGGTAAACCTGCATTGCAAGTGAAGGAAGGGTCTGCCTTCTAGGTTATATTTAATGGTTAGTTATCATAAATATGTATAATAATAAGTAGTTCCCTGAAGGAAGTGTTTTACTGGTCTTGTTTGTGTTATCCTTCAGCTTTGAAATGAAGTATCATATAGTGCATGAATGCAGGCGCTGTTGGGATGCATTAAGGTTATTTTCTGTTGTGTAGCTGCAGAGTGTTCTATTCTCTTTGTACTAACAAAGGAAGAGAGACTGGAAGTTATATTTTTAATTTTTCACTATCAGGACAAAGGTGATTTAGTGGAAGAAAACAATAGGCCTGCTTATTCTACCTGGCAGTAGAGGCTTAGGATGAGATGAAGACAGAGGGAGTTGTGATGTGGGTGAGATGGGGAAAGAAGAGGAGAGATTTGAAGTTGTGTCTTGAATTACTTGAGCACTGGTGCTATTTGATCTTTGATCAGCTTGACCTCTGTTATTTAGTAGAAATTCAAATTAGGAGCATAGTATTGGAAGGGACCTGGTGAGTAATCCTGTCTTTCCTCGTTCCATCACAGCTGCTGTAGTATATAAATCTCTGAGAAGGTTGCTAAAGTCTATCTTCAATTTTGCAGGGCTCTTTGCCCTGTTATAGGCTGGTTGTTCCCCAGCTGAGGTCCTGTGAAAATTGAAAGCCTTCTAATTTTTTCACTAAGGCAAGTTCAAAGCCAGTTTCTTCATACTTTATATTTTTTTACTGCTGGTATTGTCCTTTAGCCTAAATTGTTTCACTTCCCTGTTGCATGTGACACTTTCTCAGGTTTTATTTTTGTGAGAGTTGACAAGCTAAGGCCCTTAAAATGTCTTTTCAGGTAAGTGAGGTGGGGCAGTAGGTTTTGTTCTTTGGCTATTCAATTAGGTTTTCTGTCTACTTTCTCCATTTTTTAGATTGTTCTTGTCTTAGGATTTGTGAAGTTATCATCACTCAGCATTTCAAATTACTTTTCTACCAGTTTTTACAGAATCGATGTTTACTAATGTAAAAACATTTATTGATAAATCTTGGGCTCTCCTATGGAGGGAGAGCTTATTGGTAGCTTGTAGGCTTCTTGAATAAGATGAATCTTCCCGTTCTTTGTATATATGTGTCAGAACTAGCCACCTTGGGCTGTCTGTATTGTCACTAGAGAGAAACAGGTAGAGATAGGCTGAGATTAATCTGACCTATTTTAGGCATCCAATTTTGGATTAAAGGAGTTGCAACCTAAATCTCTAATAACCATTGAAGCCTAAGGTGACTTGCACTGATGATAATTTTTGTATTTAATCAGAATAATCGTACTTCTTTTGACTGGCAGATTAACTCCTGGTTTATAGTGGTAATTCCCGTTACTGTCTGAGTGCATGTACTTCTGTATATAATGGAAACATGCTAGAATACAATGTTACTGCTTCTCAGTTCTTAATGTATGAATGTCAAAGGCCAAAGACAAAAACTAAGACCTGCTACAGACCTGCTTTTACAAAATGGACTTATTTTCTTTATATTTCTGAAATAATAGGTATGGAGGGCTGATTTTGCTCTGAATCTTGGAAAAGTTATAGAATTTTGAATCTTGAATCTCTCCAAGACTTGAAGGTAGGAGTTCAAGGTTGGCAAGGCAGGAGTCTCTCACATAAAGTTTGGGGAATTTTTTCTGACATCTGACAACTTGAAGCTGTTAGTTTAGACAGAAGAGCAGGATTTGGCTACTGCCAAGGAATAGGAAGGAAGGTAGAACACTCCAGTGTAAAACTTTCCTTTAATGGTTTTGGTAAAACTATCCTTTCTGCTATCTAGCCCACTAGATAATATTCAAGTAATATTATTGAGGACCTAGAGCAGATCAAGAATTTTTGAGGTTATTCAGTGCTACACAGACCTTGATGGAAGTATAAAAGTGTTCAAAATGCTTGAAGCCCAGGTTTCAATCTCGCACTGAAGCCAAGGATAAGCATGGACTTGAATCGATTTAATGTTCTCAGTCAATCTTTTTTCTAAGGAGGCAACAATGTCTGTAAAGTCTTGCTGAATGACAGCTATTCAGAATTCTTTGCAGCAGCCTGTTTGGAAATGCTTTGGAGCTGTCTCCAAGCCTTGTAAGTGATATATCAGGAAACACACTCAAAGCTAGTACAAGGCTATGAGAAAGTGGCTTCTCCAGTACACATACTGGTGGTCAGTGGGATCATAAGATCATAAGATATTGAGTCTACTTGTACTTTAAAATTTTTTTAGCCTGCCACTCTTCCTCTGCCTGTAGTGGAATTCCTAAACCAGAGGAATGACTGGTCCGTAATTTAAGAAATATTAGTCCTCTAGGGCTGGAGAGCAATTCAGGTTGAGAAACACTTTCCACTTGGCTGAGGAAAGGAGGAAGCATGTTCCAGCCTTTTTCAGAGCCACTCTGACACAGGATGGGGATAAGAGGAGCAAATGCAGCTGAGACAGTCCTAAGCCTGTGGATCAGATGGTGGTCTGTGTGGACTAGGGTGAGGCAGACACCTGTGTTCTGTGGTAGGTGCATTCAGAATGAATGGAATTGCTGTTATTCCTATGAAATGTAAAAAGAATGAGATTTCAGGGAGGATCTAGAGAGAGTTTAGGATTAGGTATTTTGTCTTGCTCACACCATCCAATGTAACTGGAAGTCCTACTGATATGTTTGTCTGCCCAGGTACAAAATTAAGGGTATAGTTTTAGTATCTTGCCACTTAATGGGTTTTGAAATGTTGATTTGTTTATTTTCATGACAGAGTTGCACTTTCTGGAAAAAACATTCATCTAATTTACATCTGCCAATAAGATAGCTAAGCCATCACCTTGATGGCTTATGAATGAACAAAACCAATTTTATTACCGAGTCGTCCTTACAAGTCATTCTTCTATTTGACTTGTCATGCACGAGGTTTGCTGTACAACTGTGCTTTTGTGGGTTCAGAGCTGATGGATGCCATCCAGAGTCTGTGTTCCCATTGAGAAGCAGCTGCCAGAGCCTTTTCATGTCACTCCAGAATTTCTCTACTTCTTTATCCTTGCAGTTCCTCCTATGGTTGTAGAACCGAGGAATTATTTTTAGAGTAGTGTGGTTCATGTATTACTGCTCAATTTGTAGACCTTGTATAGGATCTTATTCCTAATTAACAGCAGTACCCATGTAGTCTAATGATGCTGTTCTCAATTCATATCAGTCTTTTCACTATCATTCATATCACACTTCACTATCACTTCATAATACCCATTTCACTATCACTCTATTGCCAGCTTACTTGAAGATTTGTAGGCCAGCTAGAAGTGATGAGAGCTCACTTTGTCTCATTTGGCTGTACCTGCATGAAAGCTTTATGGGTTGCTGGAAAGCAACTGTTTAGCAACTGCCAGAGAGAACTGTTTCATTCATTTATAACCTAGCCTTGTGGAATTCCACAGTGCTCTTGTATCTTTTACCTTGGGAATAATATCTGTTATAATTAGGAGTACTGTAAGAGTTGGAGTTTCACAGAATCATAATGCTGGTGTTATCCCTCTCCATTGTCATCTGTATGACATTCTAAGGATTATTATATACCTTTATAGGACTGACTTTGGGATTTGTCTCTGATAAGAGGTTGACCTTGCAGCCCTTTCCAGACCTTGAACAATGTGTTCAGAACATACTGGCTTTGTTTTGCTGGATTTAAAACCACTTAATTCTTGAAGGAAAGTAAGGTTTATTAGTGAAGTTGTTTGGTGTGTTTTAAAACTAGCTGTAGTCTGAGAATAATCCTACCCATTGTGAGTCCAGGTAATAATTGCTGGTTTGTGTTTTGTTCTCTTAAACAGCAAAGGTGAAATACTTTCCTTGCTTTATGTAGACCAGGCCTTATCAGCTTACTTAGTCATACCCATTCTCCTGTGGCATGACAAAGGGGGCTTCCTTCCCACCCCAGTAAACAAATAAAACTAGCATTTTAAGCTTTTTCCTATATTGAAATTACCACAAATCCTACTAATCTATGTAAAATCACCTGAAGGGGGAAAAAACCCCAATCTAAACAGCAAGTATCTGAAAAGGGAATTGGATACTCTCAAGGCTGAAATGTGTAGCTCAGTATGTACTCATACAGGTGCTATAGTACTGCTCAATTTCAAACTTTTAGCATTTTTTTAAAAAAATTTAAATATTCTTTGCAGGTTATGTACGTATTAGTTCAAAACTGTCTGTGTGCACACATGTGAAAATACAGCCTGGATATGCAGACTGATACATCTGTTACTTAAAGGTCTTTTGAAACATTCCAAGTGTGATCATGTGAGCTTCTTTCTTTGGTACTCTAGCAGTTTCTGACAAACAGGCTCAGCTTCTGTCTTGTGGACTCACTCCTTGAATTGCTGGAAAGATACTGATGCTATTCAGGCAATATTTGGGACAGTAGAAATTAGAACGATGTAAAAACTAATGCAGCTAGGGAGGAGGAAGAACAATCCACGCGATCCTTTACAGAATACAAGTAGTAATTTCTTAGTGAAAGAAATGAAGATAAGGAACAAAGATGCCTGCTTCCAGTGTAAAATGTTTTGACTACTGAAGTATTTAAGTGATAAGTTTACAGAGCAATAATAGAAAACCTGGAGCAAGTCTCTTCAGACATTTTGCAGAGGAGAAATGTAGATGATTCTCATTCAGCTTTAGTGAACCATTAGAGGTTTGGAAGCATCATTTTGTGCTGAAAGAAAAACATACCTTTAGACAGTACAAAATTAATTCATGTCAAAAGGTCTATTTTCAGTCGAGTTTAGTTGATTAAGTATAAAATATGTTAGTCAAAATATTATCATAATCCTTTTGCATTTCAACTTTTACAAACCATATGTTTGACAGGATTTTTTAGATTTATTCTAAAATTTCTACCCAGAACCTTCTGGTTGTAAGACCAACTGTCTAATATTAGACAACTGTTGCAGACAATAGTATAGTCTGATTAGACTACATGGTAAAATTCTATCATAATACTCAGATTTCTTTAATTGATTTACAAGTGTAAAGAAGTGTTAATCCCTCTTTTTTTTGTATATGTATGTATTAAAAAAACACTCGTTCTTTGAAGTGTTAACTTGGGTATCATAGATGATTTAAAAGGACTTAGTAGTAAACTGCACTTTAGATGAGAACAGTATGAGCCCCTTGTTAAAAAGGTTCATTAGATAAGTATTAGTAAGAAAAACAAATTCTACCTGTAAGTTTAATGTGAAAGTAATGTGTTAAGTCTGGGTTATTTGTGATACCTGAATCTGCCATATGTTTCTCAATGATTATCACATGAAAGACTGTTTACAAATTGTGGCATGTGTATTGTAAAGTTTTATTTCATCTCCTCAGGATGGGTGGAGTATGGGACCTACCTATGAAATCTTCTGAACAAATGAAAATATATTTGATACTTGCTTGTTGTAATCAAGGTATCATGTTTGAAAATGTTAAATGCAGATTTTGTAGAAATTAAAATACAAGATTTTCTCTAGAATCTGGTTGTAATTTAACCCCAGCTGGTAAGTAAGCCCCATGCAGCCACTCGCTCACTAGCCCCCACTGGGATGGCGGAGAGAACTAGAAGACTGTAAGTGAGAAGACTTGTGGAATAAGATAAAGGCAGTTTAATAGGTAAAGCAAAACTTGGATTAATTCATCACTTTCTATTGAAAATCAGGTGTTCAGCAATCCCCAGGAAAGCAAGGTTCCATAATGTGACTTAGGAAGACAAATTCCATGACTCTAAATGTACCTTAATTCCTCCTACTTCTATCTCTATGTGCTGATCATGATACCATAGGGTATGGTTTGTCCCTTTGGTCAGTTGAGGTCAGTTGTTCCAGCTGTCAGCTCCTTGTGTACCCCTAGCCCAGCCTCCTCACGGAGGTGGTGAGGAGCAGAAAAGGCGTTTACTCTATATAAGTGCTGCTCAGGAGCTACGAAAAACATCCCTATATTTTCAATACCAATCCTAAACACAGCCTCATACTAGCCATTGTGAAGAAAATTAACTCCACCCCAGCCAAAACCAGGACAAATGTGTTTACTTTGCTTGAAAATATTTAAATATGATATATTAGATAGGTGCTTCTGTAAGAGTGTGAGAGGTTATATACAAAGCCCCTAAAATGGGGCTCTTTGGCAGTAAATCAAAAGACCATACTCATATTGTAAGATTGACCGAAATGATCCAGCACCCTGGATCTCCCATAGTGCCTCTGTATGGCATATGCCATATGGAAGGAGCTTTGGTGTTGGATTCCAGGTACCGAGGTTGTTTTAAGCTGTGTACCTACTTTGCTTCTTTCAGCTGTGCTGGACTACAGGAGTGCTCTCACTGGATGCCATAGGCCAGGTCTCTGACATGACTAATGTGAGACCAATGTGAGAGGAGGAAGGGAAGGATTTCAAAAACAAGTAAGAAGCAGAGGGCTCCAACTTCATATTATTTTTACTTAATAAGTGAACTGGAATACTCCATGTTGTAGGAAGGGATGTTGAGAAAGTAGAGATACAACTGGTGAAAATGTAGTTATATCTGGTCATGGCACTATGAAAGAACTTGTGAACTTTTCCTCTGTCAGACTAGTATGTGCCTCATTTGCTTTATTTTAACTGATTCTTCAGACTGTAACCTCTCTAGATGTGTATTTTCTACAACTCTGGAGTCTTTCTTCTTAGTCATATATGTACTGTTGTATCCAAGAACAGCAATTTTTCTGTTAATCAGAGTTACAATATTTTCTGTGTTCTATTTGAACAGAATGGTATATTTTGGATAGATTTGGACAATCAGTTGGATTCAGTTTTTTCCTGACTAAAAGAAAAAATAATTATCTGAGTGCAGAGAAAAGCTAGTCAATAAGAAATCATTAACCTTGTAAGAAATGTATGTTAGATACATTAACAAAATATTTTCCAGTCTTCTCCTGTTTCTTGCCACTAAGCAAGATTCCACTTTGCAGTCATTCTGTAGCTTTCTGTGGAGAATTTGTCCAGTTCTATGTGACACAGAATGTAGTAGTCTGACTGTTGCTGGAGTGGTTGTTTAATTCCAAAATATTCTTCAACTTATGAGACAAAAAAACCCAACTCATTTCAAACTTCTGAAGGCCAATGCAGCATAGTGTATATATGTGAATTTTTGAGCCACAGAAATTCTTAAATGGTGCATATGTTGCTGTTAGTACAGGTAAAAGGTATTTTCTAGAGGTTCACAACCTGCATGTGTCCTTGCCTACATCACCCAAAATCTCACCTCCACAAACAAAAGCTGTAATTCTTTTCTGTTCCTTTGGAAGCTCTGTGACCATCACAGCAGGAGCCATAGTTCTCATTTTTGTCAGTGTGCAGAAAGGGTGGTGTCTTGAGAAAGTCTATGTACCAGAGAGTGGAAAGTTAGTACCAAGCTTCCTTTGCATTAAATACAGCATGCCACTGTTAATATAAAAGTATTATTTTCTATGAATAACAGATGACCCTAGTGACCATGAGATTTTTAGTTCATAAATGTTCTATGAAAAGTCCCTCTATATTTGGACTGATATGGTCTGGCCCCATATCAGTTTTTAATCTGAAAACCTGATTTTTAGAAATATTTCTTAAATTATAGTCTCTGCTGAACAGAAACACATTCAAGTTGCTTTGCTAGGAGGAAGACAAGCACTGATATCTTGGTTGCTCTCTCATAGTACCTAGAACCATCTTTTGCTCCTAAAATTGGAATTGTAAATCTCTCTAAGCTACTAAAGATTACTTTTTTCCATGTTGGTACAGCATCACATATGATGGGGCCCACGCCTGTAATTAGGATCTCTAAATGCTGTGGTGTATTAACAAAAATTGTTATAAGTGGAAATTTCTGAATTGATGGTAACTTAGCCCCTCGTTCCTAGTAGTGTTGCTTATTGAAAATGTTCATCCTCTGTTTCTGAAGTATAAACATGTGATTCAGATATTGCTTAGGTCATAACTGTGGATGATTGTCTCAGAGCTAGTCAGCAAACCTAAAGCAAGGCAGACCTTGTATAAGAGCAAGCTTTCAGTTTCAGAGACAGTCTAGGGCCTTTATCAAACTAGCCACTGCAAGTTTCCCTCTTCTGAGGGAATGAGAATCCTCAATGAAGGAAGAAATTATTTTTTTGAACATGCTGCATCTACCCTGCCATAGTCTTTGCCTTTTCAATGAGCAGCTTGGGACATCAGAGAAAATGTGTTAAAATTTACTACAGTTTTCTCAAAAGACCCTGACAGAAGACATAGGAGAAACAAAGACATTCATTTCAACCTTAGTTAACAGAGCAATTCCCACAAAGTATGTAGACAGTTTGTATTTGGGGATGAGTGATTGAGTATTTTGGGTTTCTTTTGGTTTTGTTTTTTTTGACAGGGGCTATATAGTATACTTCATGGACTCAGTAGTGTTTTCACATTTCTATTTTTGTTCCCAAAGTACCAAGAAAACAATTACAATCTTTTTCACACTTCCCTTCTGGCATTATTATAATATACTTCCTGGGCAACTCCTGAGATAAATGTAGCAAGTGCTAACACATAGCTATTAAATCTTCTAAGACTGCGAAATAGCTGTTCCTGTCTGTCCATTTGCAGCCTTGTAATAAAGCACCTTTTAACTACAAAATCTATCAAAGGTATAGGAAAGTTCTCACATTGTTTTCCCATTGTACTCCCTCGAATGGACAAAATAACATCAGTGTCAGCTCTTACTCTAGATTCATGTATGCACAACTAAGAGCATAATAGAATTCTTTTCTTTTTATGATTCCGTCATGGGACTCAATTGATACAATCTTCACTGTTCAATACTAATTTTTATACTTGTCCAGGATGAGATCTAGAATATAGATGTTGTTTCAGTCATGTTTTGTACTGGGTAGTATAAATTATTATTGACTTCGGTTTAAGCTTAGAATTTGTTCTACCTTACACTGCTTAAAACCTATTCCCCCTGTAACATCTGTTCTGCACTTGCACACAGCACATCTTTTCTCAATCACAAGCATGCAGCAACTTGTTATTTCTAGGCCATTACTCTTAATAATGCAATGCATGTGATTATGACATTTTGGAGACAGGAAACATTCTAATGCTAGTTTGAGGCTTTTTTAGTAGTGAGGCTTTTTCTTCCATTAATTCTACTACCAAGATTGTAATTTTTCAAAGCAGTAGGATGAGAATGTAGATGAGGAACTTAGTCCTGCTGTATCTTCAAACACATGCACGTCCTTCTTTCACTTAAACATCTTCCTAAAAAACATGGTCCTCTAAAAATGCCCCTAGAAGATGTGAAAGTGTCTGCTACTCTTTTTAAGTTGAAGTTTGTAAGACTTTGTTTTCTTTCATCCTGAACCTTCAGATGCACAGATGATGTTTTATTACAATGCTTTGATTCCTTTGGGCAAGCTAGACAGTTGTCTTCAGTGTTATCTCCCAGATTTTCTTGCTTTCCTGTGCCCATCTGCATTTATAATTGAGAAACAAGATACTCACTGAAGTTCTCCAAGGGGGATTTTTATTTTACTAATAATCTGCATTTCAGGAAGCTTTAAAGCCATGTTCCCTCACTGTTTTGTAAAGGAATAATGCAAGTACTACTGAAACCAAATAAAACATTATCCTGAATTGAATTTCTCAAGTCAGTGTTCCATTAGTAAATTGAATAATTCTACAGCACTTCTTTTCCTAATACATTGTTTAAGGCCAGATGTTGTGTGGAGTGGGTTGCTGTTATTCACTAAGCAAGTAATTGCATTCATAGGTTACTTTATTGGATGAATTTATAGAATCATACATTTACACACATTTCTCCCTCTTCTCCCTGGCAGTAACTGTATCTGCTTTGGCCAGATGTGCAGCACTACTGTGCCCGCAGAGATCTGAGCCATCTGCTCTGTGTTGGTTGGACATACCATTATTTCTTAAATAATTAGATGGTCTTAATGATAATTTCAAGATACAGTGTTTGACATAGGCTGCAGGGAGAATATGTTTCAGACTGTGAGTTCTACATACATTTCTGACTCCTTTATAACCACAGCAATCAACTACTTCTCTAGTAAACTTGTTATAAACCATCCATTTGAAAGAGTGTGTGCTTTTCACACAAACAGAAAAGTAAGAAAAAGTCTGGTTTCTACTCACTCCCTTTCCTTCCTCATTCTTCCTCGAGGGCTTAGCCTTAGAGTAACAGGCAGATATCCACCTTCAGCTGTGAGCACAAGCTCTGGCTTGGGGTTCAGTAGGATTGCAAGTCACAGCAGTGATCTTTCTTCCACTTCTTGTGTCCAGTCTAGCTGGTATGTGGTGTCAGGTGTTTTACAGCCCCACAACATTCTCACTGATGAACAGAGTATTTGTTTCCATCTCAAACAGGGAGAAAAATGTTTCTTAACACTATGGCGCAATTTCCAGAAAAGTAATTTTGCATCATTTTAGGTAGTATAACAATGTATAAATACAAACTTCTTGACATATTGACGAGTTATAGCTTGGGTGCTTACAGAATAATAGACAAACCAACGCTAGATTACAAAGAGCAAAACAGTGCTCATGCTGCAGTATTTTACTGCTGTTGGAAATAAATTATTTGGAAACCTTTCTGGAAAGAGGTATATCAGTCTTGATTTTGCTTTGGTGGTGTTATTGCTTCACTGATCAAACACTGAATGTTCTCTGTTGTTGATTCCAGAACTGAGCAATGATTTTAGCTTCACTGTGGTCTGCATTGCTTCACTGGAGGTAACTCTTGTGGCTTGCTTCTAACTTTGATGCATTTAATGTGGCTAATGAGGTGTTCTTAGAGTCATCTTATTTGCCCTGTCTGGCCCTAAGCTTTGAATAAAACCTCTAGGTCTGCCTTATGATATTGTTTAAAGTAATTTAGCAAACTTACACTGATACTAATCAGATCTCCACTCACACAGAACTTCACAGAATGGTTGAAGCTGAAAGAAACCTCTGCTCAAGTAAGGTCTGCTAGCTTGCCGGACCTGATTGCAGTGGTCTTAGAGTAGGGAAGGACTTCCTTGCCATGAGTGTACACTGCTGGGTCATGGTCAGCTTGTGGTTCGCCACTCCCCCAGGGTTGTCCTCTACACAGCTAATTTCCAGACAGTCACCAGCATGTATTGGTGTTTGAGATGATTCCTGCACAGATGCAGGATTTTATACCCCTCACTTACTGAAGTTAATGTGATTCCTCTCTGTCCATCTGTCCGGGTCCTGCTGAATGGCAGCATGTTCCTGCTGGATAGCACAGACTGATACCATCTGGTATATCATCTACAGACTTGCTGAGAGTACACTCAGTTTTGTCATCCAGGTTGTTGATGAAGGTGTTAGGAGTATTTGCTCCAGTGTAAAACTGTGGGGTACACTACTAGTACCTTTCCTCCAGCTGGACTTTGTGCTACTCATTATTACCCTCTGGGGCTGGCAGCTCAGCCAGTTTCCCATCTCACTGCCTACTTATCTAATCTGTAATTTGTCAGTTTGTCTGTGGAAGTTATAGGAGACAGTGTCAAAAGCCTTACTAAGGTCAAGGTAAAAAACTTCCACTGCTCAAACAAAATCCACTAAACTGGTCACCTCATTGTAGAAGGTGATGAGATGCTCACCATGATTTCTTCTATGTAAATCTATACTGACCCTTCCTGACCACCTTCTTGGCCTTTGTTTGGAAATGTTTTCAAAGGTAAATTAATCTATCACCTTCTAAGGGACTAAGGTGAAGCTGACTACCCTGGGCCCAAGTCAACTCCCAAGTGTGCTAAATATTTCCTCCTGCACACAAAGCACAGATCGCTCCAAGTGTTTTGACATAAAAGTAATAACCATCAAGTATTTAAGTGTAGTGACTCATGATTTTCTGCTCTGAGATGCAGTACTGTGGACCAATCTCGTCTGGCATCAGGGAGGCATTCAACCAACAGGAATTTTGGTTATTCCTAGCATTTGACAGCATATATGAGAAGTAGGCAGACTTCATCCATAATAAAAAGTGATATTCCTGTCTTCATAATGGCATGGTCTTCTTCCAAGAGAGAAAAAGAGAATAGGGTTGTTCTGACCCTCTGGTCCTATCTGTTGTTACCCATAAGTAGGCAGGTTAGACTGACTGCAGAGTTGGCAATGAGTCAGTGAGGTTCCTTGCTTCCTCTTTGTTTCAGGCTCTTACATGTCTGTCTTGAATGTTTTATGCAACTGCAACTGGCAAGTTGATGTACTTGAAGGTAACTTCCCTTCAAGTGGCATACTGTGCCTCATTATAATTCATTTCTAGCCCATTGCAGGTGTTCCTCATCTGAAAAGAATGGAATTTAGTAGTCTTCTGATGAATTGTGCTCCTTTTACAATGAGGGTTGGGTGGAGTTGGGGAGAAGCTTTTTAAGGCAGCTATTTCATATATGCTCACAGTTTTACCACAGCAGCATGCTGTAATATAAAATTTAAGAGTTCAGTAAACAACTTGGCAGTAACTAAGCAATTAAACAAAAGCTTTTCCTCAGTATTTGATGACTGGGGGGGCAGGTGAGGAGAACCAGAGTTCCATTGTGTAATATGTTACTGCAGATACCTGTTTTTAAAGGATTGTGTTTAACAAGCATAGTAACTGTTGCATTAAAATGATAGGAGTTTTTTTTTTTTCCCCCAGGTCACCATTGAATTTGTTTTTTCAAATTGATTGTTGACACATTGCCACTAATTTGTTCTGTGTCCTCCAATGAATGTAAAAAATGTATATATGCATTGGGGAATTTACAACTGAATTGGTATATAATGCCTTTTAGCAACTAGAGTCAGAAAGATTTGTGGTCTGCATGCAACTAATGAAGGTGCTGATTCACGTTATTTTTTTTCTTAAAGGCATTTATGTGCTCTTTTCCTGATCTAAAAATATTTTAAAATATTCAGGCTATGATAAAACTTAATTTCATTAGGGAAACTGCACTAGTATATAGTGATGTAGCTTTTTTATGCAGAAAACCTCCTGCATGTTAATTATTAGATCTGTGATCATTTTGTTTGCACTACTTGGTCAAGACTTTTTATAGGGTACTGGATAATGCTATATCCTCTAACAAATGGCTGGTAGATTAGCAAAATATGTGGATCTGCATTATTCATCCATTTGCATCTTCTCCTGCAGTGATGAATTTCTAGTTACTCCTTAACCATGTTCAAGAAAAATGTAAAGATCTCTGTCAAATTCTAATTATAATTTGATCAGTTGCATAATTTTTCTATAATAAGTGAAATCATACCAATAACAGATGTGAATTTTGGAATGATATGCCATATTTGCTTTTGGTTTTTACATAGACTAGCAGGTATCATGAACTAAAGTAAATATCACTGGGTTTGGAAACAACCATATAAATTGTTCTCAGAGAAATTGAAAATTCAGTAATGCACAATTCAATATTCAAGGTGAGGCTGCCCCCGGGAAGAGCAGAGTGGGACAATCCCTTCCCTCGACCAGTGGCGATGCTTTGCCTGATGCCCCCCGGGACACAGTTGGCCCTCCTGGCTGCCGGAGCACTGCTCACTCACATTCAACTTGCCATCGGCCAGGACCCCCAAGTCCCTTTCCATAGGACTGCTTTCCAGCATCTCATTCCCCAGTCTGTGTGAACATCCAGGGTTTCTCCATCCCAGGTGCAGAATCTGACACTTCTCCTTGTTGAACTTTGTATGGTTGGTGATCGCCCAGTCCTCTAATTTGCCAGGGTCTCTCTGCAGGGCCTCCCTGCCTTGGAGGGAGCCAACAGCTCCTGCCAGGTTTGTGTCATCTGCAAACTTCCTTAGTATCTCTTCCAGTCCTGTGTCCAAGTCATTTATGAAGATGTTGAAGAGCACAGGGCCTCAGATGGAGCCCTGTGGAACCCCACTAGTGACAGGTCACCAGTCTGATGTCACCCCATTCACTACCATCAGTGCTCAGCCCATGAGCCAATTGCTCACCCACCACGTGATGTGTTTATCCAGCTGTGTTTGGACATTTTGTTCAGAAGGATCCTCTGAGAGACAGTATCAAAAGCTTTACTGAAATCCAAAAGGATTACATCAGCTGGCTTCCCTTGATCAGCTAGGTGGGTTACCTTGTCATGAAAGAAAATCAGGTTGGATAAGCAGGACTTTCCTTCCATGAAGCCATGCTGGCTGTGACCAATGACAGTGTTTCTTTCAGGTGTTTTTCAATGCCTGCCAGAATAATCTTTTCTGTAACTTTACCAGGCACTGAATTTAGACTAATGGGCCTGTAGTTTCTGGGGTACTCCTTCTTGCATTTCTTAAAAACTGGGACAACATTCACCAGCTTCCAGTCAGCTGGGACCTCTCTGGATTCCCAAGACCACTCAAAAATCATCAAGAGAGGTTTGACAATTACATCAGCCAGCATTTTGAGGATTCTGGGATGAATCCCGTCAGGCCCCATAGATTTGTAGTGATCCAGCTGGAGCAGCAGATCCTGCACAATTTCAGAGTCGATTGTTGTTGCAGTCATGGTCCTTCAGCAGTGGTCTAGGAAGGCAACTGTAATTTGACAAGGTTTGTGAGTTCTCAGCCCAGGGTAGCTCTTAGGGGAACTTGGGTTCCCCCCAAGAAATTTCAATGTGGTTATACTGGCTGACACTGCACTTTTGGGGGGTTTGAGGTTTTGGAGGGTTTTTTATTAGCAGCCCAAGTGCAATTTTGAGCTTAATTCCCTCTATGTCTCCACTTATACTTCCTCATAAAGCAGTTCTGGTGTGTACAGACAAGATCTTTTGAAAGAGAGTTGCATGGAAAACTTCTTTCCAAGTGTGGTTCAACCTTTAATGGGGACAGAAGACATTGGTTGTCCCTTTTAGCAGCTTGGTAATGTTTCTACACTGGGAACACTTCTTCGGGTAACCAGGCAAAACATAGTTTCAAGGAAAATATGCCGGCTACAGATAGATGTAGTGTCTTTGGTGACAATTCCTTCAGTGTTCTACTCTGTTCAAGTAGCACTAATTTGCTTGTTACTTTGAACAGAGATAGAAAGAACTGCAGAGATTTCCAGGAGGCTCAGCCATTGGCATGGTCTTCAAGCTGGGGCTTTTCCCTGAGTCCTGTGCAAGGAACTTACTTCATGTAGATGAGACCTTGGAGCAGCATTGAGCTTTTACCTGTGAAGCACTCCAATCTGACTCCCTCAGAGCAGTGAAGGGGTGCTGTGTTGACAATTCTTACCTGTTAATTTCTGTGTGATGATAATGTGCTTGCTGCTGTGTGCCTTAGATGCTAATTGCATGACTGTTGGGCCCACTTGAACTAACTAATCACAATAAATGCAGAAGTAATGGCAATTACACTTTGGATGGATCTGATACCTATTTGCATACTGTTTTTTCATGTAGGGAAGGTACATTGTGTTAAAATAGGCTAACAAAATAGCTCTAACCAATTTCTGAAGGCATGAGGTCAGAGAGGGGAGAGGATGTGTAAGCATTGCAAGAAAGGTTTTGCCAGGCATGAGACTGAAGGGAAACCGTACAACTCTGAAGGTCTCCTGATGTGACACAGTGGTTCAAGTTAAACCCTTTGAAAGACAGAAGACTGGAGGGCTGACTGAACATGCAGGACTTGTGGGTAGGGCATTTATGACCTGCCAAAGTACACAGAGCTTCTTGCAGGGAAGGTGCTCGCTTCCCTGGAGGAAAACTTACTTAGCATTCCTTCATGCTAGTTCAAATGCAAGGATGAGAGGATTTAAAAGAAGCATAACTTTGCAACCCATGATGAACAAATCTGTACAATGCCTTGCTTCAGAAGACTTTCTTTGGCCTGAGCGCAGGACACTGTAGTGGGTGGCTGTAATGTGATCACTGTGGCTCTCTGCCTGTGGTCAATACCCTGGTGCATGCCACACTAACTGTGTGAGGCAGAAAAACCCTGTGAGGAAACTCAATACAGAGAGAATTACAATAGCTTGTCTTTGTGACTGCAGGGGCATGTGTTTTGCTGTTGGGAGGCTGTACGGAGATAAATAAGGGGACAACCTGTTCAAGCTATGCAGCTGCATGGACTCTTTTCATGCTGCATCTGATGCCATGCCTTTTGGTGGAATGGAAGGTCAGAAGCATTGTAAGGGTTCCTGGAGTGCCACATGGCTTTCCCATATCCTGAATGGCAGGCATGATGCTTCATGTCACATTTCCAGGGGCAGGGTGTCCTGCCACTGAGCATGGGTGCCTCTTGTTATGGAGATGTGTTTTGAACAAACAACTCTGTGGAAGTGCATCCAAGTTAAGCAAGTGAATCAGAATAAGGAATATCTCATTTATATAATTATATGCTGAAGATAATCTGAAAATGAGCGTATTTACATACTTTACATGATTCTATGAAATACTGGTTCTGAGGGGAGGTGGGTATGTCTCTCTAGTGCTGTAAGTTCTCATTTTGTGGAGGGAAATTTCACAGGCATCACACAAAACAATCTAGTTCTTCAAAATGAGATCCATAGTAATGTGGTTGCCAGTTAGATTGAATTGCTGGGGTTTTCTCTAATCTGAAATTGGGGGGAAAATAGCTTCAGTGTGAAAAGAATCAGTTTGCAGCTTGAAATTTTATTGAAGTGAAACACTGAGATTTTTCATTGGTGTTCTCTTCTTCATCAAGCTTGTGACTTTGTCCTGCTCAAGCAGAGTGTACACATCACATCACAAGCAGGTGATTATTGCAAGAGACACAGGTTGTTAATTTTAGTCCAAAGGGGTGAATGTCACTATAGAAGCACTCCCATTCACTATCAGGCAACATTATCATTAGCTTTGATTAACTTTGCTTTTTCTCTGATCCTCTGGACTTTTTTTCCCATGTCTGATTGCTGTTGAGCAGAGAGCTGAACATGTTTTTCCTGATCAATGCCATGCTGAATCTGACTGCTGACAGTATAGGGCCTTTTGCAACTCATTAAGTCCTTTAATTTCTTTTTTTCCCCCGTCAAATTTTTACGTTTCATAAGTTATTTGTATATCTGTGTTGGCCCATGTTAACATGATCTTCTTTGTCCCAGCATTTCTCATGTGTCCTAAGAAGGAGGAGGAGAAATTAAGCAAAGTCTAGAATAGTCCAAATTGGTCCAAATCTTACTTTTTTAGTTTCATTGTATTTTATGATGGGTAGAAGGGCCTCAGGGCCACAGCCTCACCTCAAATACGTGAAAATGTTTCACTGTTCAGAGTTTTTGCTATTAGACCACGTCCTTTTCAGTCACATAGGGAGTGGAATTTAAGGAGGCAGGACTTACTGCCACAGTGTTTCAGGGAACAAATTGAGAACACAAGGTCAAATATGAGTATCTGAAGAGGAGATAAATCGTTCAATTCAGACACAATTTCCTATTTTTCCCCTATGTACAGTACAATGCACACTCTAGCAAGGCTGAATGATACTAACCTGTTAATGTAGATTGGTTTTATACCTTGTACCATCATTGCTACTTGAAGCATGTACGTACCTGTGATATATGGAAGACTTACAGCCTTTGTAGAAAGATGAGTTTTATAGCTTGCTTTCTTCTTGGTATTGGTTATGTTAATTATTCTTCAGTTCCTCGGGGCAGTTTGGAAGAACTAAAGGGCACAAATGAGTTCATTTTTAATTATGCAAAAAAGGGGTGTCATTGAATGATGATCTGATATTTGAATAATTGTAGATTAGCGATTGAATAGAAGAATATGACTTACTTTGTTGTATTGCAAGTGTAACTGGTAGCCTGGGACTGCGGTTTTTTCCAAGTGAAGAGTTAGGGAGGATGAGTAGATGCATGGAAGTTTCAGCTTTCAATTAGTCATTTGCTGAGGACAGAATAGGAAGTGAACATAGGAAAAGTACTGTATCTCTGTAAAGCCATGAAGATTAACCTTTAGTCTCTTCTGTGCCTTACCACATGGCCTAACCACTGACAGATGGAAGCTGATTTGCTCAGTTTTGCCTCCAAGTCAGGTTTAGGAATGGTACTCCCCAACTTACAGAACCACAGAATATGCTGAGGAAGGGACCCACAAGGATCAGTGAGTCCAACTCTTAGCCCTGTACAGGACCATCCCCATGAGATGTGCCTGAGAGTATCATCCAAATGCTTCTTGAACTCTGTGAGGCTTGGTGCTGTGACCACTTTCCTAGGGAGCCTGTTCCAGTGCCCAACCACCCTTTGAGTCAAGAACCTTTTTCTAATATCCATCCTAATCCCCTGCCCACAACACAACTTCAGGCCATTGCCTTGGATCCTATCACTGATCACTACAGAGAAGAGATTTAGTGCTCCCACTGAGACTCTCCAAACCATGCTGTCACTGACTCGCTCCCCTATCCCCCTTCCTCTCCCTCTGTGGCAGGACAGAGAAGAAAATTGGAGACAGAAAAGGTAAAGATCATGGATAAGGATTTGCTGGAAATAGCAATGAGATAAGTAAACAGTAACAGCAGTATTAATGACAGAGGGTACAATAAAGAGGGTACAATAAAGAGGTGAAATATTCACATGGAACCCCCACAGCAATAGACAATACCCAGCTGCTCCCTCTGCCACACTGCACCAACCCCCAAGAGACCCCTTCTCCCTGGAAGAGACTTCCTTCCCCCCCTCCCTCAACAATGACCTGAGGTGGTGTAGAATAACCTCTGGTTATTCCCCATGCCCCATCCTGCCTACTGCAAAAATTAACCCTGTTCTGGCCAGAACCAGGACAGTTGCTTCTTTAGTTCCTCTTCAGAAATCCCAGTATCAAACTTAACCTCAATATAAAAATTCATTTTTATGGCCACTTACTAATGTCTCTACTCTTGCAAATCTTCCAGTTTCATTTGCATCTATGAACAAGCATTAAAAATGCAATTATGGTGTTGTGGAGTTTGTAGAACTGTGATTTCCCATGTTTATCTCTGAATTTCAAAACTTACTTCAACTTATTGTGACTAGTATAATTTTAAAGTGGAGTACTCTGCTGCCTGCTCTCTGACTGCTGTGAGGAAGGGGAAAGAGAAGAGGTGTTGGTTATATTTGGCTAGATAGATACAGAATCAGTTCAGGAGATTGGATATTTGCTGAATGACTTGTGTGTACATTCAGTTTGAGTTTGCAGTTATCTCATAGTTTTGACTCAGAAAAATTTCAGAGTAGTCCTATTAGTGGGATTTCTGAGAGGGCTTGAGGGAAGGGTTTGCTTTTTTTTGTTTGTTGGTTTTGGGTTTTTTTCCCACAAATTGTGTCAGGATTATGAGAACATTTACTTCTTCCGATGTAGAAAAGACATTAGCTAAAATGATGCTTTTTGCCTGGAAGATTTGAATCCAAGTCTGTCTTCTGTCTTTTGACCTCTACTATTGAAAGGATGGAATATTCTAAATTGGGGTTCTTTCCAGTTCTGCAGCTCTGTCACACAAAACAGAGGTATTTATCAAGCAAGACAGCAAGTGTTTCTGTTGTCTGTGAGACTGAAGATTTTGATTCAGACATCTGCTCCAGTGCATGTATAATATCAAAATTAACAACCCTGACTTAAGTTTTACACCACTCTAGAAAAACTGATATGCCAACAGTGAGATTTCTCCTGGCATGTAATGAGTTTAGTTTACTAGGACTAAATAAATGCTCTATGCAGTAGGATATTGGTTAAAAGGGAATCATTGGTGCAACACTACTTCTATGTTTATGTGCATCCTTTACTGCTTTTTAAGTTCTCAAACTTGTATATTTAAGTTCAGATTTGGTGGAAATTTTCATTGGATCTGAATACAAACAAAACTGGTGTGAAGTTTGTGTGTTCGTGTTTGCTTTTGTTCAGTGGTCAAGCCAAGAAATGTTATTTATGCAGCCTTACATTTGACTTTCTTTGCAGGGACAGTGGTGAAATAACGTTAAATGTGAGAACTTTCTCACTGCAGTCTTTCACCTGTGTGCAGTCTTCAGCCAGTTTTACAAGTGATCCTAAGCTGCTGTAACACATCTCTTGGGTTAGTTTTTTTCCAGGTTGGATCCAGATAAGGTATGGGACAGCTTCTGGGGCAAAAGGTAGCTTACATTAAGCACTAGGGCATGAACTTTAGAGTAGCAGTAATTTCATTACATTCTAGAAACAGATCTAATTGGAGCAGCTTGTCGAAGACATACCTTACCTACAAGGACAGTAAGATTGTTGCACGATAAACCTGTAAACACACATCTTCAATCTGCATTTTGGAATGTACTGTTATAAGCAGTATTCACAAGTACATTCATTGTGAATGAAAACTTGCATTAGTCCTCAGTTCCAAAGAATAATTGTCAAATTGCTCATTTTGATGTCAAGGATGGTTGCATAGAATTTGTCAGTTTGCCAAAGAGCCTTTAATAACTTTCCTGGGTTTAGAGCATTTTGTTTCCAAACTGTTCATGCTCAGAGAGAATGTGAAACAGGGGCTTGTAAATTCAAGTAATTTCTCAGTCAGAGGCATCCAGAACAAAAGGACCCTTTTGGTTTTGATTATTTGGGTTTTTTGCCAAGGTGCTGAATGGCAACTCTGAAACAGTTTGGGCTACTCTTTGTAAGCCTGAAGTATCTTTGGTTTCCATGCACTGGGAATATGAGAATAAACTTACGAGAGAGGATACAGCAAAACTGCTCTGAGTATCGGAGCAAAGAACTGCTTGAAGTTCATATTTATGCTCATGGAATCGTATTTTCAATTTCAATTAAGTATTTTTGTTTTATGGGGTTGTTACAGAGCTTTCTCCAACCCCATTCCTCACTGCTTTGCAGATGCCACTTGCTTGATGCAAGAGACTTCTGTTTATCTGTGGTGGAAGGAGACAATTACACAGGGTAGCTGTAGAAAGCAAATACAGATAATACAAAACATATGTAGATCACACTATAAAAATGCATGGTAAAAGTGTAATGGAGATGAGATGTCAGTGAGCTAATACTCACCTGAGCCAGTGGGATACTTGCCATGTGAGTCTGGTTATTTGGGTACTGAGTCCAAGCTGGCTCTGCCTGGAGTCAGCACAGATGCCTCTGCGCCTGTAGCCTGTGTAATCCAGCACCTGAGCACTCTGCCCATGGTATGTGGTAAATTGGCTGGGTTTAATGTATTTTCCCAATTTTCACTGGGTCCTTTAGCACTATATTTTTTTCCTGTGTTTTTAACCCACTCTTGATAAGTCCTTCCTCTTTGATAGACAATTTCCTGTCTTCAGATTGAAATTTGTGGCTTTTCTAGGAATGCCATGACATTGCTTTCTACAGGATTGATAATATCTTAAGATTTCTATTTTGAATATGTGTAACTGTATACAAGTACATGCTTGTTCATTAAATTATCATTAATGTGTAGAATCATAGTTCATTTTAGCAGAACAGGACAAGTCTTTAAAATTCACAAACCAAAAGCAAGTATTTTAATGATAAACTAAAGCCAAGTATAAATTTGGTGTGAGCATGAGCACATCTCTTTCTGTAGTGTGGATGAAATACTCAGTATAAATTCCTGACTGGAGTGAACTGAAACATGGGATGGAGGGGATTCATCCTTGCTCTCCAGCATCTGCTGTAGACAGCTGGATTGCTGACAAGTGTGGGCATCCAGTATAGCCACCTTTCACTCTTTTATTTCTTTATCCCAGTAAGCTGACTTTCACCACAGTTTTGGAGCAGGTGTATGGTAGCTTGTACGAGGCTCTCAGTGGCCTCTCCCTCACTTTTAGAAGTAATGGTCTTTCCACAATTATATAAGCAGTAAGATTTTAGCATAAGTAAGACATGAGCTGTGTCTCATGCCTTTGAACTACAGCAAACATCCATCTGTTTTTTGAATGCCATTTGGAATGCTTAACCCCTGCCAAATCCTGCTGCCTTTGAAGTCCATGAAAGTCTTGCCACTGACTCCAGTTTGGATAGAATTTAGGTAACAAAATTTCTGTTTACCTTTGTTTCACATAAATTTTATGTGAACTCTAACAGACAATATCTATGTATGATCAGGAGCAAATGAGGGAAGAGGGGATTTACAAGCAATATATCTCTCTGGTCTAGTGGTGATGAATCTTGCAGTTCACTGATTTTATGAGGTTATAATGCCAGATAGGTTTTGATGGTGTTCTCTTTTCTCATTCTCTTTTAGGAATTATTTACTGGTGATATGTCTTGACAAAGGGAATTTTAATTACATGAACTTGGACATCATACCAATTGTTTAAAAATCAATTATTCATACAGTACTGCTTTTCCTGAACAGTGAAGAAATATTTACCCTTGTTAGGAAAGACAGTTGAATGACTCCAGACACTTTATGTAGTGACTGATTATATGAAATATTTAATCTTTTGGTAATTTGCAGTTTCACACTTGTGGAGTGTATAGTCTTTTATTTCTGAATCGCTTGCATGCTTGTGATGTGTAGTATGCTTTTAAGCATCTGCTTAGATATTGGCTGCACTTAATATTTTTGGTATCTGTGATTATACCATGTGCTGTCATGGAGAGGATTATACTGTCAATGTTGTGTCAGAGTAGCATGGAATTGCAGTCTGATGCATAATTAGAGGGATATATTCAGGAACATTTCTTAAGTGGCTGAATTTATATTGATTATTCAGAACAAGTGTGCATCAAATTACAGACTTTGCATCTATGTAAGAAGCATACATACACTTCAAATGCCACAGGCTGATAGGGCACTAAAAAAATATGGAAGGATGAGCAGAAATGGATGTGGACCAGATCAAGTGCTCAGAACAGATTAGGGAGAGGTGTTTTGTGCAAAGTGATTTTGTGCTTAGTGGCTCCTCATCTTTCTTAGTGCCAGACTGTTCCTGTCACACAGCTTAGAGATGGCTGGAGGGTGGATTCAGAGAGTTCTGAAGGGCCTTTGCAGCAGCCAGCACCTATGAGACACAGCAGCATGTCTCTTTGGTGCTGGGATAAGCAAGGAGAGGCTCGTTTCATAGAATTTTTTTGCAGACAGGAAGAAACTATGCTGTTCTGGTATATGCTAGATTTATCCATGGCAGGATACATCAAAGCAACCCTAGAGCTTTGGGAAAACTGGTCCTATCAGCAAGTGCAGCTCTGGTGCTGGACAAAGAGGAATAAAGGGTCTAAATTGTCCAAGATAAAGGCTACCCTGCTTTCTGCTAACCAAATAAAAAATAATGGTTGAAGAAAATCTTCCTTTAGCCCTTGCTTTTTCTTAGTCCAGAAATGCAAATTATCATGTGGGTTTTGATCCAGAATCTCCAGCTGTTGTTTTAAGGATACCATGTGTGTGGGTGCTCATATTGAACATGTAATACATAATATTATAAAACAGATGGATCAATATCATGTGAAACTATAGCTCATTATTTAGGTTGCTGAAGAATTTAATGTGAGACCTAAGTGAACTACCAAGTGCTGTAGTTCAATGCCTTGGTGTCTGTCCCTCACTGAGGAGTTGCAAATCCATATAACTGAAGAGCTTGTTCTTACATTTCTTCTCCTACCAGATGCTAGATGGGAATTTCAGGTGCTTATCAGTGTACAATTTAATTCATAAGGAAACATATGTCTTAAATGAAAGTGTAGAAACAATAACTAATTTATATGGAATTGTTTATACCAGGTGAGTTGTTAGAATCTTGCCTGATTTTTGTATCACTGTGAAGATGTAGAACTCAATGGAGTTGCTGATTTGCAAACCTGAAAAGAAAGAGGTAATTATGGCTTGTTATGGTCACCCTCTGCAGCTACTGAATATTTTATCGAAGTGCTATTTTCAGTATTCTATTACTTATTTAAAGCTAAACGTGTTTTCTCTTTGACATAGGAGAGATTTGTGAGTGGCAAACACTAAAGTGTATGGAATATTGTTCTAATAACTAACAATTTTTTACAGCAGTCTGCTAAAGATAGGTGTATTGGAGTAGCAGTGAAGGTAAGATTTGTCTCAGATAAAACTAGTCACTGTAAGAGAGATTTATGAATAATCACTTAGACCATCTTTGTGGCCTGTTAGGTTCAGTGTCCTGCCACTGCTTATTTTTTCCGTCTATAGAATTGAGATTTTTTTGAGATTGTAGTTAAAATTAATTCATTGGAGTAATCACACTGGTTCTCCTTTATGTCTATATTGTTGATGAATTTCAGTTCTATTCTATGCTGCTGAAGTTTTAAGTAAATAACAGTTTCTGTTTATTAAATATGTGCCCTTGAAAAGCTAGGATACAAACTATTATTAATATATAAACAATTGAAGCACCAACTGTGAGAGACCTACAGGAAAAAAACCCTGATATTTTAAGGCTGAGTGACCTGGGGTTGTTCAACGTGGAGAAGAGAAATCTTCAGGGAGACCTTATAGCAGCTTTCCACAGGTTGCATTATATTGTTACTTTTTAATGTTTCTGGTAACAACCTTTTCAGATGGGTACCTCACCTAATTTCAAACTGGTGTACTCATAACACTTTTTTCACACACCTTTTCCATCATACAAGAAAATATCTAAATTTTTCATTCAATTGATTGTTTTGCGTTATAGTACATACTTTTCGTATTTAAGAGATTTGAGGATTTTCTTGACCTAAAGAAAAAAGGGGGGGAAAGCAGGGCAGTAGTAGTATGCCTAATGATATTTAGAATTCTGTTCAATTCAAGGAATTGAAAGCATGCAGAATCTGATCTAGGGTTCAGGTAAATAATTCAGGCTTGGGATACTGCAGTTAAATTCAGGCTTAAGACTTATGGGAGACTATGGCTCTGGTTTTAGTATATTATACTAGAACTTGTAAAACTCATTCTTTACGTCACAGTCAGTGATATTCGGATGTAAATTTAAACTGAGAAGCATCATTGCATTCACACATTTCGATTCCTTTAGTGAGGGCTTACATTTATCTCCTTATTGTATCATAGGTAATTATTATAGCTAGGTCTAGTTCCACAGTGCTGTGTATCAGCTCTGTAACCTGGCTTTAATATTGCAAGAAGAAACAAGGATGCAGCACTGAACAAAAGAGATTTTGTGGGTCTGTCACTTCACTTCTGAGTGGCATTTAACAGCTTGTGAAAGTGGTTGACTAGACTCCTGGGATCTTGCCTTTCCCTGCCTGCCTTGGTGGCAGGCTCTCTCCATCCTTCAGTTCTGGGAGGCAGGCAGGCATGCCAGAAAGGAGATGCATTGGTCCCTTTGTTAACCCATAAAAACAGCATCCTATATTTCTTTTGATTGATTTTCTTTATGATTGTATCTGTGTTTGATCTTAAATTTAGTCTCATAATCTCTCAGCTTTTGGAGTTGTAACATAGGTTTTGCAGGTAAGCAACAGTAGCTGAATGACTGTGCAAAGTTTAACTAAAGCATAAGATATTTTTTACCTTCTCTTTACGAATGTTTCCTAAGCTTGAAAGTGAGTATGTGTGGACTCCACAAGATTCCTTTATGCATAATTTGTACCATTACAGAAAAAAACCCTTATGTGTATTTGTTCATTAGTGTATAAATATACTATGGTTGTTTATGGATCTTTTCTTTTTTTCTCTAAAAATATTTGGAGACAGTTGAGATTTAATGGATATATTTGATATAATATCCTTAAGAGGGGCTTAGAAGAAAAAACCCAACTTGAATTATAAACTATTATTTTTCCTTCTTGTATCGAAAGGACCCATATGCCTTTTCTTTCCAGGCAGTGCTGGTGCATGCTGCTTCTCAGGGCTGCTGGGCAATGGAGCATTTCCTCTCTAATAGTTTGAGGGTTTTAATAATATTTTATAGAGAATCTGTTGAAATCTGTGAATAAGCACTATTTAAAAGTCCTAACATATTTCTTGTTCCACTTCTGAAGAGCACGACAAAGTCGTACTTGCATACTGTTCTTGGGATTCAGTGGTACCCTTGGCTTTTCATTCAAAGGGTGAAAGTCCTTCTGTGAGCAAGGAATTCCTCATTGCACTGTGATTCATACAAACATGTTCAGTGACAGTGAAGTGGTTTTGATGGTAAGATGTGGTGGCTGGGGGATTTGCTTGAGAATACAGGATTGCTGCCAGTTCTGTCAGTGTTTTATTCTGAAGATTTTTTCTGCTGGGAGGATGAAAATCTTCTAAAGCTTTCACACACTGTAGTAACAGCTGTAGGTTATCTATATTAAAGTGAACCTTTTGCAAAATTTTGGGTTTATATGTCAAAGTGTATATATCTGATGGCCTTTAAGATTTAACCCTTACTTCATCTGGAAACTATCCTTGTGGTGCTTGCAGCATCTGCATAGTCCTACTAAACAAAAAGATGTTTTCCACATCTCTCTGCCTTTTCTACCTTTTTCTTTTTTAAGTTTCTCTTCTAGTCTCTTTCTGCTGTTTTGCCCATAATATATTTTTGCCTTCCTCTAAATTGTATCATTTCTCTCACTGTTTTCCTGCCAGCTGCCTATCTGCTTTTGAGAACGGGGCATCTGTAGGTGAGACAGGTGAAGCTGGTAGGTGTTCCTATTCTAATTTAAATGCCATGGGAGCAAAGAAACAAAGCTGTTATTTGCTTTGGCCTCATAAGTGGTCCCTTCAGGATAAGGAAAATGAAAATATTTTGGCTCCTTTTGTTTAAGGCTGCAGTATAGGGCACATTGTAAAAGCAGGTTCAGGTTTGGGTTGGGTCTAATTTCTTGCCCATAAAACTCCTTGCAGAAATCCCCATGCTGAGGACCTCGAGGTCTTCTCACCTTGCCTCCTTTTCTTCCCTCCTCCTGCCCTCGGATGACCTGGATACAGCAACAGCTACCTATATGGGAAGTGATGCTGGCAGAAACCCAACACAGGCTTTCTTCATAAAACACAGACAACCTGTGGATTAAGAGGGTTGTACAGTGGGGGTAGAATCTAACACAGCTAGGCAGCTTTCCTCTCAGGTTGTGAATTCGTGTCCCAGAAGCACCGAGTGCAGGGGTGTGTTGCTCACTTTGGAACACAGGATCAAGTCTTCCTTTGCCTGGTTGCACTTGAGGCTTCCTCTGTTCTTTACACATGGCTGCAAATGGATCATTCCAAAGGTGAATGTATTAAGCATACCTTATGCCTAATGTTAGCTGTGTTTTGTGCTGTCAGTGCAGATAGTATGCTTGGGGTTTGGTTTTGTTTTGTTTCTGGAGATAACCAACTCAATTACCTGAGGTAACAGAATAGGATAAGTACCCTCTTTTTTGGAGAGTTGTGCCGGAATATACTAACAGCAGTAGGGCATTGGTGTTGGGTGCTGTGGATATATCAGCTTAGGTCTTGTACAAACACATCTAAAGCATCAGTGATGCTAATAGGAGTTTCATCGCTGACTTCTGCCAAGTTCAGGATTTTCTGTGTGGCTCTAAAGAGAGATCTGACTATGCAGTTGTCCTCTCTTTGTACTTAGCTTTTGTATGACCTGTGTTTAACCTTGATGCTCTTGATAGCAACATTTCTTTAGTTTCCTATGTCTCACTTGGCTGCCTAATCAGGAAGAGGATTTTTAAACAATTCTTTAGTAGGCATAAGAAACAAGTGTTCTTAACATAACTGCAAGTGTGAAATAAGCAACATTCTGCTCAAAGTTCACATGCCAAACACAGCTAATCCACCATATGTGTGACCCAAAAAGTACAGACATATGGATATTCTTCCCTCCCCCAGTTTCTCAGCCTTTTCATGGTGGCTGCAGTTGTAAGTAGCCCGGTAACAATATATCCTTGATCATTGTATGGGATCTGTGATGGTATTTTGCAGTTAGGGTTGCTGCATTGCTTAGCATGCCTCTAAGTGAAATGAAAGGAATACCATAAGCTTTTCAGCTGTGACATGTCACCTCAGCAGCTGTGTGCCTTTGGAAAAAACATACTAGTGTGAAAGCCTTTCAGTAGCCCAGGGAGGATGCTGAGTACCAGCAATTACTCTGCTCTTCATTCTTATTTGAGCAGTTTGTACATTCCTGATGAGTTTTCCGTACAAGCAAAGTGAATTTGTCCTTGTCTCTGACTGTGTTTGCCACAGCCATGCAGTTACCCTGGTTTCACTGTGAAGCAGAGAATAAGACTCATAGTGCCCTGGACTATAGGGAAAATAGTAAGAATACATACTTACTTTTACAAAAGGGTCTATTTCTTGGCCATAGTAGGGGGCATATATGGTTGTAATACCCTTTGAATTTGTTTTCTTGCTTCCAAAGACCAATTACAAAAGATTAAGCAGTGGCCAGTGCTGCACCCCCAAAGTTATTTGCGGTTTGATTCTCCACAGATGTCACATAAATGGCAGAGTTTTTACTCATTTTCAAGTGGGTTGGTACTTATCATGTGTCACGTTTTTGTGGCACATAACTCATGACTTATGTTGCTGCAGCATGTGGTGTGTCACCCACCTAGGCCAAAATTAGAAAAAAAAGGCATGTACTGCATCATAGCCAAAGAGCAAGCACATACTCCACAACTCTGTTGTAGACAGAACAGAGTTGGGCCAAAGTGAGTATAATCAGTTCATTTGTATGCACAGCTAAAATTAACGAAGAGTAGCTTCCAGATAAGGATTCATTTAGGGAACTGTGGCAACTGCCTAATTAGCTATAGGTATGGCTTTAATTGCAGTCTGTAGCCAATAAAGAACATATTTGGTCTATAGAAAGAGGCAAAGAAATAGAATATGTGCACGAGGCAGTTTAATGTTTAAAGTACTGTTTGCAAATACAAGCTATTAAAAAAGTGAATCATGCTGTAAAATGGTCTCAAGTCATAAAATATTAATTGATCATTAAGTCCTTGTAAGAAGCACTGATATATACCCTGTACTTAAACGTGTCCACTTTTAACTTCCATCTGCTGTTTGTGTGAAGGGGAAAAACCACATTTCTTAAGAATTAGAACAAAACAAAATGCTTGCATTTTACAGAGAGTAGGCTGTACAAAGGCTGACCAATATCTCACCAGTAAAAGACTTTGTTTTGATGGAGTGATTGTGTTAATGTTAAGATTTTTCAAAGCAGGAGAATATGGATAACATGTCTCTTTGGCATCCCTTCCCTCCAGTGTGTCTGCACCACACAGTTTGTTGTCATCAGCCAACTTGCTGAGGGTGCACTCAATCCCACTGTCCGTGTGGCCGACAAAGATGTTGAACAGCACCGGTCTTAAAGCCAACCACTGGGAAACACCACTCATCATTGATCTCCATGTGGATCACTTCAAGTGAAAATCAGATCTCCAAACTTAAAATGTCTGTGATGCCCAGGGTATACGAGTCAGGTAAATACAAAGGGAAGGAGTCAATTAGCCAATGCACATAGCTGGGGGTCTGTAATATTAATTGATGGTATCAGCTGTACAGCAGGTAAATGGTTGGTATGGATCTGCAATGCATGCATATATGAGGAGAAAAACAGCAGAACACATCCTAAAGTCCAATGGATTTTTCTTGTGCTTATCGGGTTTTGTGCCTATACTTATCTGTCTTCTGGGAAAATCTGAGTGATAACAAACAGTCTGCTGTAAAAACATACACAAAAGAGGATGATACCTGAATTACTTAAAAATTTAACATGCTAGGCCTGCACTAAAATATTACCCAACAATACTGTATATACTGTCTTGCTGTACATTTTTCCAAAACTGAAATCCGATGGCCACATGTTAGAATAAAGGAACATGGCTTTCCCTGGAAGGTAATTCTTTTTTACTTTTAACAGTAAGCGCATATATTCTCTCTCTGCCAGTGAGAGGGGGAACATCACAGCTGGGAAAGGAGCTGTAACTGGGACCTATTTGCCCACTCAGAGGACTAGATTTCTCTTTAATTTTTTTTCATTTGTGATTTTTAGCCTTTCTCAATACAGACTAATAATTTGTGATATACTCTAGTTCTATTGTGAATTTTTTTGATAATGCCAGTCCTTCCATTAAAGAGAAAAACTTGTCAAACTATTCTAATGTAAATAATTGAGCCAAGGAATAGATTAAAATACATATTCCAAAAATAATACCTTAATTTTCTAAAGTGCAGGAATATGTACCCACTACAAAATAGTCTCTTGGAGGGGCAGGAGAATTCTTTTTTTCTTTTTTTTTTTTTTTGACCTGAATGCTTACTTGTTCTTCCAAAGTTTTGGTTTTGTTGGCATTTTTACCATAAACTTTTAAAATTTTTCATCATTTATTTTCACTTAAAAACCCCCACACAAAAACTAACAAAAACGGTTGTGTGAAGAAATTCAACACAAAATGTCAGTGATAGTTTCCAAACTGGCCAGTTGTATTCTACCTCTATAACTTTGTTTCTATGACTTCAGCTAGACACAATGTACACTTCTTGCTAATCAGAGAGACAGATGATATAATTAAGGACTATGGGAATTACCAAGAGATTTTGGTTACTGGCATCCCTGTTGCCATGTTAAAATAGTGCTGCAACACATTTAATTGATGTATCTGTTATCTCTCGGACAAGTAAGATTAGCTATTGGTTAGGTAAGTTTATTTAACTTGATGAAATTCCTATTCTCTGTTGAAGGAGAATACTTTTCTATTCTTTATTATGTGTTTAGACTCTTGTTCTGAACGTGAAGGGCCACAAGAGTCCCTGGTGCAAATTAATCTTGTCTGGTCTTCTTTCAAGTGAAACTAACTTCCATGCTAATCTTTTCTGTGAGGCTGTCAAGCTGTTTGGAAATGTATTGATCCTTGCCACAACAGAACAGTGACACTTGAGCAACAGCAAACTGCTTTTGAATGTTTTCTGATGTACTGCTGGCATTAATGTTATTCAGGTTAGCAATTGGGCGAGATATGTTGTTTAGTTTCACCTGCTGTTGCTCTGTTCTTCCTATATTGTCTTTAAATATGAAGATGTTTACAATCCAATTTACATAACACCGTAAAAACAGACCTGCATTTTTTAAACTAGGTTGCTGTGTACTATTGTGGTTTTTACATACAGAGAAGTAAATAAGCCCTAGCATTGCAGTCTGTTCCAGTGCCAAAAAAGGAGAGGAAGAGTTACTAGAATCTGTATTACACATGAAGCAACAACTGCTAAAATGTGTGGGTCACTGAAATCCTCTAATGTGACTGGGCATGTGGAGGCAGGGCAAGTGTTTTTCTATATACTTTTCTTTTTTTTTTTTTTTTGGAGTGTATAGGTAATGCAAGTCATATAACTGCACTAGTCTTTGGACATAAATGAATTGAAAGAAATATTTGTGATAACTGAGACCTATTAGCATCTTATGGCAATTTAGAGAAGCAGAACTTTGCAGAACTTGTTTCATACTGCCTGTTCAGAGATGTTTCTATTGAACTGAACTGAAAAATGCACAAGAGATTTAAGGAGGCTTCATGGCAAAGGGGGAGGTATGTATGGTAATCACAGCAAGAATGCATATGGCAGCAGGAACAGGGCAGTTGTCATACTTATTTGTTGGTGTCAATTATTTCCAGAAAAAAAGAAGCTACATAATATGTCAAACTACAGAAGAAAAAGAGAATGAAAGTGCAATGTATAGAAATAGAAGACAACTCAAAAATGCTCCAGCTGGACACAGTCAAATTTTTTCTAGTATTTCCAATATACTGAAGATTTTATGGAAAACCCTGCAGATTCTCTGAAATTTTTAGCCCAAATGTCATGCTTTTGGGTGGGATTGTTTGCTCAAGAGTATTCGGGAGGATCTTCAGGTCACACAAAAATAACTAGGTGTAAATAGTGCCTACACTCAGAAACTTATTATATGAGAGACTTAAAGCATTTTTTAGAAAAGAAAGCATTGATAAAATACTATTTGAAAAGCTATTTGCAAGAAGTACATCTCAGGGTAGCAGTCACACAAGTCAGGTGTTTGATGCACCTATTTTTATAGGTGGCAAATGTGCTGAGTAACACTTATATTAACCAGTCTACTGGTGTTCCAGATCTACCAGAATTGTCTTTTTGTTTTATGGCCAGGGCTGGTAACAGTCTCAGAGATGCAATTTGGCAGACAGGAGATAAATGAGAGTCTCAGCATCTTCTCCAGTGACCACTCAGAAATGCTCTCTGCTGTCTCCTCTGGCCAAAAAGCAAAGATGAAGGCACAACTGGTAGGCCCTATAAATAAGCATGAGTTTGCTGACAGCTTTTTCATGGAAAACAGTTGTGGGGGGAAGAGATGTGATGAAAGGGTGCAAGTTCTGCTGCACAACAGCAGAGGACAGGTTAGAGGATAAACTGAAGACTTTTTTTTGAGACCAAGGTGAGGCGTGTAATATGAGGAAGGAAGAGAGCCAGGCATCAAGGGGACCAGATGATGATGGAGATAAATAAATAGTCTTTGAAGGTTCCTGAAGATGGTGCTCTGGAAAAAATAAAAGTATGGTCTATCCCTCCAGTCTCTTTCTTGTTTTGGTTTGGGTTTTTGTTGGAGATTTTTTTTTTAATGTGTGTGTTTTTTGTTGTTGTTTTTGGTGGGTTTTGTTTTGTTTGTTTGAGTTTTTTTCCTTTTTGTGTCTGTCAACATATAACCAAAAAAGAGGAGCAGCATGGATATATTGTTTCTGGGTTGTGACAGGGCAGTTTGCTTAATCTTGTGAAAATGTAATATAGAGTTGTTTCTCTTTCCATTATGCTGAGAGACTCTGAAAAGTGATCAAACATTGGAATGGACTGCCATTCCTGGTAGAGCCACCATCCCTGAAGGTGTTTAAGGAAAGACTGGACATGGCAGTTAACGCCATGGTCTAGTTGACATGGTGGTGTTGAGCCATAGGTTGGACTCCATAATCAGAGGTCTTTTCCAGCCTAAGAGATTCTGTGAACTAAAATAAGAGATACATTTTTTTAATTGACTTTACCACTTGGAAGTCTTATGTCACTCACATTAGTAATAAAGTGGAAAAGAGAAAATCTGAATATGTAGGACTGTAATGCTTGAGAGGTGACCATCACTTTGGGGGTAGCTGTCTTCTGAACTCCATATTTGGCTGTCCAGGTGAGGCTGCACCCACCAGGATATACTAGGAAAGGGAATTGCAGCTGTCGCCTGGCAGGGCTAGAGGGGAGCTGTGTCTGGTGATATGAAGCAGAAAGAGTCGTGCTGAAGGAGCAGGGAGATGAGAAGCTTTTTGTCTCCCATAGCTTGAATAAAGAATCCCCTTTACGCTCCTTAAAACTCAAACACTGTTTTTGCTTTGCTAGGAAGGACCCTGCAGGCACCAAGCACAGGGAAGGTGCTTAACAAGTAATAAAGAACAGCAATAACAACTGATTAGTTCTGGGCAGGTAAGAAGAGGGGGAATACTTTATGAGTATTTAAAATCTTAAAATGTATTGCAAGCAAGTTCCTCCATGAACTGTTGTTAATTACCTGGACAACAGAAGCTTTGCAATCACCTTCAATCACAGGCTTCTACTTAATAAGCTTATTGTAATGTATTGCAATTAAGGCCCCTCTAACTGTTTGTGCAAATGTTCAGCCTTTACTCCCAGGGCAACAATGTAAATCAGGCTATAAAATCATAGTAAAGCTGTTTTCCTTCCAGTTAAAGTGTGTGAATGAAAATACCTAATGACAAAGCTGAGTGTCACCCTCTGGATGGTGTGCTGGCATTGTCAGGCAGCATGGACAGCCGCAGCTGTGCTGTCCAAAGTGGTGTGGCTTACCCAACTGATTGCAAAAACTCTTGGGGAGATCTCACAAATCCAGTAGAAACATTTGCACGCTCACGCTATTGAAAATGCTGTCAGTGGCAGGGACAAGATTCCATTTGTTGCCCATCCATAACTAAATCAACCTCTCTTGTACCAGCTCTGTTCAGAGTAACATTATGGGAAGGAAGTTTCTCTAACTGATGTCAAAAAAACAAGAGCAAAGTTTACCCTAATAAAGTTCTCTCTAAGATTAATTTGCCTGTTTATGGATTTGGCTGGACTTGTTTCTTAGATGTATCTGCAACATCTAGATATCTCTGTATGCACTCATGAGATTCTGCTGGCAGTCATCTCTAGTCTGTGTGTTAATAGTCACAAAAAGTAAGTAATGAGAGGGAACACTTGAAAATGATTCTGCAAGGATGATACTGCCCAGAAAGCAAATCTTTACAGGCAGGATAGTAGTGCTAGGATATCATTCCTTGGCTATTTATGATCATAGATTTCCTTTCTGATATTTTTTCCAGGTTAGATTTAGGCACTAGAATGCTGAAATAAAAGAGGCAGTGCACGATTTTGACACCCCCCGACCCCAGCAATAAGCATTAAATTCTGAGAGATGTTTCTCCTATCCTAATAATTTGTTTAGACTGTTTACAGCTTTTGGAAAATATTTGTGGAGATGAGATATTTGCAACAAAATTATCAATGGTCAGATAATCTACTGCTTAATATATGTGTATGTGTGGTATCTGAAGATACCATCCTGTATATAATAGGACAATATAAATGCCCTGTGTGGTGTTTATAGTTGTATGACTCCAAGCTGGTGGCTGAGCAGAGAAAGAGAGAAAATTCTATGGAGAGAATTTCTCCAGGCTGAACAGACCAAGTGACCTCAGCTGCTCTTCATATGGCTTCCCCTCCAGGCCTTTCACCATCTTCATTGCCCTCCTTTGGACTCTCTCTAAGAGTTTAATATCTTTCTTATATTCTGTTGCCCAAAACTGCACACAATATCCAAGGTGAGGCCGCCCCAGTGCAGAGCAGAGTGGGACAATCCCCTCCCTTGACTGGCTGCCAGTGCTTTGCCTGATGCTCCCCAGGACACGGTTGGCCCTTCTGGCTGCCAGGGCACTCCTCACTCATATTCAACTTGCCCTCAACCAGGATCCCCAGGTCCCTTTCCACAGTAATATTAGGGCAAGTGACAATTTCATGCAAGTAGCTATGGCATGTGCAGGATTGTTGTTCTTCAATCTGAACTACAAGAGGTTCTCTCTCTAAAGATGAGTTTTTACACATCTATGAAATATTTTGATTTTTCTGGGTTTATGGGACATCCATTGCATCGTTACTGAGTTCTCAGCTAGTAGTAGTGATGCTGTGTTGCTGTTATGGATGTGTTGTCACTTTGATTAGTTGACTTTAGGGGCTCAGCTGCATTCCACTTCCTGTAATATATATTCTTATCACAAATGTTAGGTTTGCAGGATAAATTGGGAATGTCTTTAACTGCACAGACCAAGGGATGTGAGAACAAGGCAAAGTGTTGATAGTGTTGAAAGAGCTACTGGACAGCTACCTTAAAGTCTAGAAATTGCTATAAACTGTCTATTGAAACCAAGCCCCCAGCTGAGAGAGAAAAATAAATATTGTACTGATTAATTTTAAGTTTTGGTCCAAGGCAGATCTGTTCACCCACAATGCCATCTATTAGAGAAAATTAAAGGCAGAAAAGTTAATTGAGGTAACTACTACAAATGTCCACTAAATACAAATATGAATAAACCATGTATTCAGGTTTTCTTGAAGTGAGGGGAAAAAATGTTTCAAAATATTAGTTTTGCTTTTTTTGATTTTGTTTTTTTAATTAAAAATCTTTGGGGAGAAAACAAAAATCTAAGATAAGAAATAACATCTGGAGGGGAAAAAATAAGAGAAAAGATTGTCAGATATAGTAATGTTTCAAACAACAATCTCCAACAGGAGAAATCTTCTGTAGGTGACAATTTATGGTACGTGTATTTTCAACATTTTTTCTATGCTCGTATCATGTTGTTTGATCACTGATCTTTTTCTATGTGCCCTTCATCATGCATGTAGTTTGAAGAATATCTATATACTTATTCTCTTATTTTGCTTAAAAGAAAAAAAAAAAGCAAAAGACAAGTTTTTCTTAACATAAACAGGAAATATAGAGTAGGACATATATAAATTAGGAAGCCTTATTTCTGCTCCATAAGACTGGTTTAATATTTTGATTGTAATGTGTCTGTTCCCCAACAGGATCCCCTGAGGACTTTAACACAACTTTATTCAGTGATATTTGATATGTTTAGAGGCTTGAAGGGAAACTTTAATTAAAGGAGGTTATCAAAGCTTAGAAGGTGTCACTTCCAAGATCTGTGCAGATGTAATGGCTAGAGTCAGCCTTCACATCTGCATATAAAGCTCTTCCTCAGTGATTCAAACAGCCTATAGATATGGGAAGGGATGACTAGCCCCTATTACTTCCTTATCCTTGGTAATTAATTAGACTTGTTACTACTGCAAGTTTTGTTATTTTTGCAATAGAGTTACAGTAAGTTTGCCTTTTCTCTTACATATTTTCTCTTTAATTGCTTATACAGAGAAGTCATACATAAGATGATACAACTTTTGTAAATAAAAGAAAGACTTGGCAGAAAGAAAACCTCTATCAGGGAGTCATGAAAATTCTGAGATTTCAATGACAAGTCTTTCAAGGAGTTCTTTCATCTTTCCGTTTCTGAGTTTGTTGAGAAACAATGATCTTGAAGTACAGACTGTATGTCCCTAACCAAGAATGGTGACAACTGAATTGTGCTAAAATAATTGTTCTAAAATAGCAGGGGGAAACTTTCACAAATCTTGTATGCTAGGATTGGAAGTACGGGAGTTGATTACTGTCAGTGTTTAACAGATGACTGTTCAACTTATCCATACGTAAAGTCCCTGGGATCCTCATGTTCATGCATATAAATATAGAATGCTTTGCTGCTTAACAGAAAAATAAAATTTTGCATTATGTAGGTTTTTAGGACATGTCTCTTGATACATAACAGATGTTCTGATTTCTGAGAAATGCTGAAATAGTTTTGATGGTGCATCCTTGCTAAAACCAAATAAATAAAGCTATTTTTCAGATTCCTAGCTGGGGAGTGTATGGAAATATGTACAGTGCCACTCTTTTTCTTATTGCAGTGCAGAACTGTCTTGAGGCCAAGCCATTTTGTGAAGGAAGTATGCCCACATTGACTCCTTGGATATTGTTCTTCAGAAGCTTATTTGTAGCTGAAAAGATAAAAGGAGAATGTGTGGAACATTGGTGCTTGTGTTGCCTGTGGGATGTCATCACTTTTTATAAGTAATACTGATTAAAAGGTCTTTCACAGGTAACTGTGAAATGGTGCTTTGATACCAGAATTATTTTGGAAACCATCTTTTAGCTTAAGCCTCTGAGCAGCTGCACAAAGAGATGGTACTTGGGAACAAGCTTGTGTCATCAGGAAAAAGAAGGATGTGGCATCTGGAATTTGAGGAAACTTCAGACTGGGAATGTGGCACGATTTCTCAATAGTGAGGGTAGACCACTATTAGAACACTGAAGTACATGGGTAACTTAGTACTTCTAGACCTTTTGATCAATAGCCGATGGTTTTGGGAAGGATATTTTTTGTTCAAGTATATATTTTTATGCAAAAGGTACCCTTTTAAAGTGTATTAAGGCTGAACACAAGAATTAGGAAATAAAATTCTCTGGTAAGATATTAAGAAAGGGTGACTAGATCATTTCAGTGATACAATACATTTTTGGTTCCATCAACAGGTAGTGGTAGGGGGCTTTTTTTGTTTTACAGTTTAATGCCAGTTTTCCATACTATATTGTAATGTATACATTATTTCACACTTGTGAGTTGGAGGCCTGTCTCTTTCACACAATGCCACTGATCCTGTTAACATCTTCACCCTTTAGATGCTGGCTGCTGTCTTGCTAAGGCTTTGACAAAGATTCTGGGTTTTTCCTCAGCCCTAGAGATGCCTTTTTCATGCCACCAACTCCAGAGCCCAAATGTTCTCAATATAGGACAGAGGCAAATATCAATGAGTTTTTCTATTTCTGCCACTACTCAAAGCAGAACACCATTCATGAGAAAAGCTTTTCTGTATTATTCTTTCTAAGGCAAAGGTATTCACTCCAGATTCTGAAATCTCCTAGAAGTTTTGAATGTGATTAGAGATAGTGGATGTTTTATTTTCCAGAAGGTCCTGTTCTTGAGTAAAGAGCACAAACTGTAGGTAGTGCAGCAGGCAGAAAGGCTAAAATGTGTATCCAGTATCGTTGTATCTTCATTGTAACAAAAGTCCTCTTCCTTTTCTGTCCTTTTGAGAAAAGAAGTGGGCTAAATCTGAGAGTTACTGGTTTTGTTCCCCTATTCAATTTCCATGGACTTCCCACTTTGGTACTCAGATGATAAGAACTGGTGCAGGGCAAGATAATTTTTTTAAACCTGATTACTCCTTCTAAAGTCTTGTATTTATTGATATATGAAAGTATTTGACTGCAATCTGAAAAGGACAAAAATTATTGTGATGCTTTGTGGACATTCATGCAGTCTTACAGATTCATTGTGTATATTCCCAGCTACTTGAGTATATTAAAATAAATAAATTAAAACAAACAAAACCCCCAACAACAACAACAAAAACCAACCAAAAAAAAAACCCAACAACAAAAAACAAGACAAGCTTTTATATGTATGAAATAATGTTATAATTTATGTCAACACTTATACTGTAAGGCATATTTTCAGTATAAAGTAAACCTCATTTCAGATTTACTATTTCCAGAAATTTGGTCTACAATGAAGGTTTGCTGTCAAACATGACTAAGCAAGAATGGAAATAGAGGAGGTGAAAAGCTTAATTCACATTGCCAGGAATTAGCTGAATATGCTGGGGGCACCATGAAAAAAAAAAAATGGAAGAGAAACATAAATTTCATATATAAACCAAGCATTAAGTCTGTGTTGCCAGAAGGCATGCATCTTGAATGCTAATGAAAATCCTTACTATAATGGGGTTTCAACAGATTTGGGGCTTTTATTACACTTGAGAAATTATCCTACATGGAATTAATTGTTGGTAATGATGAAAGACAAGGGTTTGAGTTTCTAGGTGTTCCTGAGCAGACTGCCTCACGTCTGGGCTTGTTATAATGAGGTCAGCTTAACTTTTGTGGAGAGAAGTTGAAGATGCTCATAGGGAAGCTGAGATTAAACAGTTGCAGATCTAAACAGAAGTCAGTTTGTAGCAGTATCAGAGAGCCCAGTAACAAAAGAATCATTGCTCTGGTGAGGAGAGATTTGTGGTACAGATTTAACGGAACATTCACATTAACTTGATTGCACACATGTGCTTTCACAAGGTAATTTAGCTGAAAGGGCACTTTTTCTTTGCTTTTAACTGGGAAGAAGAAGGTTCAGATAGTGAAGTTCTAGCAAAGGGAAAACAAAATGTAAAACAGCTGCGTGGTTTTGTGGGTGAATCAAAATATCAAGTAACCTATATCTTTATTTTAATATCTATTAAAAGAAAATGGGGATTTTCTTGGTTTTGTTGCCTGAGAATTGGGTCATCTTTGGAGTAGGCCTTTTCTTCTTCATGGGGTTTTTACTTTGGTTTTTTTGGGGTGCTTTTTATCTTTTCAAAATAATACATATCCAATACTGGAAAACTTATGCTTTATGGACAATTTCAGGAACTTGTTTAGTTTTTCATCTGGCAGGCTACATATAGGCATTACAAAGACAATAAGGTTCTTGTGGAAAACTGAAAATGAAGATATTCATCTTCACCTGCCAAGTTTGCTTTTTTTCCTGTTTCCAGAGAAAAGTTCTTTTTGAAAATTGCATATGTATCTAGAAGACAGCCTAAAGCCCACTTAAACAGCATGAAATTAATCTAGCTTCCTTTGTTTTCATAAAGGTATTTATTGCTCTATATGGAACACAGCTATAAATATCAAACAACGTGAATAAAATATTATTGCAGTGGAAAACTCATTTGCATTTTTGTAAAGATTTATTTCAGATATTAGTTAATCTACTTCAAGTGCAAGTATGCATTACAACATCCATATACTAATGAATTATTTATTAATCCATTTGTTTTAAATGGATCATAATAATTTTATTTTTTAAATCACCATATTTTAAAAAAAGGTAAATGCCTCCAGTAATCAACAGCAGAAACAAAGGCTGTGGAATCTCAAATTTCTCTCCCAATTCCAAAGCATCTTTATCTTTGTACTATAAGATATCTTTCTAGAGAATGGACCAGGTTGCAAACAAGGCATGCTCACTGGCCTTAGAGTTCTGGAATGAGCCAGTGACTCGCAGCTGTCAGAGCTGCTTCAGGGAGTGCCCTCTCCTGTGAGTCTGGGGCCAGAAGAGATTTGGGAGCTCAAGTGGGAAAATAAATAAAATAATATTTAGCAGAAGTTCCATTAGGGATTTTTGCTTTCCTAAGGATATTCAATGTCACCTGTGGCTTGCTATGGTCAATTTTAAGTATTTGAGAGTTGATCTCTTAAGCTTTTGTGCAACTTAAGTAAGTGCTAGCTTACAGCACTGAAAAGATCAGACTAAGCTTCTTCAGGTGGTACAGACATTTGTGTAATGAAGTTTTACCGAGCCAGCAAAATTAGAAGCTTATCCTTCCTGGAATGGAACTTCTACACTTCTTACTGGCTTTGGATGTGACAGTAAAAAACAGGAGTTTGTTTGTGTCTGGTCAATTCTAAGTTTATGCTAGAATGAGCATGACTGAAAAATGGGACAACAGACTTTTTAAAAAATATCTGCAGACTGTGATGCCCTCAATTTTAACAAGAGATTTACAAAGCAAAAGGTTTACAAAGGAATCTCGTCTTAGCTCATTTATTCATCAAATTAATTCAAATTTATATTAGTCTGCCAGTCTTCCCCCCTTCCCCAGTTGTCATGGAAGCATGATTGGGCAAGATCTTTGACCTTAAAAAGTATTCACAAAATATTTCAACTAAAATTAACTATTCCGCTTTACACCAGTATTCTGTCTACACTATGGGGTTTGGGGATTGTGTAGTGGATTTGTGTGTCTGTGTGTGTTTTGGTTGTTTAGTTTTTTGGTGGTGGTGGGAGAGAGGGCTGAGAGGGGAAGGATAAGGGTCTTTTTAATATGAGGTCAGTTTGAGATGCTTGTCTTCTAAAAGCAAAGCTGCCAACATCTCTGAAAGAGTTAATTGAAAATATGTAAATATTAGGCAACTCTACTGAAATGAATGAACAACCTGTTCCAGCTGAGAATTTGCTCTAATATTTTGTTTTTAAAATTCTGTAAGCCTGCATGAAAATATGCTGCTTTTTACTACCCAAGAATAAACCTTTCTGCAGATGCCCTGCAGGCTCATAAACAGCTTAAAAGCAATTCTGAGAGCTGATGTTATTAGCAACTGGAACTCTGTTTTGATTGACTGGGAGTATTAAATCAAGAACACTCCACTGAACCTTGTAGCATTACATCAGTAACTATGAGTAAAAATGAGATCAAGCCATCATCCTTCTGCAATGTCAGCTTTGTACTGTACTCACTGCATGCACTTTCTGGGTTGGTTAGAGTTGCTATCCTTTGGTTTTCATGGGAATTGATTTCATTAACAAGTTTAATGTACAGTAAGGGTGCAGACTTTTTTTTCCATTGGCTTGTATGGTTTTTTTATTTGCCACCTGATCCCTGCAATGTGAAGGTAAGACTATTGTGTAGTGAATAGGAAATGAAGAATGAACGTGTTTCTGATTTTATTTATTTTATTTCAGGAAGATCTAATACTCCTCTGATCCCTTCTTAGCATTCAGATTTGTTAGGGGGAGAGTAGGATGATTCAGTAATCATGACACAACAGGTTGACTTAAAATTGGGGTTCATTTCCTACTTCTGCCCTCAGTGTTATTTTGAGATTTGCAATCCTTATTCTCTCAGGTCCCTTGTGTATATAATGTGGATAGCAAGTTTCTGGTCTGAGGTGATTTGAGGGCGAATTGATTCATTTCCATAATATTTTGTTTGCAGCATTTTGCTTCACAGCTGAAACTGTAACATAAATTTAAAGAAGAAAAGTATGTAACAGACTATGAACAGTAAAAAGATGTCAAATCATCACATAGTTGTCACCTGGAAAAATAATACCTTTTAAATTGTTTTTCTCTTTTACATATTCTCAGCACCTCAGCTTTCTCTGCCTAGGATGTTCATTGCCTGGAGTTTTTCAGTTGTAATGCCTGTCAAGAAAGAGTAAAGTATTTGCCATAACACATTTGACTGCGACCATGCCTTTATTCCTTTGGCACAGTGATGTCTCCCACAGAAGCAGCTACTCTTAGAGTATTTCACACGATAGCAGCTCTGAGCAGACAGTAAAGAAGTGTAAATAGAGCATAAAAATCCTGGCATGATTACTTTTTGCCTTAATTTCTACCTATTGGAAGGAAGAGGGCCATCATGGCTAGTGTGTTATATATTCAATGGTAGTACTTTAGGTTGGAAGTGGTTGAGATTTATATTGAGAAGACCTGTAGAGGAGAAATGGAGCTAAGGTACAGTGATATTTATTGGGGCTTGGTTTTGACTATCTCAGTAGTTAGGAGTGTTTGTTGTCCCCTAAGGAAGTCAGTTTTAGCACAAGCAGCAAACTTGATGAGTGATAATAAAGTTGAAAAGTCATTTACTTTTGCTCACAAATGAGCAGGGATCAGTGAAAACTGCGTTTGCTACTTATACAAAGTTTGACAAACAGACCTGCTATCTTTAAACTTATTTGTAGCACATAGTAATTTTTCCTGTGACTTTCAAAGAGGCTTAGGATCTTGAGGCTTTATATTTGGCTTTTGGATAATTTTGACAAAATGTATTTTTTTTAATTATTTTTCTAAAGGAAGCATTATTTTCTAGCTCCTTGCAATTTTGAAACTGAAGAATCTGTGAGCAAAAGACACATGTTTTGCTATCATAGAAGTTAGGAAGGATTAGGTAGAAACTCAAAGGCTCTGTGTGAGCCAAAGGATGTGCCTAGAAATAGCTGATTTGGGAGGTAACCTTCTCTAGCACTTCAAGAATGGTGTAAGCAGAGGAACCTGAGATCCAACAGATGGTTACGTGTCTGTGATTCATTGTCACAGCTCAGGTTAGAGCAGCCTGAAGGCTGGTTTGATTTTTGTTCTCTGGCTACAATGACTAAGGGATTATTAGTATTGGAGAAGATAGCAAAGAAACAGACTGAATCCTTTCCTGTTCTCACTTTCAATGTACCACTTTCAGAGGTAACATCAGAGAGAGAGTGCATTTGTTACATGACTTCATTGCTTCTTTCTTTTTAAACGACAAAGCAGTATAAAATATGTTTGCCATTAAGTGTCAATTTTTTCATTGGTTTTCAGTATGTTTGGCTCTCAAGTAAATACTTGGGACACAATTTCAACTTACTAAAAGTAAAAAGAATATCTTATTGGATATTTCCTCAGTACCAAGTTTGATACTAAAGGTGATAGGAACTGAAAACAAGTAAGTTGCCATGCTTTCTAAAGGAAGTTTACCACACAGCATCAACAAGATTTTTCAGCCCTAGCACTTGATTCCTACTATACCTTTCTATTCCCTCAACAGTTCCAATAAATTCAATACTGGATTGCATCTGCTGTACAACAATAGAACATAATGTACAAATTGATTTTTCACCCCCGAAGAGCTGTACCTGTCTCAAACATTGTATTTGAAAGTCCTCCATGATAGTCTTTTTTGTTCAGTTTCTTCTCTTGTTGGTGCACTATTTTTTTCATGCTTTTTCATAGTGTCTATGGGCATTTTTAATAAAGTAAATGAAACTATACACATTTCCACATTAATGTTCATCAGGGATCATTTCATAATCAGAGATTCTTAGAGGGACTTTGCTACTGAACAGCATTTGAGGCTCAGGTAATTCCTCTGGTGATGAACAAGTGACTTGTATTTTAGAACTGATATAGCTGGAGAAGCTGTAATGGTTTTCAGTGTGCATAAGCTGGTAGCTGTGAGATGGCTGGTAGCTGTCCTGCTGAGATATCTCTGCTGTGAGTAAGGTAGTCTTTTACCCAGGACAGGCACAGACTGTGCAGGTCAGTGACCTCTGTTAGATTCGCACTACTAGACATTGGTCAGCAGCACTCAGGTCTTAACATGTTACTAACACAGTTAATTTATTTTGTATTTTATACCACTGAGCAGTGTGCTGGGTTGTTGTGCCTCCATGGCTAGTCTGCATTGCTGCCTTTTCCTTATTCTCTGTGCTCTAGGGTGTAGGCTTTTTTGACTGCATAAGAGTTCAAAGTAAACTTTAGGAAAACTTTAGAGGTCTGCTCCAGCTGTGCTCCTCTCTTGCAAGGTTTGGAGTCAAAAACAAAAACTGGTTCAGATTATTCCTGTGGTGAATGGAAGTGGTTAGTGTCTATTAAGGAATCTGTATTTTTATAATTTTTATTAATAAATATATATTCCAGTAACACAGATCACCATGGTTATTTGTGTTCCTGCTTATACAGTTCCAGCTATTTGTCAGGTTGATCCCTTTGTCATCAAGGCATGTAGGAATTTTGCCTGTGGAGTCAGTCTGCGTATATTCCCTTACCCAAAAATAAGCAGCAGAAGCATTTGCTGATGCAGGAGTCCTGGCAAATACCTACTATCTACTCTTACAAAATAAACATATCATTTCCATAAACACTCTAGGCTTGCAGCTTCTACCCAGTTTGAAATGCATGGTATTTTAATATAAAGAGAAGATGCATAAATCAGTCTTCACTTTTAGGAGCAGGCTCTTTTCCTGATAGATATTTTTTGGGTGTGCTTAGTTTGATATGCAACAGCTTATATACCACACTCTAAATATGAAAGTTTCTTACAAGAACATGATACTAGACCAAAACTGATATGTTTGAAATGCAACCAGGAGACTCATTGGCATTAGACTGAGTGAATCATCTGGTCTAATAGGAAAGGAAGGAGAATACCTGGATTGCATTTATGAACAGAAGTCAACTATTTGTGTCAACGTTTCAAACCTTGTTTTTTTCAACTGACCATTTTTTAGCAGAGTAAACTAGAGAAGAACAATGGCACTAGGAAACTGATATGAGAATCATGAGCAGAACACTAGCTATTGTGATGTGCACAACTATAATTAACTTCAAGGGGAATGAATTCTGTGCATCAGTTGGGAGCAAGACAGGGACTTTGCCTCCTAGAATAAAATAACACCAGAGGTGGGCTTTCTAGTCACATTTTTAATGTGGTTAGAGCCCCTTCCACTTTCCTATGTTCCATAGTCCTTGCTTATCTTTATATAATACTTCCTTTTAATTGCCATTAAGCATATCATAGGAGGCTTTATTTTTCATAAAACTGCTACATATATTTTGTTTTCCCCTTGTCCTTTGTATTTTCTAGCCTCAGCACTAGGAATTTTTGTTACTTGCCATTTGCCATTTGATTGCTGATTTATTATGTAAGTGTAATCAAGCATGATAAAACTGATAATTACCACTAACCCTCTTCTTCCATTCTGAGATGTTTCTATCACAAGTACTCGGAGCTATTTATGCCAGTTCATCATATGCTGATGTAACTACTGTGTTTTGCAGGTTTTCTAGAAGTGTGTGTGCATACATATGTATACGTTTTGTTATAGTGTTAAAATAAAATATCGTCCCCCATATTTTAAATTGATATATTGCAAGTCATACTTTCAAAGAGTCTATGAGAAATACTATGAAAAATGAACTTGGCGTTTTTATTGTCAGGGGAGCTACTTCTTCTGTCTAGTGATACCTGTAGTTATTTTTTTTCCTTTACACTCAATTCAAAACTTGGGGCTAGTTGAAGATTACAGTTAAAACGTCTGAATTTCTCTCATACTTTTTCATGTGATACAAATTTCCTTTTGAATGTGTCTCTTACATGACAAGTACCGTGGTGGGATTTTTTTTCTTCTTCGTGTTGAGTTTAATCTCTTTGGTAACTATAGTTTCACAAATTTTAACATATGTCATTGTTGCATTCAACTTTCTGAATATCAAAATTGCTTCTTCATTAATTTCCATGTGTGTCCAGTATATCTGCATTAGAGGCAATTACGAAAGTTCTGCGTAAGATCTTCCACTGACTTCTGCATGTATAGAATCATAAAATTTCTCACATTGAAAGAGATCCATAAGGATCATCAAATACAACTCCCTGGTCTTCACAGGACTGCCTAAAAGTAAACCATCTGACTAAGAGTATCATTCGACACTTTGAATTCTGACAGGATTGAGGCTGTGACTGCTTCCTGGGGAGCCTGTTTTAGTGATCAACCATCCTCTCAGTGAAGAACCTTTTCCTAGTGTCCCATCTGAACTTCCCCTGACACAGCTTCATTCCAGTAGAATGTGTCTAAACAACTGAAGGACTATGCTGAGAACTTTAAATCTTGTCTTTTTACATTTCTATTATGCATGGCCAAACTTTGCAGGCCTTTCTCCTGTAAATAAAAATCTCAGTTTTAAAACTACTGCTTAAATGCAATGTTTCACCTGTTTGGATGAGTTAAAATTCCTAAATATCAGATATTGCTTATGTGCCTCATACTTTCAAAAATTAATTGGATAGAAAAGCTCTCAGCTTCAGGGATGGGTTTGGGTTTTTTATAAATCTCGGTGTCTTGTGAGACTGTTTAAGCTGGCTTGACATCCCTTTTCAATTCATATACAGGTGCACTCCATACAGATATAACAATAAGCCTGTCTTGTACAGACTAGTCAAAAGATGTCCTTTATTATTTTTCCCATTTCTGTCTGTATTATACTGAAGTGTGCTTAATCTGAAATTAATTTGATGTCTCAAACTTATTCTATGTCCAGATTTAAAGAAAATTCTTCAAATTAAAAGAACATTATTAAAAAGTTATTTTTTTCTACACATTTTTTGAAGGAAAGACAAATCAGCAGGCGGCACGTTCTTTAAAAGTGTATGGAGGGATCAAGAGATCACCATGTCTTTGCTTGTCCTGAAGAGGTTAAATCAGCTTCCTAACCTTCTCTGGGTGACATTTCAACAGTGACACTCAAGAAGTAGTCCTCACTGTTTGAAATAGCTTCTCAGGTTGCAAAAACTTACTGACCTAATCCAACAGCTGGCTGTCATCTAAACTGGTAATTCTGTTTCCTCCTCTGTCAGAACTGGCTAGGTGATCTTGTCTTCTCCCTTACTTTGACTCTGCTACTTACTGGTCAGCCATCATTCTTTGCCAGCAAAACAGAAAATGATGGCATTTTTTTCTTTTTTTTTTTCCTTTCCCCCTCCCAACCCCCAGCTTCTGGTTTCATTTTTGTCTTGGCAGAAGGAGATAGTTTATTCTGTTGTCAGTTACTTAGAGCAAATTCAAGGCAGAAAGGAGGCATACTGGTGAAGAGGTGAGATGAGGAAAGGGAGCAGACACACATCATGTCTCTGTCAGGGTCTGTCATGTGCCACTCCCTCCTTGTGCTCCAAACCCATGGTTGCATGTGGTAACGCATCTGCCTAGGCATCCTTTCACTGGCATTGTAGACCTCTGAGGCAGCATAAATCTAGAACAACCAAAAGTTGTTTATTTCCAGCTTACTGGAGTTAAATCTCCAGCCCCTGTCTCAGACAAATGCTTAAGTCAGTGATGAGGAGGCAGGGAAACAGCTCGTAGATGGATTGGTCTATTTCTCTTAGAACTGCAGCATCTCCTAGGACTTGAATTCAGAAGATTCTGTCCTACTTGGAAAGGGCTGATCTGTCCCAAAAAAAATAAAAAAGCCTTTAGCATTTGTTAAGTCCCTTTTTACCTACTGTTTGCCCTCCTGTTAGCTTGATCTCCCAAACCTTACATTCTGATTTATTACATGTCATTGAGATGGATAACGATAGTATTTCTGAACCAGCTACCATAAGAGCCCATCCCTAGTCAGAGTTCTTCAGATGCAATTCAAGTGCCACCTTCTTTGCGTCTTAATTATGCAGTTCCCTGGGGCTTCAGGAGGAGTTCTGACCATGCAAGTGATACTGAATAAGGATCTCTTCTTTACTGGATTAATTACTCCATACTTTGATTGGGCTCAAACTATGCAATTACTACTGGAGAAGGTAGTACTGAAAGAAGCCATCTCAAGGCCAAATTGGTTTAATTAGTATCTTTATAAATTATTGCTACTGATTCTTTGCTTTGTTTCTTACTATGCTTTTTACACTTTCCCAAAACAAAATTTGTACCCAGAGTGGTGTGGAAAAGATGGAAAAATCTGTACTTTATGCTCCAACATTTGCCCTCTGTGTTTTTGTTCACAAATTGTATCTGTAGCTGCAATGACTGTCATGGTCAGGATTTTTTTTTTCTCTTACATGTTGGCTTTCCCAGTAGACTTAGTTTTCCCAGAAGGTTTCAGTGTCTTTTCCAGCATCACTAGCAACAAAAAAGATCCCCCAGAAGGAGAGATTTTACTTCCAGCTGGGTTCTACAAGTGACTTGAAAAGTCTTAATAACTCATGCAGAAAGTAGCTTATATTCCAGGGGAATTACTTAAATTACTCCCTTTCTTACTTCAACTCTGAGTTCAAAGTGGATTCATATGGCACCCACACCACAAATTCTGTCTTTAATTCAGAGGCCAAAATGACATCAAACAGGAATGAAAAGCCCCTCTGCTGTCCTCACCAGCTGCGCAGTGAGCTTTCAGCTCAGGGGAACTGTGATACCCAAAAACCTTCTAAAAGGCCAATTGTTCAGTGGCTCTTTCAGCTGCCTGCAGGGGCAGCCCACAGAGCAGTGCTGCTGGATGCTGGAGAAGTCCTGTTATGATAAATTATGCATGATAGTGGTACCTGCTGATCCCATATCTGATGCACTTTGAATTCAGCTGGAGTATATTTGAGGGACTCAGTACCTCTTGCAAACTCCACTCTCATAAATTATTACTAATTAAAAATAGTTTAATGTTCAGTGGTGCTTAGAACCACAATTCCCATTGAAGTCAGTGAGTGTACTTACAGCATTAACTAGGTCTCCCAGCATTGCTTGTGGATCACGTACTGGATTGCGATTTAATTCCTGTATGTTTTTTGCCTTTGTGAGTGGGCGTACTGATCTAAGAAAAATATTTTGTTTTCAAATCTTTTGTGACTTTGTTTTTAAGGAGTGTTACATGTGCTATCTTTTTATGTGGTTAGTGAGTGCTCTTTTTCTCCTCATTTCAAGTTAAAGATAGTCCAAGTAAATCCTATAATGGACTCATGCTGGAGTTACTGTGGGAAAAGTATCACTGTTGTACTTCTTTATCAGATAAATGTCAGAAACTGAAGAAGCTAACAAAGCTAGTGATCTTTATGTTTAGAACTTTCAAGTATAGGATCTTTTCTAAATGCTTATTTTTCCTTCTTAAAAAAAAACAAACAAACAAAAAAAAAAGCCAAAACCCAAAAAAACCACTGCACATTCCAATCCATTTTCTTACCCTTGTGTATTGCTCCTTCAGTCCCCCTCCCAGATGTCAATGATAGATTTTAGTGTCTTTAAAAAAATGCAAAATTGACTTTTTTTTCTTTTTTTTTTAAACTCAGGGTAGGGGTAGATTTTTGTGGATCATGATTTCTCTTTTTTTAAATGTAGCTAACTGGCCTTTTGTACCATGTTTCATGCAGACATCTTACAATAGAAAAATTATGATTTTGACACATGGAGTATCTAGCTACTTAATAAATTATGATAATTGTACTGTTTTGACTCAGTTTAGATAAAAACTATGCTCCCTGAAGAAAGTAAAATGTGATATGTTGCCTAGTACCACTGACTTCCACAAAATTGGATACAAAAAACACACAATTAGAAATTTTCCTTGCTTATTTTTCTCTTTTTCTCTTTGTCCAACTTGTTGCTGTTGGGCAGTGGATGAAATAGAATTGATGGCTGTGATGTGTCAGTGGTTGAGAAGTGAAGCGCTATTTTGAATGCCATTCAACTCCACATTGTTTTTCTGGTCAGTTGTTCCTGTCATTCAGATTATGATTGCAGTAGATTGTTAAACAATCCCCCCAGATACTGCCACTCACTTGGTATATTTAACTTGATTTATTGTGGTTCATTGTCAGGATTCTTTGAGAGACAATTACAGCTCCCCTTAGCATTTAAAATAATGTAAAAATGTATTAATTGGCTTCAATGAATTCATCGCCAACTATAATTTTCAGATCAGTTGCAGTTAGCTATTGGGGAATACTCTGAACATTCATTTTAAATGCCATTTTCTCTTGAGCCTGATGAAAAGCTGGTGAATCTTTACCAGCAGGACAGGGGTTTTTTGGTTTGTTTTTTTGGTTGTTTTTGGTTTTGTTTGTGTCTTTCTTTCTCCTCACCTCTGCATGTTTTGGCATAACATGGGACAGGCAAAGCAGCATAAATGAAATGATGAAAGAGTCTCTGAGCATCTGTATTGCTGTCAATGTAAGGGCAGACTCTGATTGATTGGTGGATACTCTGCTATTTTACCTCATCCCCCAAGGCTTCTAGATTCCAATTCTCTCAGGTACTGTAAGTAGCTTGGTCTGTGGTGTGGGGTTGTTTGGTATGATATGGGATACTTCACCTCAGGTTTTAGCTCTGTTCAATTCAAAGTAGTTTTACATCCTGTATCATTCCCTGAGACAGCTCAGACACTTGAACCTGGGCTTCCAACTTGTTAGCCTATGGTATTTGTCTTAGTTTGCTTTCCTTGTTCCCAAAAAGTAATTTCACTGAAAGCATTGTTGAAATGGAAGTGTATGCATGAAACATGTCGAGTTTGATGAGTTAGCATATATTTAACAGACTGTACAGAACAATCTTACTGTCTGAAGTTGGCAGGGTAGAGAAAATGCATAAACAAAGTTGCAAACAGACTACAACGGAGTTAATGCTAAACAGGGAATTTTGCAGACAATGAGGGAGGTTCTGTTTATTTTCAGCCAACTCATGCTTTGTTAATTCAGTTACTGCCAACTGGTCTGGGATTTGAGTCTCTCCATTTTGACTCATGAAAACTTAATTTTGCATGACGAAAATGCAGAATGATGAGTATGAGTTTCCAATTTTGAGAATATTGTTAAGGAGGATCTAGTCCTCTACTGATGGAAGTCCTGGTGTTACTCTTCTGTAGTGGGAAAAGCAAGACTTGAAGGGTTGCACAGATAAGTGCTCTGCTTTGCATTACATAGGGGGGATAGCATTTCAGCTAATGTGCCAGGCTCATTTCCTGCAAATTCCCACTCCTGTTCTTGCTTTGTTGTCCGCCTCACCCTCTTGGTATAAGAGGGAAGACTTCAGATGCTTCTATTGCTCATAACCACAGTCTAAGCCCACTCCTTGGCCTTCCTTGCACTTGGTTAGCTTGTGCTGGTGCTGACACGCATGAACTAGAAAATAGGCTTGTTCTATTAGCTCATAAAGATTACTAGAGTCCCTGGAGTCCTAGCCACTAAGGCATGGGGGAAACAGTGATATTGCAGCATTCCCAGAATTTAATATTTTTATATATGTGTCTTGCATCTATTGCTGAATTGGTGGGGTTTCTCTACTCAAACCATATTATAGGTTGGTGTACCTTTGAGGGCTTTTTCTAAGCTTAATTCTAAATTTTTGGCTATTGGGCCAACTTCTATAAAATTGAGAGTTTCAAAGTCAGATAACTAATACGCAAAACAGAGCTCTGTTATGAAATGTGTCTCTGTTGTAAATGATGTATGTGTAGAAGAAAGGAGAAACTTTTGCAGTCTGGCCCTTACATGTTTTAGAAAAGCACTATATGTGCTTATTTGAGCTAGTAATGTTTAAATTAATATGAACTGCCTACAGAAAAATCCTGTAAGAAATATAAGCAACAACAAGGCTACATGGTAAGATGTGGGAGAACAGCTTGAGGGATGCTACTCTCTGAGGCTTGTTTTGCAATTCCAGTTTTGAATGTCACAGTTATATTTTTAATTTTGGGACTCTACATGAGACCTCCTAGACTTTTATTGTTTTACTTTCCAGCTACCATGATTTTTTTTCCTGTGCTCATTTACCTTTTTGATGGCATTGCTTAGCACAATGAATCTAATCAAGCACTCTGCTAAGTCAACATTCTGTAATATTCATTCCTTCAATGTGGATTTCCTCTTTTGCACTTGCCAGTGTGCAGTGGATTGCTATCAAGCCATTTTCTTCTGCTGCTGGGTCTGTGGTTATGCCTTGGGCTTTGTTCATCATTTTTGTAACAAATGATACTGCAACTTCTGTGAAATGGTTAGAAACTTGTAATAGGTATGTAAGAAACAGGAAATCATAAGTCTTGATGCTGTTCTCTCCTGGCTTCTGTTGCACTTGCTGTTCTGATTTCCCTGGTCATCACTGTTTCTGTTTTGCTTGCATAAGTCCCAAGGTTTTACTTTTTGTGTAGTTCCTAATTTTCTGAAGTACTTCTTAGATTAATACCCCTTAAAGTGCACACCATCAAAGTGTGATCATGCATGTGTCCACTAATCCCTAGTAGGTACTACCTTAGTGAATCATTTCAGACACTGAGTTATAATAAAAATATGCAATGCAGCCATCTGCCCTTCAATATCCTCAGCAAGAGACATACCCTGGTCCTATTTGTGTTGATGTAAATCCAGAATCCCTTTATATCCCTTAGTGGCTTTAATATAGATTAAGCTTGATTTTGAATGGAATCAGGATTGGACCAGTTTCACATTGGTTTTGCATCTTAAATTGTGCTACTAGACTAACAGGGATTTAACAAATGCTAAATTTTTTCATGTGGAGCACTCTGACCATATTTGCCTCATGAAGTTCAAAACTGACAATGTGCAGAATTCCTTTAGGTTGCAGCTGGATCTCCTGCCTTTGGAACTACAATCCTGCTTTACGTACCTTGCGCACTTGTATTTTTAGCACATTCATTAAATTTTGCTCCCAGTTATGCTCAGATAGCACTGTAGAGGAATAACTTGGGGCAGTATTTCCATTCATTCTTGAGAGATGACAATATAACTTGTAACAGAACTTGAGATGTACTGTCCTGTTACTAAGACAGAGAAACTTATTTTAATAAATAACATTTGAAATATTTAACTTATTATCTGTAAGCTTCTACAGTCTGCCTCTTAATATATCATGGGGATGTTTTTATTTTTCATGTGTATACAATAAAATAATAATGATTTGAAAACCTACTCAGATTTGAAAGATTGCTATAAATCTCACTTCTCAATGAGAAAGCACATCATTTGAAGGAGTTAGTGTTTCTAATGGCTTTCCTCTGTTCTCATGTCAGGGAATCAAAGAATTGCAAGAGCTCCTTATCTGATTCTGCTTGTAGTATAAGGTCCTCCAAACAGCACAGTTTCGCTGCTGTAAAATCAGGATAAATTAAAATGGAGACTTATTTGGTAGAGCTTGGTTAGGTCTTGGGGGAAGGGGGATCCTTGTGATCTGTTTCTGCAGGATTTGCAGGGAACAGCCTGAGTCTGGGTAAGGACAAGGGGAGAAAGGAGTTCCTGGGAGGTACAGTTACTTCTGTGAACAGATTAACAGGATGGGTAGTTAAAATTACTGAGTGTTATGGAACTTAGAGCAAGATGCATCTATTTTTCAGTCAAGTATCCGTTATTCTGAATATACACTTCTGTAGCTCTGACCCTTAATAATCATTTCTATTGAAAATTGCTGTGCAAGCACTTGCTGTAAGGCTACTGAAGGTTCCAGAAAGGGAGCTAGGGTGAGTGCAGATGGTATTAATCTCTCAAAATGCAGAACTATATAGGCATTCTTGAGCTCCACCTACAGTCAAATTAAAGCTGTGTCTAAGCACGTGTGGGTTTCTGCCGGCACCATGCCTGCAGTTAAAGTTGCTTGCATATTTTCACAGCATGGTTGTGTTAGAGTGGTGTGCTGGGGGCTGCTATTCCCAGTTACTCAGCATAGTCTTGAACATTGTGCTGAGAACTTTATACTGCCGGCAATGATGCTGCTGGCATGTTCATGTCTACCTTATGTGTCTGCATCTGACTTTCTGCTGCACATAAATGTGCCCAGCCTGGACTGGTTTGTACTGAGAGCAGGTGCAGTTTAAGAAGCTGCCTTGAACTTAGGGCTTTTTCCCCTGCCTTTCTTGTGTGTGGGTTGAAAATAATGCTTTTGAAATTGCTTTGAAAATCTAGGCACAAAGGTTGCTACGTAATATCCTCAACATGTTTAAATGAAATAATTTACATGGTAAGGGCAATGGAGATAGGGGTCTAATGTTCAGCTGGAGTATGTCCAACTAGGATCATGAGCCCCTGAATTTAGAGGCACTGCCTTAGGAAGGGGCAGTGCTTTTCTTTCTAAATTATGTTGTGGTTCTTAGGCATAGTCTTAAAGGTTCAAAATGTGATCAGGCTGTATCTCTCCAACATTCTGAAAATTGTCTTCCCTCTACAGCCTTTTGAACAAGTTTCTCTTCTCCAATTTCAACATGTTACATATATACCTATCAATAGACATACAGGACAGAAAGGAAGTAAAATTTTAATTTTTAACTACTGTCTTCTTCTCAGGCTGGTGTAAAGAACACCCAGGATGTATTTTATGCTCTCTGCTACTTTGTCCCCTACTGAGATTAGTAAGAGTGAACCCCCAGACCCATGAAGAAAGGACAGGTTGATGATTCCTTCTTCTCAAAGTCACTAGAAGATGTTGTTCCTCAAAGTGAGGGATGATGGGTGGGAGAAAAGAGGGATTATCCCAGGGGTTGTGTGTTCACTAACTGCATCAGCTGCGCTCCTCTCATCCACTTCATCTGAGCAGATGTTGAATTAATATTCTAGGACTTCTGAGAATTATCACCTACTTTTTCTCCCTTCCCTCTCACAGGCCCACAATATGGTGCTTTAAACCTCACCCTTGCCTTTTGCCTGCCCTGGTGCTTTAAGGATTAAGCTGAGCAACATGACTCCAGAATAGAGAACTTGAAGGAAGATTCAACTGGCATTGTTGGGATTGTCTGTTATAGATACTGGAAATAAGTTTTGATTTTCTTTCTCTTTTTTTTTTTTTTAACATTCACTTAGTTGCTCTGAAACATATGCTTAACATCCACTTCTATAACCAAGTCTTGTTCTGTTAATCAGCAGCAAACAAAGTAAGCCAATGTGGGCCATGTGTGTAGAGGAAAATCAAATGGATGAAGACATAATCAGAGCTATTCTTCTGCTCACAGTGAATATTAACAGTGTTTTATGATAAACTATAATGAGGACCTTAACTTACTGGGGAAAATAACCTTCCTTGACAAACAGGCACATGTTGGTGTTACATCAGGTGCTGACAGAAGCAATATTATCTAGTTTTCAGTGAGTCTGCTTGAATGAGTGTCTGTATATAAAAGGGTACTTTATATTTATGATGCAAAAGAATATTTTTGTGAAAGTGTTCCTGATTTCAGTTTGATTTTCCCACTTGCTTTCTCTTCTTATAGAGTTGAACAGGTTTCATCTCTATTCACATTTTTGCAGCTACAAGCATAGCCTGTATACATATTTATCTGTAACTATGCATATTTAGCTAGATGTGCTTTGCCAATTGCCATACTATCAGAAGCTTTTATGCAAAGGTAAGCCTGATTTTTGGTCCAAATGTATATTTATTCTGTCTTTTATTCTTGCATGTCTGAATATGTGTAATTCTGTTGGAATCACTGGCAATGCATCTCAGATTCACAGCAGAAATAGAGAGATGAAGGCCATGACCCTTAATTTGTTCTACTGTTGTGTTGTATTTGTAATAGAGCAAAGAACTTCAGTCTAGACTATGGCAACAAAAGTGGAAGTGTTAATTTAATTTTTTTAAAATCACTCCCCCTCCGCCCTAAATACAAACCCCTCACCTCTCACTATCAGTAATGGAAGTGGGGCAGGATAAGAAAGCGTTGGTTCCCCTCACGTTTATAGAGAAGAAAAATTGTCTGTGTGATTTTGGAGGGGATTATGTTTGTTTGTTTGTTTTCCAGTGGAACACGCTCTACCATGAAAACTAATTTGTTTGCTATAGCAGCAACAAAAGCAGGAACTGATCACTATGAATTCATGTAATATCAGAAAGTAGACAAGGAAAAAAACACACACAGTAGATTAATGCAAAGATGGAAATGGGCAAGATCCTTTTTTCATAAAGGAAATCCCAGCAATCTTCAATTTTATTTTGGCTGTGGTGATTCATCTCTCTTTAGAAGTTTCTCAACAGCAACAACTGTTGTATGTGGTCTTTGAGCATGTCTTTGAAACCCACATGCTCCCACTGAAGCAGGGTTTGAATCAGCATGGAATTTGGCTTATCAGACTGTGTCTGGGAAGCCAGCAGTTTTTGTCATGCCAGATTGCATCTGGATTAAAAACTGAAGAAAAATGTACTGACACATTGTGAAAAGAAAAAGACAAGCTTTATTGGCTTCAGTGAAATCTCATAATCAGATAAACGTTTCATCCTTTGGATATAATAGTTACTTAAGCGGTAATTATATTCATTAAATGTGTGCTTTAAAGTTAATGTTGTTGGAGATATTTCAAGTATTAGAGATGTGCACGTAAGTCACTTTTAATATTAAGACATCTTCTGATCCTCCTGAGAATTTCACGCTTTCTGATGTGTTTATATGAAAATCAGGATGAAAGAACAGATTATTTTGTCTAGAAGCCACAAATACAAAGTAGTTTTATTTGTGATGATGTCTTAAGAAGACATTGATGTAATGTCCTAAACCAGTATGGTTTTAACTGAGCAGTGGCTTATTTATATAATTCTGAAGAAAAACTAAATGCTCTTTAAGTGTACATTAGAAGTCTGGACAGAAAATGAGTTAATAAAAATTCATATCTTTATTTACGGAAGATTAAGTTGGCTGAAATTGATTTCCATTCCTGGAAGGAGTCTGACCAGCAGCACTACTGTACCTCTTTCTCAACAAGGATAGAGAGTACTTCAGTGGCTGCAAACTGAATAATAACCTAGGAGAAAGTGTATGATTGCAAATACCCTCTTCTGAATATTTGTCAAATACATAGCTGTGGAAATTAGCTATTTCTAGCTAATCATAGCTAGATTATAAAGAATGTCAGTTTGATGGGGATGAAGGAAGAAATGGGCAGGAATGGGACTGTCAGAGTTACTTCTGTGAATGACATCTGGCAAAAAAGCAATTAGGGTTATTTGGACACCTTGCTGGGAACAGTGTATTTCTAGGTTTGGTAATTAGTGGAAGGAGTAGCTGCCTGCACTAGATATGGTTTTGTGAAAGATGTCAGGATTCTGCTGCAAAAATAGAAGTCTCGTTTAAGCAAGCTGTTGTAAAGTTTAAAACTGAATGGGTAATCCTAGTCTGACAAGTAGTTGGGTTACTCTTTGCAATAGTAAAATTTTTATTTAAAAATAAAAGAAGTGACAGATCAATCTGTATTTTGTGTTAAATCACAGCACAAGACCAGTGAAATCTGGCTTTATCACTGCCAGTCCTATGTGCACTAGAAGACATCTGAGAAGAGTTGCAAGGTTCCTGCAGATATGAGAAAAGATAGAGAAAGAAGAATGTAAACTTGCAGTAGTCTGAAATCTTGACAGTTTGCCCCAGTTTTATAATTATACAAAGCAGAATGGGACAACCAACTCCCACAGCATGCCACCACCAGAGTTAAGTTAATGTTACCAGCTGATGATAATGATTATGATGTTAAAGAATGCACATGTAAGGCACCCCTAGGATTAATCTGCAGATAAAATTATGGAAATTCAGTTCTGTGAATATTGGCTGGGAAGAACAGATGAAAATATTGGCTTATGCAAGGGCTTTTGAGAAGGACTGGCTGATGGAGGTGGAGTTACAGCTCACATAACCTAAAATGATCTGAGACACTGGAGGAAGGAAATCTTCCTCAATTTCCTTGGCACCAACTAATGCCTGAACTATCCATGTGTATGTAGGTTCCTCCCCAAGTTAAAGGATTTGCTCTGCTGCATTCCTGTGGTTCTGAAGCTCTTCAGAGACTTTCTATAAATGACAGTAAGGTTTATCAGGCTCTTACTCAATTTTTCAGGAAGATGGTGACTACTGGGATGCAAGAGTGTCTGAACTTGCCTCCCACGACTGTTAGCTGTAATGAGACAAGGCAAACACGGGTCATCTAATGCTAGCACAGTTACAGAGCTTGGGATTTTTGTTCTTGTGAATTTTTTCAGATGTGTTTTTTTACATGCCTTATACTTTTTCCCTTTGCTATAGGGATAGCTTTTCCTGCTGCTTTCCTAGTAACCAGATGGTACTGCCATCACAGAGCCTGCAGGCTCATGTGGGGCTAAATGGTTTCCTCTATTTCAGATTTTTTGCAGACCAGATTTAAATTCCACGGTGTTTGTTTAGGATTCTGTGCTCAGCACTTCTGTATTAGATGAGAGGAAGCCCTGCATTTAAATTATTCAGTCTTTAGGACTGATGAAAATTGTCAATCACCTTCTAGCATATTTAACTTCTCCTAAAGGATGCTTACAGGTGCAAAAATTCACATCTAGTTGCATTTATATATCATTGGGTTCATTTTGTCACTGAGTGACCCCGTCCTCCTTGCCATCTGATATATTTTTGTGTTGCCCTGCAGACAGCAGGCAAAAAATCAGTTTTTGGGTATAAAAATAATACATTCTATGTTTCTCATATTGACAAGACTGACAAAAAACAAATAACATGGAAACATTAAACATTTCATGACATTAAAAAAAAATGGCTGGCATATCCTGCCTAAAGTAGGAGAAATGCCACCGCAGCAGATTATTCACTTGGTGCTAACTGTCGAGTCAGTAAGTATTCTAATTGTTTCTGATATTTATGTTCTGTCCAGGCATAAGGAGAAGAGATGGTGTTAACTATGAACTGACAACAGGACTGAAGTGAAGTGGTGGTGGGGTGTGGAGCCTGGCAGCGTGTGTGCAGCAAACCTCAAGTGGACACTCAGCTTTCCCATCCTGCAGTGTCAAAATGCTTCCACCCCGCATCAGAATAATAGCTAGATCCTCATAGCGTTTCATGAAATAAAGCTGGCTGGATCCTTCCAGGACAGCACTTTTCAAAAGCCACACAAGGCTGCAAGGCCCAGGACTGCTTGGAGTGGGAGAGGGGCGTGGGGGTGGCTGCCTGTGGCAGTGTGTCCCTGGTATCCAGCCAGAATGGGGGCAGAGGCTGCAGTGGGAATGGTGGGGACAAGGTGGCACAAGGTCCCAGTCAGCAGCTCATGGGTGCCCAGGGTGCAAGGAGTAGCATGGAATGTGGAGGCTGCCTGTTGAAATGTCCCATCGTGGCGGAGGAGGAGGCAGTACTTCCCCGGAAACAGGGTGGCTGTGGGGGGCTGAAGGCTGGCAGGCACTGTGTTGGCTGGCTTGGGGCTTAGTGGACTAGGGAGTTCTTCCTGACATAGGTGTGGTTTCATTAGGAAACTGCCAGCCTATTCTGCCATTTGTGAAAACAGGTTAGTCAAGGCAGCTGCATTTTCTGTCCAAAAGGAAGGCATGATGAACAAAACACAGGTTTGTCCTCTGAAGCCTGTTCTGGGTTTGTGGCTGTTTCATCCAAAAGAGACAGTCCCAGAGAACTGGCTGGTAGGCTGAAAGCCTTGTTCATTCATTGCACATTTGCTCTTCTGCAGGTGAAGATCATCAGCCAAGAGAAAAGAGTTGTCTTTATGCCTTGTCCCAGTCTTGGAAGTGAATGGACAAAAGCCTGTTGATAATCTCCATATGGTAACAGCCTTTATTAAAAAGTTGCTTTGTAGAAGACTGGTGGTTGAAGTATCACCATTAAGAAGTGATTATTGAGCCAACACTTTGAAACTCTAAGTAAAACCATCTCAGGGAAATTGTCACATCCTATGCCCCTTAGAGGGTACAGTGGCTGCATACAGCTTCATGCTGGAGTGTTTTACCAAGCCTGTGATTACTTTGTCCTTCCATGGATGATACAGATTTCTGTGAGAACCTCCTTATGGACTTAAAAAAAAACACATAAAAAACATCAATAATGAGAAGGTAGAAATACCAGCCTCTGACCAGACCTGCATGCATATACCACCAGAAGGACAGTATAGATAACATGTTTTCCTTCTTCATATCTAGAAGCTTTCCCTAGTGCTACTGAGCGAGGGAGTCAAATTCCAGGCAATGCAGTTTTTTTCTACATCCTGCAGGTCTCTGTACTCTTTTTCTTTTTTCCTTCTTGTGAATCTGGATCATTTTTTTAAATATAATTTTCTGCCTGACTCAGCAGTTGTCTGTATGATAAATCTGAGGGACGGGGAGGGGACAACTTTTTATCTGGCAAAAATATAATTAGGTATGTGTTTCTTTCAGCTCTCAGTGGGAATAAAACTTTCTTTGTAAAAACCTCTGAGAAATGTATCCAGCTGAGACTTGTTGGATTTATCTGGGCTTTTTTCATCATTTACTGGCTTAAAAAAAAGAGAAAAAACTCAAGCCTAGCAATCAAGTGTACCATGTCGATGTGCAATACACCCTAGAGACCTATGAAGCTGATGAATAGTTATCTATCCATAATACAAAGTATCTCATCCATGGTATAATCCTGATTTTTTAATGCTTTCAGAAATTCACATGTAAGGGAGTTCTGCAAAATCAAAGCATCCATATCAGAAAATATGAAAACACTTTGTTTAGATCTCTCTTTTTCTTCATTTGTGATAAAAAGCTAGGAGAAAGTTTCTTTTAATTTATCTAACTACTTATGATGTTTCCAAATGTAGAAGAATATAACTTAAATGTAAGATTGTGGTTTCTTCATCAAGATCCAGTTCTAAAATATTTTTTGGATTATTTTCAAGATCTTTGCTTTTGTTGTTGGTTTACTCATTTGCGATGAGGGGATCATGCTGTCATTTTCATCACTGAAACCTGTACTCCCATTTGGAGTGTGCCTAGGAATCATAAAAGGAATAAATCCTTGCAGTTTGCCAAGAACTTGCAACCCTCACTTCTGATAACCTGTCTGTCATTTGCAACTAGGGAGATGTCCATATGAAAGGCAATTATTTTTAAAGGGCTTGGGAAAGAGAATTTCTGTCTCTTGTCCAGCTGCTGTGTGCAGGCACCAAATAACTTTGAAGATACCTACACTATTTAAAATCAATTTATGACTTTCTTGTGTGCTTTGAAGACTGCCCAAACCAAATAAATGCGTAAGCTGTTATGCAAGCCATCTTAACTGTGTATTGCATAGTTAAATTTCACTACCATCCTCATTTCCTACTGTGATACCTCCATACATAGGCCTTGGTACTTATATCCATTCCCTTATTTTCATGGCCTCTCTTTTCAACGCAAACATATGCACTCACACTTTCCAAATTTTGTGCAGTGTAGCAATCTCAACACTGACTCTTAACAGTTCAAGGGTGTTGTGTGGTCCCTGGATTTACAATTCACATTTTAGGATTTACCATTTCATAACAATGCTTACTTCTCTGCTGAGGTATCACTGTGTTACCCACACTGGCCTTAGCATGAACGTGTATACCGGGGCAAGGTTCAGAAGAACCACATCTGTGAGGCAGCAATGCACTAATGGAAGTTAAAGCCTAAGATGGAAGCTGAAAAGTGCTGCAGTGACTTCCACGAGGCCTGAAAAAATGATGGTGTCTTGGGGAAGGTATTTGTGTGTTTTCAAGCTGTTAGGGTGTTATAACTGGTATGTCAGGATGATAGGCTGTGTAACTGAAATAGTTCTAATGCTTGCTGAATTGGGGTCCTTGCAGTGGTTCACTGAGGTCACTTCAGTAACGGGTGGTGCTTTATCCCTTCTTAGCCCTGATTACTTGCTGAATATAGAAATACAAGTTTCTCTCTATCCCTGTGCTTATCAACTTCGTCATCACCACAAGGCAGAAAATGGTCTTTTCATTTTTAAGAAGGTCCAAAACTAAATCTTCAGTGTCACTGACACATGGTCATCTTGCAGAACTGGATCAGAGTGAACAACTTTTCTATGTCCCTGATTGCCTTAGAGTCAATTGTGCTGTGAAATAGGAATGGAATGCTTGGTTGGCATGAAAATTGAGAAAATACATGTACCTGCTCTGGGCATTTGCCTGCTCAGCACATACTTGCCTTACTGCTCTGCTGCAGGGAAAATGGTCTTGGTGAAAAGACACACGTGCAAAGATATTCCAGCTGTCTCTGCACAATCCAGCTCCATGGAGTGATATTAGCTAGGGCAAGCTGAGGGCTGTTGTCTGGTGACAGCAGTGTTGTTCCCTCTAAGGCAGAACATGGGGTTTGCTGGCAGGGCCCTGCAGCTCACACTGAGCTCTGCTGTGGTGATGGTGTGCTTACTGGTACCTGAATTGGCCTAGATGTGTCCACAGGGGGCTTTGGCTGCACTTTTGGGGTACAGTTAAACCACTTAGACATTTGTGAAAGTGTGTGTTTTTGCATATATGTGAGAACAATTTTCTGCAGCAAATTGCAGGTGAACTAATGATGAAAGTTGCTGGCATCTCACAATGAGATCAAACTTTTCTGAATTTTTCTCGGAGGTATGCTTACTATCTCTCTTCAGGGTTTTATTAATGAATAAACAGATTTGGAATGGTTGGGGTTCTACAGAACAGATGTATTCATGAAACTTGAAACAACAAAATAATTGTCTTCCTAATTGTGTTTACCTGGAGTATTTTTATTTCTACACTGAGAACAGAAATATATGTAGTTTTATACATAGTATAAAGCTTTATACATAGTATAAAGTATATAAGCATGTCTTTTACTTTCAGATTAGTTTATCTGTGTGTAATTTTGCACATTCTTGGGTATTCTGGAAGTTCATTAAAGAATTTATTATCTGCTTGAGGGAATTAAAGAGGGCTATTTCAGTCTAAATTTTTACATTGTTTTTCTCGGACAGTTGGGTCTTTAATTAATTGTCCCTTCCCTCCCACTCCTCAAGATACAAATTAATTTTTTTTTTCACAGTGCTACTGCCCTGTGGTGTATGAATTGCAGCTTGTGTCTTTCTGTTGGCTTCTATATTCACTACAGACTCTGCTCTGTAAGTGGGGTAGCCCTCACCAGACTATACTGTGTATTGTAGCAAGGTACCCCTGTGTCTTGCTCCTGTACTGGTTTTGTCTGGGATAGAGTTAATTTTCTTCATAGCTGATAGGGGGCTTTGTTTGGGATTTGCTCTGGGAACAATGCTGATAACATAGAGATGTTTTTGTTCCTGCTGAGCAGTGCTTGCACAGCATTGAGGCCTTTTTTTGCTCCTCACTTTACCCCACCGCACCAGCAAGGTGCACAAGGAGTTGGGAGGGGACACAGCCAGGACAGCCGACCTCAACTGACCCAAGGAACATTCCATATATATGTAATCATGCTCGCCATATAAATCTGGAGGGAGAATAAGGAAGAGGGAGACATTCAGAGTGTTGCCATTTGTTTTCCCCAAGTCACCACTGGGCATGATGGAGCCTGGCTTTCCTGGGGATAACACCTGCCTGCCCAAGGGAAGTGGTGAATGAATTCCTTGTTTTGGTTTCCCTATTAAACTGTCTTTATTTCAATCCACCAGTTGTCTCACTTTTACTCTTCCAATTCTCTCCACCTTCCCACCTGGGGGAAGTGAAGGAGTGACTCCAAGGGACTTAGTTGCTGGCTGAAGTCAAACCATAATAGTTCCCTTCCTGCCTTTATATAGTCAAGGCTACAGAGCAAAGCAGACAAGTGCAAGTGCAAAGCGGGTTGTGGCATGGTGATTTCTTTGGAAATGTTCTACTTTACTTGGAGGGAGGGAGAATAATACCAAGTCAAACCTAGTGGTGGTGATGACTGTGACTGCAGTGCAGTGGTAAGCTCTTCCACCAGAATGCTTAAATTTTCTCTTTGCTGCTGTATTTAAGTTTTGATTCCAGCACATGGAATAATAAGTGGGACAACTTGTCTCAGTAATGCACTGTGCAAATGGTTTCAAAAGTTTTGAGGCTGAAGTCAGTCAAATAGTATCCAGTATTCTGCTTGCCATGTCTTGAAGAATTTTTTTGAGTAGGTATAGTGGATTTTTTCTCATTTAATAGGAATTACAAGGAAAGACAGAACTAAAACTTCTCTGAATAGTAATTTGAATTTACATGAGATCAGGAAAAATTTGTGTATTTTTTTTTTCTGAAGTACAAAATATTTAAATCGAGAACTTGGGAAAAATGAGCAGATTTCAGATGATCTGGAAAAGATGGGAAGACAATAACATTTTTTTCCCACAAGACCAGTAGTGCTACATAATCAGATGATAACGTTTATTGGCTAAAGTTAGAACTATATAGATGCACAGTGGTTATTTTTAAGTACCTAAGCCAGAATGCTCACAGCAGATTTACCCATTTCAGATATTACTATGTTCACATGGTATTTGTTCTGATGACTCCCGTTTCAATTAACATCTTTTTGTTTGCTTAGTTGGTTGGTTGGGTTTTTTTTTGTTTTAATGAATAATCTAGAGTTCTCTCTAGCAAGACACAGAACATAAGCTGAGGTTCATTGAGTGGTCCTTGCAAACTCAGACCTTTCCCAGTAGTATCAGGCATGTTATTTGATTTACCTTCAGCTATGAATGTCTTTAAGTTTTAATGGAAATCTGCCAGAAACAGTTGACAAGGAAAAGAACTGCATTTCTTCAACATCTCCCATCTCCATGCTTTAATTATAGTTAGTTCTTCTTTTGGAGGGCTAAGTCTGTCTTAAAGTTTACGGAATGTGATTTGACAACAAAAATATACAACTCAGTATCCTCAAATGTACTATTGTGAGGTTAAATACAAAACTGAAATCCCCCAGGGTACTGCTAGAAAGCAGTAAAGTGGCTGGGGTTCCAAACTCAGGTGTTATCATAGTGCTCTCATTGCTCTGCAGCAATGGTGGGTTATGAGCTTACTGGTAACTAATGAGGAAGGCATTCACAAACAAAAACAGGCAAAAGTGGTTTTGGAAAAAATATTTTGGAAAATACCAGTTAAAATCAAACACGCTAAACTATGGAAAGTCTTCCTAATGTCCATCCTGTAGGTGGCTAAAATTGCACCAAAAAGAATAATGTTTTTGTCACTTAGGCTACCATAACTGACATTTTGACCTACAATTTCCAGAATGTATAAGATCAAAATTCACCTCATTTTCACAAACGTGTCTGTGATGTCTGAAAATTATTTGTGAAACTTTGTCTTCTAGGAGATATTTTATTGGTTTTATAACTTACTAGTGCAACTTTGTAGTTCTTCTGAGAAAGAATTTATAGAGCTGTAGAACCCTAGGCTTGTAAATATTCCCGATTTTTCTTTTCTCATACTAACTGATGTAAATGCAGGCTAGAGGATAGAAAGAGACTGAATTCATTTTTAAATGAGGTTAATGATATTTTTATGGCACCATAAATACTAACAGTAATCATCATTACTAAAGACCTCATAAATCAGATCAGGAAAAAAAGTGAAAAAGAGCCCTCTGGATTTGAAGAATTCGGTTTTGTAAACTGAGAAACATCTTTGTATTGTATCTAAAGACCTCTTTCACTTAAAAAGATATCACATATAACATATTAGAAAATATCTTTAAACCTTTGCATTGGTTTTGCCCTTGAGGTGTAAGGTAGAAATATCTTTATTATGTGTTATTAACATTTTATAGGGAATTGATCTTCCCTATTTGATGCTGCAGGCTTTCTTTCAAGGAAAAATTGTACTGAGGTATCCTGACAGATGTTTTATTTCCCTCTTGCATTTTCAGAAGCACTGTGCAGGTTTTGGGGCCAAACAGAATGAGAAATAAGAAGCCATTTTTGTGTTTTCCTGATGCAGAGATGCCTTGGAGGCAGAACAGATTCCCAGGGTAAACTGGCCAGCTCTGGGCACCTCTGTAAATTGTGATTGTCTCTCTGGAAACTGGCTGCAGCTTGCTCAAAGCCATAAAAGACTTCATGGTGCTGAATGCTGTGGCCCTTTTTCACACCAGTGCTTGTAGAAGCATCTGTGGAGGGCAGCTTATAAGTCATGTTCCAAAACACCTAGAAAAGGGACAATTTTCCTCTTTAACATAAGTCTTGGATCTCTGCAACACTTGAGCTTGCTTAATTATTGTCTCGTGGTTTTGTATCAACCTTATAAAGAACTTCTGTAGCAACTGTTTGGAAAACTTGTTCTTTAACAGAACTGTATTTTCAGATGTGTTCAGCTCCTCACAGTAAACACAAAATTTCTTTGCTTATGGAAGAATTTGCTGCCCATGGTTTCTCAGCTTTTGTTGTGTTTTGTCCAATCTCAAAATAAACAGAGATCAAGCCCATGTTTGATGATGGGATTTAGAGGGACTAAATTGCTTTTTGGGTAGGGATAAGAGATAACTCATATTCTAATGGTTTCAATATTGATCCCATAAGTTGGCTTATGTTGCACTGTCACTTGTGCTTAAAATTTAAAAATAAAAAAACTCAATTCAGCCATTAAGGACCTGACCTTTCTTTTTCAATAACACTCATGACAGGCCTGCATACAGGTTACAGCACCTTCATCTTTAGTCCATTAACAGTGCCAGATTTTCTTCATCTTTGTTTTGTCCTTCCTAGGATGGATTTCTGTTGGAAAGGATAGTTAAAAATTCCTCACTTTACATAGGTCTTGTTTCCAAATTTTGCATCTTGTTGATGATTATCTTAATAGTTATCTTCTTGAAGTAAGAGGTGTGAGACCAGCAAGAATATTCCATCAAGAAACATCCTGATATATAAACATTTATGAGACACGTAAGACCTTGTTTGTCTTAGAATTTGCATGTTAAAATAACTCTGATCTGTTTATGTGTTTCAAAATAGAATTAATTAGGCTGTTCTGTGAAGTATAGAAAAGTAGTATGATTTTAGGGAATTCAGAATCTCCTTAAGACAAAATATGGCAAAAGCTCCTAAACATACTTGTATTAGAATTTCTAAATGTACCATAACTGTGCTACTTAATCCTGGATCACCATTTTCCATGTAGTAGTTTACCTCAAAACACAGACATCCAGTCCTACTTTGTAATAAATTAATGAGGTCTGTGACCTCATCAGTCCATTGCACTTCATACTTTCACTGACTGTTCGCAGAGAAAGTATCTATGAGTATACATGAGATACAAAGAAAGAAATTTCCCCTTTTCCTGCTTTCCTCATGAAAATATGGGACTTGTATGTGAAGAAGCATTGTGGCTGCATTTTCAGTTCCAGTGATCTTGGTGATCTCCCACCATTAAGGCTGAGAATAAGCACACACCCCCATTCTTGCTAATCTGTTAGTGGCAGGGGGTCATACCCCCTTAGGGTGACAGGTCTTTAGTGCAAGGGAGGAGGCGTTGCTGTCACTGGTACCATTACCCACAGGGCGCCAGCTCCCACCTGACAGATCATGTTCAAGTATGTGTGGATTTGAACAGATTGCTTCCAGGGCCAGGTCTGAGGTGGAAGAACTCTGAGGTGGGTTTTGGAGTCTGAAGTCTGGGGAAATAAATCTCCCTGGTACCCAGGCTGGCTCCATGCACGTCCATGACAGGTGTGTCTGTGCTGCATTTGTTTTCAGAAGCCAGTACAGGCTGAAGTGGCTTTGTATGGAGATAATGGTGGTCCTGAACAGCCCATGCTCATCTCTGATTGGACCCAGTCTTGTTCCTCAAGAGCTACTTAAGGACACAGGCATCATGCTTCCTAGCTTTGCTGTTACCTGATAATTTTTTCATTCTTGGAATGAGTTATACTGTGGGTATGTAGGACATCTCAGTTGCTATGCAAAATCAGGCTGGATCCCTTAGTAGTTGTTAGCTTGGTAAATGCAGCACAGTTTTAAAAAAAAAAACCACAAAAAAACCCCCAAAAAAACCAAGTGTCCTGTCTCATACAAGGGACTCCTGCTAAAATGTCCAAGCAGAATCTGTCAGACTTCAAACAGAGAAACATTTGTATCAGGGGACAGAGCTAAAAACTGAATCAGTACTATTAAAATGGAAAGCAAAACAAAATGAAAAGCATCAGATGAATGGTTTTGGCAGACTGATGAAGAATAAGTACAAGGATTTAAGAACTTCTGGAGAGTAACAGGCAGTTAAGGGAAGTGCCTCTTTTTTTAGATTATCTTATGCTTTCAGAGCTTGAAACTTCCCTGGTTGACAGCCCAGAGAATTACCGATGGGCCCAGAAGGGAAACTCTGCCTGTCTTAACGGTGACAAAATCTTTGAAAGGAGACACAAGAATAACGTCAGCATTTTCAGAAAGGAGAACAACACTCGAGAGTCCTGCTTCATAGCAACTTCCCAGTGGGAATGAGTGAAGGAAGTGTGAGGAGTTTAAAGAGGCCATGTGAATTCACAGAATGGAGATAAGTTTCCCTTTGTCCTTTCTGTAAAATAGGGAGTTACCTGTTCTCCCAGTGAGCCAATAAATTGCTTTAGGAGCAATAACTAAAACTAATGTCAGGGGAGAGAGCAGCATTCAGTGATGGATCTCAGTTCCATTAAGAATCAAGCACTTCCTCTGAAAAGCTGAAGATTCTTTCAGGTGCAGGCTCCAGACATATGGCTGTTGGCATTTTGGGCTCTTGTATGACTGCCAGATGACCCAAGATCTGATTGCATAGGTGAAGCTTGAAAATAGTCTTGTAACCTCCTATGAACTGTCATTGGCCTTTGAAGTAATTCTCACTGGTGGCACAAGCAGAGGGTTCAGAAAGCATGGCTGAAAAGCAGCCCTTGTTAGTACTTCAGGGCAAGAGAGAGTCCTTTCTTTCTAAGAGCTAATGGAAGTAAAATATGACACCATGGGAAATGGAGATCCTAGAATGCCATTACTGACAATCTTTGAGACTTCTTGCAGATGAATCCATGTGGAAAGACAGCTGATCCTGATATCAGTACCATACCCAGCAATTAAAGCTTTAGTATCAGCCATATATTTTACATGTGAAATGGAAAAGGTGCTCACTTTCAAGTTCTATAATATTTGAACCCATCCCTTCCTGACATGCACAGTCAAAATCTGTGTGACCAAGGGCTTATTGTGTCTTATGTTATCTGTGATATCATGAATGATTGCCTGATACCCTACGGCCTTAAAAATTATGTTAATAACATTTTTTCAAGGTAAGAAAATATTTTTTCAAGGTAAGAAAGGATTGTGGGGAGAAAGCATGGAAGGAAGGGCATCTTCAGCAAATGCAAAATCATTTTTGCACATGTCTGTGTACTTTATAAAGATGACAGGAACATTTAAATTCCTGTTGTGGACTTAGTGTTTGATCAAGGAATGTATATTGGTTACTCACAGTAATGTATTTACCTGCCAGCTGTCAGCAAGGACATGATAAAATCATCATGTCAGCAGTACACAATAAAATCTAATATTGAGGGACTGCTTTTGTCTTTTCTTTACTAATATCCATTTCTTTTAAGAAGTGTTTTAGCACATTTTGTTGAGTCTCATTGGTCTTTTTTTTCCCCATATTCCATTATGAATTCAAATACATAGTGGCATCTACAGGTTCTTTTCAAAATGAGATTGAGGCATACAATACTTGATGAACCTGTGAATAAAGACTTCTACTTTCACTGCTGTTTTAATCAACAAATATCCATTAAATAGGGTAAGAAACAACGCAGTTTTCCTTTAGTTGTGCTGGGTTGTCTGAAAGACAGAGATGGAAAAAGTGTTTGAAGTCTTTTTGTGTAAAATTAAATAAATTGAAACAATCTATTGTTCAAATTTTTGGTACAAGACTGTTCAAGGAAAGTAGGGAAAAAATTACATTCATGTGCACTAACATCAAATTTTTTTCTTAAATGGAGGTAGATTTTGTGATGACACTGTTGAAGAAAGAACATTTTACCCTCTTGCAGTACTTCAACTTTGTGAAGGAAGCTCATGTATATAAAATTTGGTAAGCTTTGGGCACTTTTTCAAAAATTGTTTGAGCTGGAAGTCAAAGTAACTGATAGCTCTTTGTCAACAATACTATTACTGGGTGTGCAACCCCACACACCTCTGTGAAGTCTTTCAGTTGTGCATTTCCCCCCCCCCATATTCTAGGAGAAATAGCACATTATAGAAGACTCCTATTGCTCAGATTTCATTTAAGCATTTGCAAATTCAGGGCTTAAAGTGCATACAGTTTGGAATGCTAAATGTACATCTCCCTGGACTTCTGCAGACTAAAAAGAAAGGTGGTTTGTTTTTTTTTCTTTTCCTGGGGTAAACGGAAAAGCCAACCAGAAAATTGCTGCATGTGATAGCAGGGCTTGTGGAAGCAACAGTTCATCCATGTATGTGTAGTAAGCTGATATCCACTTGAAGTGTTTGGAATGTTTAGTATCTACAAAGTAGCAGATTTCAATTTCTCAGCAAAAATTCTGATATCTAATGCATAGTTTCTTTCAGCTGCTTTCTTCTCTAATGTCAATTTATACCTCTGAGTGGTGGAAAGTGACTTTTATCAATGGTTAGGACAGGAAAACTCTTTCTTTGCTCTTAAATTTGGCATGCTTAAGTGTCTGCTTTTGTTTCTACCTTCACTATTTTTTTCCATTTGAATTGAAACATACACCATTGTTTAAAAATACTTGCTTATAAATATTTTTTTATTTCTTTTAAAACCATGACTACTTCATTTAATGATACTTCTCCAGAGAGTGGTAGTTTAAAAAAAAAAAAAAAAGGTATTTTCTGAAGCAGTTTTGCTACAGCAGACAATTTCTTATGTTATGTGAACATTCTAAAAGTGCAAAACAACGCGAATTCAGTAATTTCTGGAGTCCAAGGAGTCCATATATAGCAGTCAGGAAAAAAACCTTTAAAGAACATGGACAAAATCCAAATCACTATGACAGTTCTGACTTTGCAGAACTGTGAGGCAGAAGCAAGTGCAGATAGATCTACTGAAAAAGCCTTTCAAAAGTAATGCAATATATGTGTAAAAGAAAACTGACCCAAAATTCAAGACATAACCTGCTTTGACTTTTCTTTCCTGACATCTGTTTTTTCCTCATCTGGTAACAAATTTTTACTTCATTTGTTCTGCCTCCCCTACCAGCTTTAAATTTGCCCCTGCCCTACCTTTCCATTTCTAATGAAGTGCTTCTTCTCTCTTTTGCTTGGACCTAATTTTCTGCTTGAAAACAAGCCAGGTGAGACTGAGTTCAGATGCCTGTTTATTTAAAATGCTGAAACGCCCAGGGTGTCATCACTTCATGCATCAGGCACTGCTTATGAACAGTGGGGTCTTGTTGATGCCTTAGGGTTTTCATGAATTTGTGGATTTTTATACTTCTATGTAGTTTCTTGCATTTGGAGTAGCTAACAACCTCTAACCCTGTGCTAGCTGTCTTAAGGGTCAGATAATAGCTGGAACACCATGGCTGGGAAATATGTACCAGAGCTAAGACAATTAGATACCATGTTAGTCAAAACAAGAAAGCAAAGCCCAGCAACCTTGGAGAAGCTCCAGTAAGGGAAAGTGGTGTGAAGATGATGATAAAGGATGAAGTAAGGGTCTTAAGACCTCCAACTCAATTCTAGGAGAGGTGTGTCATGGGGCCATCCCAAGGGAAGTTCTGGGTATGGACATTTCTTAGATTGGATGCAACCTTTAGATATGATCACTGAGTAGTGTTATAAAATTAGTATGCTGCCACATAGATAGACAGCTTTCCCAGCTCTTACACCTTGTTGACATTTCTCTCTCTCTCTCTCTCTCTCACACACACACACACACACACTCTGCTACCCAGCCTGGTGTGGTGCCTTGTGTTCCCCCTCCAAAAGGGGTGGGAGGGAGCGCAGAAGAGCTCTGCTTGCAAAGGGGGGTTTTCCCTCTCTTGCTCTCCTAAGAGGGGGGAGAAGATGTTTCCCCTCCCTTGTTCTCCCAGGCTGGACCTCAAGAGCCTCAAGTCCTGCTTGAAGGATGATGAGACCGGTAATGGGAATTGGGTACCAGCATGAGCTGCTGGGGGCAGATGAGCTGCAGGGAAGCAGCTGCAAAAAGGAGTTTCTCCCTTGTTTACAGTGGGCTGGGGGGTGAGCTGACTTGGGCCCAGATGTTGCAAGAGTCAGTGTTCCCAGGCTGTGGGTGAAAGGGTCTTTCACCTGGGAGTGGCAGGTTGTTGTCCCTTGTTTGCTTTGGTAAGACATTGCAGAGTGTCTCAGGGGTTGGCTGGATATGTGTACAGCCAGGAATGAAATGAAAGGGATGCCTTTTGGATTAACTTACTCTGCATGATTTGAAGCGGTGGTGCTTGGAAAAGAGCTCACATGGTATTCCTGAGGCTGTGAGTTCAACCTAGCACTGGTCTTTTCTATCTGTTACTTGCCAAGACTTGTTGAACTCTTTTATACTCTTTTATAATCTTTTTATACTTTATGTACTCTTTTATACTTCTTTATATTGTGTACCCCAAAACCCTATAAGTAAAAGAACTCTTCTCTACTTTACCCACATAAAGCTGTCTTGGAAAGTTTTTTTCTTTCCCCTTACGGCAACATGTGGAGCTACTCACAGGTAACATGCTTAAGATACTGCATTTGGAATGGTTATTTCTCCTTACTGCAATGCTCACTCTTCCTTCCCCTTCAGCAAAGTGGAAAAAGGATAACACTTGAAACCCTGGTACTTGTTCAGAAAGAAAAAAAAAAACAAAACAAAAACATGTATCTGTTATTTTTGCAGTGGAAAGTGTGTAAATGTGGAAAAGTAAATTCCCAGGGACTTGGAAACAGTAAGGCAAATGAAAGTACTCTGAATTTTAGAAATATGCTATTTTGTTTGTCAGCTTTAGCAATTGAAGGTGTATTTATGCTCTCACAATTTAGCAGAAAGCATCTCTTCCATCAGCAGTATCATCCCTCTTGCTGTAATGAGCACCAGTGTTCAAGGCAAGATGCACGAATGTTCACTTTGGCTGAGCACCTGGGGGGTCTGCTAGTTATTTAGTTAGAGCAGCACAGCAGATGGAAATTGGGTCACTATATTTGAGTAGTTTGGGGGATCTGGCAGCTGTGGTGGGACTAAAGGTGGTGCTATGTCCTGTGCTGACAGCATGTTGCTTTTCCCTGTGGGCTCACGGTCAGACCCAGGTTTCTTTGTTGTGACCAAGACAACCAGTGGCTGTGAGAACTGTGTGGGTTGCCTATTCAATGCACCTTTTCCCTCCTGCCCTTGGATGTTTCCTTTAATTGGATTCTGTTTAACAAGCTTGTTTGTTTATGGGAAGTTATTTGCTAAATCTAAATGCAAGTTAATATTGTCATTTATGTGGGATTTCTTGCTGTGACACCCAGTTTTATAAAACTGTGAGATAATGATCATGGTTTCCATTGCCTGATATTTTTCTATTTAACACAATGCAAACATTTGTACTAAGGTCAGTTGGAAGAATTATTATAAGACATGGCATATAAAAGTGGGTTGTTCGATAAATAATAGTGAAACCTTTCCTCAAAAAAAAAGTCATGCAGTTATTCTTTTAAAATAACTGCATAATTATAATTACATGTTGATTTTTAATTTAGTCTGCAGTTCCTAAACAGCATCTAAACTGAAGAGAAGTTCGGGTCTCTTGCTTTTCTATAATCAAGGGATTGTTTCAGAAGTGATATGCAATATTGAAGTTAATTGACCTGAGAAGGTGCTTGCAGTAATTGTATTTGTATCATTGAAAAAAATTAATAATAGTTTTAAACTAACTTCTCCCAATTTAGTAAATTGTCCAAATTGTTAAAATAACAATAGTGGTGGATTTCACCAGATGTTGATTGAGTCATCAAGCACAGGGAGCGCCATCCTGCTGTACATGTGCCTCCAAGTGCAGAATTTTTAAAGGTGTGTAAATGCTGGTGGGGGAAGAGGAGAGGCTGGGATAGTTCAGAAGCTGTGAAGCCCTACATCTGAATTACTTTTTTAAGGGCTTATCTGATAGCTACGTAAGGACTCTGAAAACATTAAAAAGATCATAGTTTCAGAGGGTTCAAATTCAGTGTATTAATTTGGAGTAAATCTAAGCTGCAAGCTTAAAAAGTCAGCTCAGACCAACTCAAAGTCGATGCTTTACAGGCAGCCAAGAGCAAAAAGAATAGAGAAGTGAGTGTAGTAGACAGCTATGTGGTGCCCTCCACTGATGGGGAGATTGACGAGAGCCGTTCTGACAAGGGGTTGCGGTACTGGAGGTTCCCTGTTTAAAAGGCCAGGAGACCGGGGTGTGAGGGCTTCTGGGCTAAAGAGAAAATAAGAGATACCTGGGTGGAGAGTGTGGCAGAAGAGAGGAAGGAGGCAGAGGGCTTTATGCCACATTTAAAAACAAGAATTTTATTACTTTGGAAGGTGTGTCCAAGAAGGCTCCTCAAAACAAAACAAAAACACTGTCCCTGTTAAGTCCAAAAGGAGTTTTATGGATGACTTTGGGGTTTAAATTTCTGTGGCAGGAATTATTATAATTATATGCTGAGTGCCAGTGTATTAAATTGCTGATTAAAAATTGGGTTAGTTTTCAAATGGCAGAACAGAGAGCAGAAATGTTGTTCTTTGAAGGTGGAGAAAGAAGTGAGTTTTGTGTAGGTGTTTAACAGCATAATGGTGTGTTTGCTAATAAGATTCTTGCTAATTTTAGTGCCATTACAGCAAATGCTGCAGTATCCATATAGGAGTAAGAATAATGCAAAGAACATTACCTCCCAATATCAGTGGTTTTGCACTGATTCTCATGGGTGTTTTGGATAGACATGATATTTGGATGCATCTGCCAACAACACCCTAAGAAACAAAATTCATAAATATCATGCATGATTTTGAACTAATTATTTTTTTCCTGTTTTGTTTCTCCCTCACTTCCTTGTATAGACAGTACCTTTCTTTCCCCTTTCATCTTTGTGAGTTGACCACTCCCATTACTTTCTTATTTCTGCTGAGACTGGTAAGCTGGTTTGATGCACTCAGCAGTCAAAAGTGCAGTTCTATGTGCATTTGTGTTGGCTGACTAAGCAAAATGAAAGAGGCTGACTGTGAAAGTGAAAAGGTGATTTACGCTGGTGTCATAGTGCTGTGCAGTAATAAAACACAGGGATTGTTGGACACACATTATATTGTACAATTATATAATTATAAACAATATAATTGGAGGCAGTTGAGCTTGAATGCAGCAGGCTGTTATTTAGCAATCATCTCTTTCAAGGCTCATTAAGCACAGATTTATACACAAAATAAAAGCTTTGCTCTATAAAGGCTAACTATGTAGTGGCATTTATTCCCCAAAATGTAATGCATAGATCTAAAGCTGTCAATATGTATAATGGATTTAGTCAGTGATTGTGAATGAAGTGTTTCAGCAGGTATGAGAATCCCAAGCCCTTTGCCTTTATTTAACGTATTATTTCTGAGACTTTCTCTGTATGTCTTTTTTGGAAGGCTAAAGAGCCTGCACATACAGCTGTGGTCTTTGATCTTGAAATCTGACAAGCAAGGTGGTGAAGTGTTCTAAAAGGTAACAAAGATCTCTTAAAAATCTCCATATTTTAGTCTTATGTCAGCCCTTTAAAGTTTTATAACTCTGAAATTATGAATAAGTTTATGGAGAAGAAAATTAAGAAGCTAAAATATTTTGTTGCTCCTATCCCAAGGAATTTAGTTTTATTACCTGATATAAAAGAAGTTTTTATTTAAAAAAACAAAGGGATAAGAATCTTACAAGCGAAGTAGAAAACAGAACTAAGAGCCTCCTATGATGTGGAGATCTACAACACGTATAGTGGTCCAGTCTGACTCAAACTTTAACAGCTGACAGAAGTTTGGAACATAAATTTATATTTAAGTGTGTACATATACAAACAGAAATTTAGGTGCTTAAATATTTTTGTTAGGTTTTTCTTTTAATATCCAGAAATCTACCTGACTTTCAAACAGAATTTGAACAATATAAATAAAAAATGTTCTTGAAGAAGAGCCTGCAGACCTCCTCTCTGAGTACAACTCTAAGACAGTACAGCTTGGCACTATGAAGTATCTGGCCCACGTATGCTAAAGACACTTTTGTATTTGTTATCATTTCACACATGAATTTTTAAATGCTCCATTTTAATGCTGTTCCTGACATGCCATTAGTGCCGGTGTCATTGTGTAATTCTGTGTGGTGTGTTTAATTTCCATTTCTTCTTTAAGTAATTCACAGGACCCTGAGAGATGCAAGACTCCTACAACTTGCAGCATATTTCTGATTGCACAAATGCTCTGGCATGACACAGGTGCTGCATCACTGTTTCCAGCACATGGTACCTGACCTTGGCAGTTCGTCGCTCTTAGCCTCTTAATAAGTTACTGCATTTTGCATCACTGCTTTTCACTTTGCTACATCAGAAATGTGTCTGCACAATAATTGGAGTTTACTTGAATTCATTGATGATACAGGAAAATGTTAATATAGTATAAGTTTCTGTAGCTAAATGTTTTGAATGTATGTAAAGCATTTTGCTGTTGATGTCTTTAGCAACTGTATCTTAGCTTTAGCTTTTGGTAACTGCGATGCAGAGCTTTATTTCAGAGCTGTTTTCCTTCTCTCACTTCTGCCTTGTCTTCTCATTTATCTAAAAGTGTTAATTTGCAATGTTACTGAAAGTTGCATTAGTGAATTAACAAGGTCTAGCCTCCTGTAACACCTTTTTAAAACAATTTAGTCTTTTTAGAGTTTAGAGATAAAGCGTTCTAAAATGCCAGGCACGAAATTCAATGTTTCTTAGTAAGGCTAATTTTGTTTGCTTTTTATTAAATTAAAAAAAAAAAAAGTGAATGTTTTCTTAGGAACAGAGGAAGCATATAGCAGTCTTCACCAGGCTCTCTTGTAAAATGGTCTTACAACATTATGGCAATAGTTTGATAGAGAGATTTTGGGTAGTTTTTTATCCCTTATGCAAATTTACACAATCTAACTGGGTAACCTCTTACAATTGGGTAGCTGGTTTTGTTTGTGGGTTTGGGTTTTCTTTTTCAGAAATCCACAGATAATGAACCTTGGCTAGATACAGCCTTGGAAAAGCTTGCAGTACTCATATTTGTTCTGTATATTCTGAGTGCACCAGCAGTATATAACTCAGATTCCCAAACTTTCAACTCCTCAATTATGTTAAACTCCTTTTTAAAAGAAAATACTGAGCTATTTTAATCAACACTGCCTTTTTTGTTTCCATCTAAAGTCCTCTCCTTTCGAATAAATTGCCAGTGGTCTCCTGGTGCGCTGGATGAAAGAAGTAATCCTTATCTAGTGTTTTACAGCATTTCATGGCTAGAACACAGAGCAATGCGAAAATTTATCTTGGTTGATCACTATAGAAGCGTATGCAGTCTTGTGTGATGTGCAAAAAATTGAAGTTAGACGCCAAATCAAGGACTCATCTTTCCACATGTATTTTGGGTGTTTTGTTTTGGCTTTGAGTTACTGTTTCCTGATGCACCACAGCTATGACATAGGAATTGCTGTATCATAGGCTTTTGTCGCCCTATGGGGTGGCATAAAAGAGAAGTAGTGTCATGGGATTTCTCTTAAAATTCATGTTAGAAACATCTCCCCACAGTGCCTGATCCTATGAGATCCACTGACAGGGCAGTCTGCACGACAGGTATCCCACATTGTCTTTGCTTTGCATGACTTTCGCTATCTGTCCTTTCCATGAGGGGTAGCAGTTTATTCTCCAGGACATCTAGTTCTGCTCTGCTTATCCCACCATGACTAGCTTATTGGGAAGCTCTGCACAGGGCCAGAGTGGTGGCTGACCAAACTTGTGTCTAGAGCACTGTGGTATCTGATCTTTTGTTGTTATTGTCTTGTGTCATACATTGGGGAGTAACAACTTAAAGATGAGGGTCTTCAAATTGTAACTTGAGGGAGAATAAAATAACGCATATGCTGTAAATGTAAAACAACCTTAAGAGGAAAGTAGAATAACTCTACATGACAAATAGTTTGCATTACTCACTAAGCAAATTACTTTCTGTTGTTTTTTTAATGTTGATTTGTGTGACTTGCATGTTTTCCTTCTCTGAGAGTTTAGTCCAAAGATAAAATGTTCCCTATTGTAAACAGCCATATTGCAGACAAATAGCAAAGAGCACATCTAATAGGATTCACTCAAGGACCTTTTCCTCTTTAGTATTGCATAACTGTGTGTGTTGTGCACTGTCTTTTGAAAGAAAGAAGCAAACAGAAGATTGAGTAATGAACTCCATCTTGATCTAAAGAGGAAATGTTACTTCATTTCTGTGCATGAGGAAATACAATACTTCAAATTAAGTGTTGCGTATTAAAATTACTGTATGAATTTTCAAAGTAATGTTTTATCTGGATAAACATACATATCAATGATTGATTAGGTTGCTAATATATATTCATTATACTGAGATTGATGCATAAACCTTCCTCTAATCAAAAATACAAATAAAGAGAAAGGCACTATAGATAGAAAACATAATAAATAATATTCTTAAAGTCATTATGGATCTTAAATTAAAAAAAAAAAAAANAAAAAAAAAAAAAGAAAAAAACAACCAAACAAAAAAAGCCAAGTATTTTTTTCCTTCAAACTTTAGCAAATAGATTAAAAAATTGGGTAGATATGTCAGTGGTTATCCTGCCACTCTTCTTTACAATGTTTTGAGATCTCATAGGAACTCATAGGAAGAGCTGTGAAAGTCTTTCTCAGTCATGGCTCTTCCTAGGGCAGAGCCTGCTCAAATGCCTGGACCACCCACTATAGTCCACAGGACTCATGCACCTTCAGAGAACTGCAGAGGGAAAACTTAAAACAGCAGGGGACCAAAGGAGCTGGTTTCATTTCCTTCTCCTAATACTTTCAGAGACAGAGGTTTGACTGCTTCCAAGGACCTAATGCAAATATTATTTCAAAGATATTCAAGCCACAGGAAGTGTAAGGCAAAGTGAAGTGTAGTTCACAGCAGTGAGGGCAGAGAATCAGCTTTAAATTGTTTGTTTGAAAGCAGTGGATACATTTAGTCTGAGCTGCAGAGCATTGTCCAGTTGGTTTCAACCTCACCTCTTTTAATTATTGAAGTGTTCCCTAGGAAAACTGTTGTAATAGCAAACAAGCAAACAATTCATAGGAAGGTGTAAGTGTGTGACGAGAGATTTTGCTTACAGGCAGTATTAGAAACTTGATGGTCTGCATCTCTTTCCTCTTCATACCATGCAAGCGTGTGTGACAGTATTATTCCTGAGTAAGTTTTCTGGTGCATTATAAAAGCAGATTGCTGGCTTTTTCTTGCAGCACGTAACAGTGTTAGTTTTTAGTTTCTTGTTTACACTTGGCTATCTGTAAACATGGCTCACCACAAAACAAATAGTGGAAATAATGGAAATCATCCCCTCTCTCAACTCTCCCAAACAACTGCATTTTTTTTTTCTCCCTCTTATATCCTAACATGTTGATGGATATAATTCTAGCCCAAGGCAAGTGAAGGGGGCTTGCAGGACAGCTTTTGCCATTCAGGCACTGCTACCACTCCCTATCAAGTTAATGAAAGTTCTGCCACTCAACTGAGTAGAAATGGGATTCAGCCTTTGCTTACTGATCTCATTCTAATGTGGTGGGGTTTCTACATCATTATGACCAAGGGAAAAATAACAAGGCCCATGTAAATAGATATTGCGTCAAAAAATCAGGTATCATAGGTTAAATGGTCCTGGCTTGCATACTTTTTCTTAGCTTACTCTGAAATAAGATTTCCTGTGCTGCTTAAGTGGAGTCATTGAAACAACTTAAGTCATTAATGGTGGATTCATGTTTTGTGCTTCACTTGGGAGGCAATTAACACAGCACTCTTACAGTTCTGTACATTAAAAGATTTAGATTGTGTATTGTATCATCTCAAACTCACAGTCAGCTAATAAAAAATTACGTTACTGTCATGCTAGTAGAGAGTTAAAGCTTGACCTGTTTTTGTTTCAAGAATATTAGCATTAGAAATATGTTTTGCGTACATTAATGTGTATTGGGCACCTCTAACTTCTGCCTGCTTTCTGGTGAATGCTGGCTACTAGAGACTTTTTGCCTCGCTTTATAGGTCAAGAAATTCCAGCAGAACTGTTCAAGACCTCAGTTAGTTTATGTGAATATAAGAAAACTAAAAACTTGACAGCTATGATTTTCAGAGAGATGATTTTATAAAAATGCAATTGATAAAATGGTACTGTTGGCAGAAAAGAGCCCCCTCATCTCCCTGACAGTCATTATTATTTCTTTCCATTTCCCTTTTTTCCATTCCCTTCTTTTGACTTTATTCTGAGAGAGATAAAATATAAAGAAAAAAACAAAAGATGAAAAGTGGAAGTAAAGGAAGAAAAGCAGGTTTTGTTTTCTGGTCTTTGCAGGTTTGTTCAAAGGGCATCATAAAAATTTGTGTGTACCAATTTTTAACAATCAGTAACCTTCAGGGGGTTTTGTACCTCTTTCTGAGATGCTTCTTAAAACTAAATGCTGTACCCCAGTGAATACTGTATAAATATTAAAATGAAATAGGTTATTGACTATTAAAGCTAAGTTATCTGTATTTGAATTGTAACAGAAAGTGAAAAGAAAGTTTTGGGATTCTAAGTTGTCTGTGGTGCTAAAGTGCTTTTGCTTCTTCCTCACAAATATCTGTAGCCTGTTCTATAGAGTGCAAGACTTCATCATGAGTGAAAATGTTTGCTTAATATTCAACAGGTCAAGTTTTCTTTGGATTGAGGTGGAACTGTGGCTCATGGACATCTAATGTGAGAGTAAGTTGAATTTGACACATCTTATTACATTATCACCACATCACCAATATTGATCTTGATTATGCTAGTGTAAGTGTAAACTACAGATGTATTATTTTTTTTATTTTGCATTTTCATTGGTGGTAGTGAAATGAAAATTTACCTCCTTTCTACCTCTCCCAAATGGCCCCTCAAAAACAAGGTTTAAAATATTATTAATAACATTTTTATTTAGAAAAAAACATACATGAGGAAATACAAAAAAAGTAACTTCAATAAACCTTATTTCTTGAAATAAACTGGTAAGATATTCTGCTGTGAAAAAGGATATTTGGGTATATGAGGAAACAGTTCAGAAAATCTGGTGTAATTGATGCATAGCCCATATGCTCATAAAATAATAGATAATTGTTTGGATATAGTAATAGTCAACGATGGTAGATTACTCTTCAGCTATTTAATCAGATTGGCAGTGTTGTAAAAAAGGTATCCTAGCATGTCACTGGTACATAAGAGAAAAACTACAGTAAGGGTGGAGTTTTATATTGTGGCTTTTTGCTGAATTTTATTATTCATGGCAATTGTTCAATACTTAGGGCATACCTCTGCACACTTGTTTAGTCTTATAATCCTGAAACGGTGGTTTACCAAGCAGGAGTTTTGCTTACCCTGAAGTATGTGAGGCTGCTCCAGTTCCAGAGAAGTGGTGAAGAAAATGTGAAAGGATTTGAGTTAAGCTTGCATGAGACTCTTGAAACCCTTTGTCACAGGGGTATTTACCGTGGAAATGATTTCTGGAGGGGTTTTGGCACGCTGAAGCAGTTAGGAAAATGGAGGTGTCCTGTAGTGCTTGTGGCAATCAAACATAAAATTTTGGAGAAGTGTACTTAATTGTATAGAGTTGATCTGACAAAGTTGAACTGAAAGTTGCAGTAAAAATGTCTAAATATTAAAAAAAAAAAAAACACACAACAAAAAAACGAAATGACAAATACCTAGTAGTTTGCCATCTCTGGAATCCAGTTTAGAAGACTGATTAATGATGCCATTTTTCAAGTTGCAGGGCAACTGTTACTGAAATAATCAAGACAATATATATATATTCCTGGTAGGATTTTGAGTCCTATTTACAATATATGTTGTTGTCTATGCTCAATTTATTATGGTTAGGATTTAAAAATTAAGGTAGGAAAAAATGTAAGTACTTTCTCTACAGTATGAACATAATGATAAATTTCTAGAACTTCAGTGTTGATACTTCAGTTTTCTTTTTATGAAGCTGTGTAGGAGAGAGTTTAGGTCCTTTCAATCTGTTTTACTTCCATCACTTATTTTAAGGTATCAAATATGTTTGGGGGTTTTAACTTGCATTTTTCATTCATGTTGATACAGACTGTCAAAGGCAAACTGGTAGCACCAGACTAACACTGGGATGATGAAGTGACAGTAAATTTAATGACAGGGAATATAAAATATATGATAATATTTTTAGCACCAGAAAAGTTTGCCATCCATACCTAAATGTATATCTAAAATACCAGTACGTTGTGATTTGTAGTTCAGAAACTCATGCTTTCTTGGATAAAATGAACATCAGTTTATGTGTGTGTCATACCTTGCAATTAGTTTTACAGGTAGGCACTTAATGGGGTCTGAGCATGAATGCCTCAAATGGGAGGTGCATTCATATTACAGGAGTGTTTGAGAGAAATTGGTGTTGCACGTCTGTTATGTAAATGTGATTGGTAATGCTGAATCTAATGGATATATTTTATCATTGCTATGTTGCCTTTAATTATGGATTGGATAAATCCACTCTTGCTTGTGGGAAGAAGAAAAAGGAAAAATGGTGCTGCAGAAATATGTGGATCTTTCCTTCCTTGCAGAAAGGGAAGGATTCATCTCAGAGGAGATTTTCAGGAGCTCACTTTTTCAGTAGAGGTTTTCTTCTGTGTGTGTGTGTGTGCTTGCATGTGTAAGTATCTCTTCTGTAGCATAAAAGATCAAGGCATTTTATAGATAGATCTTTCCTTCAAAGAGGCTACACAAAGAGGATCAGTTTTTCCCTAAATATGTCAGAAGCAAGTATCCAATGTTTTGGAAGGTCTGATCCTGTGAAAATGGAATATAGATTGTGCCACAGGCTGGAAGTAGAAACACAAGAGTGACAGAATAGCAAACAATGTTGTCAAACCTTGAACACACTTAAAATTTTTTGAAGTAGCATAGTTAATGTCCTAAAAGATCACCTGGAAAATAGATGTCAGCCAGTGTATTTGATATGTATACAGTTCATTATGTGGGGAGAAAGATAGAGAGACTTTTATTGTTGCAAGAGGAACAGCCCTCTGCTGAAAATGGGAGACAGGCACACAGGCAGCTGTTTCAGGAAAGGAAATTTCAGCAAATTGAAAATATGGATCTGAGAGGAAAATGAAGAACCCAAAGGTGAGAGCTCAGGGGCAGATGTTATAGTGGAGGAGCTACAATGAGAAGCTGATGGGGATGGGAAAATGAACAAATACAATTTAAAAAATTCTTCATTATCCCTGGCTCAGGATAATGGCTTTCTCTCCTTGTCAGTGCGTAATTACCTGTTGTGATAGTAGCTCCCCATCTTGATTCATTTTGTTTTAATTACCAGTTGCATGACTTGAACAGAGCAAAAGGACAATGGAAATGAAATCAGAGCCATAATGGCCAAGTTCAGACAGGTTCTCTAGGGATGGCAGAAGAGAATAGAATCTGCTGAAGGTACTTGTGAGAAGCTGCTTTTCTGTTAGGGAATAATGCTGACAAGTGGTGTGTTGAGAAAACGAAGCAGCACAATCCAAGTGTAGTTCAAATGTACAGGACAGGTAAATTTGAAGTGAACATACACTACACATGTAAGAATTCAGAGCGAACTCACTTTTAAAAATTAGTCATCATATTGCTTTGCTTTTAAATTGATTATTAGTTATTTATTACAGTGATATATTTATTTATAGTTCAGAGACATGCATTGGATACTGTTCCCCACAGAGATGAATTGGGAATTGAAAAATACTAAAATAAACTTTTGTGGAGACAGAGCTGAAAATGAGGCTATTTCTGTTCTGACAGTGTTGTTTCTATTTGAGGGCACTTCAATGTGCAGAGGCTCAGAAAGATGTCAATAAAAATAACAACTGACATTATATGTGCAGTAAATAGTGAAGACTGGAGGCTATTTTTTTTTAATGTGTGTGGGTTGGTTGGTTTGTTTTTAGTAAATGCTAATCTGCTTTATATCTCATTATTTTTCTCCTTAGGTTTCATGGCAGTCTACCAGTTCACGTTAGTTTCTTTGTCCAGTCGCAAAAGGTCATCATTTGACAATGGTAGCTTAGTTCACATAAATATTTCCATAAGTTAATATTTCATTTCATGTAATATGGCCACACTGAAAAATTGGGGACAACTTACTTTCAACAAATTGTAATAATAATATAATGAATTCCTTTGAGACTAAAGTGCAAAATTCAAAGTCTGTTATGTTTGATATCCAATCAGAGTTCATGACATAATATAATTATTGGTGTTTAAAAAAGAAAAAAACACACAAAAAACACAAAACAAAAAACCAAAACCCCAAACAAAAACTCAAAAACAAAAAAGACAAAAACACACCACCCTCAAAAAAAGAACCAAAAACAACCAACAAAACAAACAAAAACAAACAAACAAAAGAAGAAAACAAAACACACTCGGCCCCCCAAAAAAACCCAAAACAAAACAAAAAAAACAAACCACCACCAACCCAGATAGAACAAACAAATTAAAAAATCATGGCCAGTGAGGACCTGACCAGTTTTAAAAGAGCAAAAGCCCTTCATCTCCATCTCAGAAGACCTCCAAAGCTAGAATTGGCACCAGTATACTCCCTCTGCAAGTATCAAGGTACATAGGTCTTAAAAAGCTGTATTGCAGTAAACACTGGACTGTGTACTTTAAAAAATATGTGGGTGAATAGGGAGTGGAAATTGTCACTGAGTAACTCAGGTGACTCTAAGCAACTATGTGAGAAAGTATTTGACTTTTATGATAAATGTTGACCAACTCTTGGGTGTAACTGAGGAATCCTCACCCCATGAATGAGCCACACAGTGTTGGCTGGGTTGCAACAGCAGGAAAATCACACTTGGACCTCAGCTAAGGTCAGGAGCCATAGTGTCAGCTGTCAGTGTGTTCACTGAGTAGAACTGAAAAACAGTAAGGCTTCACCGGTAGATGGATTGCTCTTGTGCTCTAGCCTTGGAAAATATGAAAGGTGGAGATCAGAAAGAACAAGGAAAGATATAAAAGTGATTCTTGCGTGATTTGGCTTGTGCATGAAACTTTTCCAGTGTGCTTTCTCAGCAGTACCCAGTCCTGTGGAGCAATATACTAAGCTAGCTGATCATCAGCCAGGAAGCAGTCCTTGTTATTCTTCCTATTTTGTGGCATCAAACATGGAATTTGGAGCAAAGCCAGGGTTAAATTTTAATGAACTGAATTTTCTACGAGGGCACCTACTGCACTTTAGCCTCTCCTCAGGCTGGCTAGGAGGACATGTTTGGCTGAACCTGTTTTTCTGATACACTTTTCCAAGGTGTCCCTGCACTCAGATCTACACATGTGGCAATGCTTGTACTGAATTAGCAAGAGATCCTCTATGAAACTTTGGTGTTTGCTCTAGCGGTAATTTTAAAGGAGGGACATAATGGGATATCTTATAAATTATTGTATTTCCTAATAAATTCATCACAGTGTGAGAGAAATCTTCCTGAATAGCAGAGATAATGTGCTTCACCCTTTCTCAGTCTGCACCCTGCTGTCTTGCTGCTGTGGTAGTTCCGAAGATCCTTTCAACTTGGCTGGTAGCTCATGTGTGTTAAATATTCTGTGTTTGAAATTTGAACACATTTTAAAAGCTCTAGTTTTCACTTATCCATATATGTCACATGTATACCTCATAGATTGAGTTTGAAAGTACTACTGCTAATACCTCAAGGAAATGTCACATTGCAAGTTTGAAGTTGCTACCGCCTCTAGATCATTATCCTTCTTGTTCTCTTTCATTAGTTCATGGTAGGAAAAAATTGTCATGCTGATGTTTTTGTGTAATTTGATAATTCAGAATGTTCAAATAAACAGATGACTTGTCTGTAACTAAATTGAAATTTCCTTTCTGCAGCTGGAGAAGAAGAGAGCAACTGTAGGAACATATGTGTTTGGAAAAATTGTAGTTTCACAGTGTGGCAGATTTGGCTTGTGACAGGAGGGTCTTTCCCACAGTTGTTGTTCTTGTGGATAAGGCTTTCCTTGACTTACTGCTTCTCTGCAATGCCAAGTCCCTTCTACTAACCTCAGAGGAAGGGATGGGGGAACTGGAAGCTCAAGTCCTTCAGAGTTTGTGGCATTTATATTGTGAGACAGTTGAGATAGAGTTCATTTTGCTAAGCTGCTCACCCATAATGGATCTGTCACAGCAACTTGACAACGTATTTGTATCCATTTTGGACAGCATTTGCTGCTCGGCATTCTCCCTTTGAAAGTTTCCAGCAGACCCTTCAGATTTAATGTTAGTAACCCCTTCTCCTTCCCTCAGCGTACCTCTACCCTTTTCATAAGTTTAATAAGCAATTGTCTGTTCCAGCTATGCTTTACCTTTGAATTGGTATCAAGTAGCTGAGAGCACCGCTTAATTTGAGCCCAATCTTCTATTCTTCAGCTGGCATAAAGATGACCCAACCAAATAATGGAGGGTATTCTGTGCCAGAAACTCAATTATTTTTTTCCACTGGAGTTAAAAATTTGTTTGATTTTTCTGGTTTATTGGTAACTTACAAAGAGTTTTTGGGGTTTTATTTCTAATGTAAATACATAGGGGTGATAGGAAGGAGAATAATGGTATCTCACACACTGAAAATCTGATGTTTCTGCCAGCTGTGTCTGGGAAACCAAGTTGTGTTTCAGAGACTGGAGCTGCTAACAAATGAAGAAATAAATGACTGCTTTTTCGTGTCTAGCCACTAATGCTGAAATTATCTAAGTGTATTTAATTCCAAGGTCTGATTCAAAATTGGGTGTCTTATTCTACTGCAGGCTTCGTTCAATCTGAAACATAATTTCTGTCTTAGCAGCACAAGAGGACATTTCACCCTGTTCCAGGGGGTCTGAAGGGATGTGGAAGCTGAAACTGAGACACCGCAGAAAACTTACCAAAAGTGGCCAAGTAAACAGGAAAAAACCCAAGAGAGAGAGAAAAAAGAGAAAATAAGCCCCCAGGTGCAAACACCTAAATTGCCCAGGTATTTCCCATGGAGTTGTCTCACTGCCCCCCAGAATGCCCAGACTTCCCGAGCAGTGGCTGCATCCTCAAGGGTCAGCTGGCTCACAGGTGACGGTGGGTGTCCCTGCCAAGGCAATGTTGTCCTGACCCATGAAGTGAGTGAGCCCTGAGCATCAGCCACCTGCCCTTTTTCTAAGTTGCCGAAATGACCTCAGCTGGGCAGGTGTGGCCAGGACCAGACCAACCAGAGATCCTCAGCACCTCCCCGCAGTTATGTAAGTGGGATCCTCTTGTGCATGTCTGGGGGTGTTGGTGCCTGCATGATATGTTCCAGGGGGTCTTTATTAAACGGGTCTGGGGGCTTACTTCATCCTCCTCCTCTCTTTCTTCTTCAAGTGCCCTTGGAGGGACATTAGCCAATTGTGAGAGCCCAATTAATTTTAGTTTACACAGAAATGCCTCCCTCAAGGCCAGAGACCATCTTTATTGGTCTGTCTTGGCAGGAGAAGCACAACTTCTCACAGGTGGCTGGGCCAAGCACAGACCAAAAATATCAGCATTTAATTCCACCCAAATACACACCTTCTCGCTTTCTCTTCCCCCAACAAGAGAATTTTTTCCAGTTCAAATCACTGAGTAAACCTGCAGGAATACATTCATTTCTAAATATAGGAAACTGAGGTACAGGCTTTACCATGGCCTGGGGAGCCAAGTGAAATGAAAACCCTGACTCTCTTCTGTACTAATTTATCCCCTGGGTCTCTACTGTTCTCTGTCTTCCTTCCCCTCCTTCTTCTCCCCCTTCTTCCTTCAGTGCTGCTTTTTCTTTAACAATAATAATATAAAGCTGTCTCTCCATCAGGATACATTCTATATAGTGTAGCTTATACATGTATTAGTAGATCTGTGCAAATCCTTGGGTTTTCAGTTCACTGTAGGGACTTGTTTCCAAGCTCAAGTTCAAATGAGCAATTGTTTTCCCAGAGAGTGCCAACTCTCACAGCAGTGCCCTGATTCCAGGACGGTGCATGAAGTTTAGGTTTATTAGGATGTCCTAGTATTTTTCTTGTTCATCCTACACAACCCCATCTCTAATAAGACAGCATCAAAACTGCTTTCTGTGTTTGTTGAGGCAGATAGAAATAATAACACTGGTCAAAGAGTATTGCTTGAAGGGGCATTTCTCTTAAAAGCAGGCATAAGTTCAATTAATTCTGCCATCAAAGTGTGGCAGTTGAAAGTTAACTACGAAGAGAGAATGAAGCCAGCTTCATTTTCAACAAGGTCCCTTTAGCAAAGCTAATCTTTCTTACTGGTGAAACACACTGCAAGAAATAAATAAAATCTCTATCTGATGCTTCTTTGTGACGTGTTTTTGGGTTTTTTTCATAGAATTCTCTTATAGAGCTTTCTAATTTGCACAATATTGGTATACTTGCTGTTGGTCTTCATTACCTCCCCTTGAAAATGCATGTGGGAGAATATTTGCCAAATCCACTGCTCTTTTGAGATCTTTCCAGCACTTTCCGTGTGTGTGTTAATTGTAAATGCTGAAATGAAATACCTTGGGCTGCACTGACCTCATCATCTGTTTTTTAAATAGCATATTCATCCCATAAATCCTCTTAGAGATAAATTAAAAATTCCTGTGGAAAAGATGTAGCCTGAATGTAATAATTAAGCAGGTGCTAAGCAACAGCCCATTATTCATATATCTGGAGTTTGTACAATAAAAAAAATTTAAAAGTTATTACTGCTTGAAGAGAGACTTGACCGATCACCATCTCCAGCTGCCAAAGAGCAGAGTTGAGTGATTGGAAAAAATCTTCTGAAAGCAACCAACCATCAGCAGAGCAGAAGTTTCTTCCTCAGAAAATCAATTTTAAGAGTTGCTTCCTCCTTGCTAAGCAGTTTCATTTGTATTTTTTGTCTGAATGCCGAATCAGCTCTGAAGGAGCAAAAACCTTCTTTGAGTAAAAGATGTAGCTGGAAACAGTACTGCGTCTGTACCAGTGTCATTTAAAACCAATTTTTAGTTATGCCTACAAGATAAAAATGGAAAGCCTGTGGTTAAGCAGTATCAGAGCTTGTATCATGGATCATTCAAACTAAGGATTATCAGGTGGTCCCAACCTTGCAGATGAGAAAGAATGCAAAAATTCTGATACCATTTTTAAAATGGAAGGTGGAGACAAAACCAGGGCATTTGTTTAGTTTGGCAGGAAATTCAGATATTTAGCAAGCCACTTCTGTAGAATGTTTACTATTTTCTACATAGAGAAAGTAGCCAGCCTGGGATTTTGATTTTGTTGGGGGAGTTATTTTTTCTGTTTCTAAACTACTTGTCATGAAATTATGATCACTTGCAGTTTGGGAGTAGAAATATCACACAGGAAATGAAAAGCCTCAGCTGCTTTTTCAAAATGAAATAACTGTGTCTAAAAGGAAGCCTAGACAGCTTCCAGAGGGCTGTGGAGCACGTTTGGCTCTCTGCATTCTGCGCTGCCAAGAGGAGAGCCTGGAGCCTGGGTAATGTGGTTTCCGGAAAAGTCAGTGGGGAGATTTCAAATGCTTGATTGTCTTCAGAGTAAAACCTTTTTGCATGGAGTTGATAAATATTACTTTAAATCTCTGTGTGAAATCATGGCAACGTCACTGGAGAAGGGCCTGTTTGATGGTTGTGTTTGTGCTATCACCAGTCAGCCACGTGTGACAGCCACTGGATTAGAAGCAATTTGGGGCAGATAAAACATCTGCCATTGTGCTTTGTACTGTGGCTGGCACAATAAGGCCCCACTGCTACCTGGCTCTGCTGGGCGCTATCAGCGTGGGAGCATTACAGCCAGGAAATTTGTGAAATGCACAGACATGTTCAGATAAAAAGGGTACTGCAGCAGTGTGAAACTGAAAAAGCTTTTGAGAGACTTTCTGGTTCAATATTTGCTGCTCTTCTGTGTGGTTTTGCTACTCTTCTGTGCTTTTTCATCCCCCACAAAAAATGTACTTTCTCATTAAAAAAAAAGAGAATAGACATGACTGCCAAGTCCAAGTCTGGGCTCATTCGAAGTGAATACTTTTCCCCCCTCCCACTTTTCACATTGTTGAAGACAACATTTTAGTTCAGTATTTTATAATGTGTTAAAATCAACTAAAAAGAAACATCCCTGAGCACTTTGTGATTTACAAAATATACCCTGTCAGATATTTTTTTCTGAAGCTAGTTGTGGCATTTCCTATTTTATGAGTGGAGTCTCAAACACTCTAGAAGCTTTTGGGTTTTGAAGATGTTTTCTGTTGTATGAAAATAAGAGGTGGAAATTCCAAGGTGGAAAATTGTTTAATTGATTCCAACATTTCTTTTGAATCTTGAAATATTTAAGGTTTTCATCAATATATGAATGAGCTTCTTCCTTTCAAAAATGTTTCCCATACTTATAAAACAAGAATTCAAAAACTTTTTTAAAAATATTATTGAGATTATATTTTGTTTTATAAAAAGAAGTACAAGAACAGTGTAAGTATTTCCTTGTTATCAGACGTTTACAGTTTATCGTTCTCTTGAACTTGCAATGTAGCGGTTTTCTCCACTGATATCATATGGCAGATCTGTGAGTTACCAATTAGAAATATTTTCAGTATTTTCCTTGTAAAATGTCTAAATTTTGACAACTGTCTTTCCTATATACACCTCTACAGATGAATGAGTTTTTAAATAGGAGCTAAGTGCTTTTACTCCCCCATAGTGTCACTCATTGACTGGCTTGGGTGGGACCACAATAGCGGTTTTGAAGAACTTTCTTTATCCAGCAACTGGCAATGCAGCAATGTGGGAATTTGAAAGAGGCTGAATGCAGTGATACATTTGTTCTTCAGCAGAAAAAAAGTGGGAGTAAAGCTTGATAAAATGGACTGGTTTACATCAGTTATGGGATTTCCTTAATCAAGTCTCTGACTTCCTGTGCAAGAACAGTGCTGTGCAAGTCAGGCCTAACTGCTTGTAGCATTCACCTAAGATTAATACAATTAGAGAAAGAGAGAACAGCCCTTCTTTCCTTCCTTTCCCTCCTGTCTTAGTGAAATGAACTAAATTAATCCATGTTTCTCACTTCTAGGACTGAAAGCTGTCAGTATGAACATCCATGTCTTTCATTCTGACTTGGGTATCTGCAGGAGATCACTTGCTAAATCCCCACACCTTGGAATGCTCAGTGTAGGGAATACAACAGCTGCCTCTCTGAAGAAGGGATGTGTTGTATTTTAAGTGTAGTTAAATGTACACTGTCTTTACAAGAAGCATTTCGCTTAGCTGGAGTTATCTCCCACACGTACTTCAAAGACTGGCAATATTGCATGGTTTTTTTCCTTTGAAGGTTTTGAAATATCTTGTAGAACTGTTCCAAGAAAGAAGAAAGTGACATTTAAATATATCAATTATCTCAATATATTTAAAATAATTTTAAGGCCTGCATTTTGCAATCAGTGTTGTTTTGTTTACTCCAAAATTGCTAGCAGAACTGAATCTGAGCACTTGTGTTTGAAGTGATGGAAAGGTTGAATACCCTCCTTTCCTTGCCTTCCAAAAGACTACATTGCTTTTAATTAGCTGTAGTCTTTTTGCTAAGTAGAATGAAATTGCCCAGCTGTGTAGGAGATGTGGGCCAGCAGAAGGTGTTGGAAGCTGGAAGCACCGAGACCCTGTTTCCAACAAAAGCATTCACGAGCCAATCTCATGTTGAGAGTGAAAATAACAGCAAAGTGCTTAGCTCTGTTTGCAGATCTGGACTGTAACCACATCTTTATCTGGCCAAAATGTGCTGGTTTCTGGCTTTTAAACTTAGTTGTAGTAAAACATTGTTATAGAGAATTTTCATATTTCCCAGTGCAATTACACACTGTGATCTGAGCAGCAGTGCCATTCCTGTGTTTTCCAAGAATACCAGCTAGTGCTTTAGCTTGATCCTTCCCTGATGTTTGCTTGACAGATTACTTTGAGGCTAACTACAGAATTATGCATGGAAGATCAAACGGCAAAATTAACAGGGGCCCTTCTGCGAGCTGATGATTATTGGCTGTGTGAATAAATTATTTTTTCTGGTCTGTTACATAGTCCTTCTAGAGCTGCATTCAGAGTGAGACCACATGGTCTCCTCATGCTTACAGCTGATTTTACTGTGTGTTGTAACTCATACATAAGTGGGCTGCATGTTTAAATTTTCAGTTGCTTTACACCACATAGGACTTAATCTGGAAACACGAGCTGGAAAAATGGGTGGAGAGTGATGTAGTTTCTAAATTTAACTTATGAATTATGACTGTTAAATTTTTTCTCCTTTTTTTTTCTGTGCTAGTTGGTTCACCTCCTTAAAATAGTCACATGGAGCACTTCTGCATAGAAAGAGATGTGTCTTTAATACTAAAATCAACAACCATATTTTCTCAAATGTGCAATACCATCATGAGAGAAACAAGAGCAATGCTGTGTTTCAGGATATCTTGAAGGAAAAGAGCATCAAAGAGTGAATTCTTTAATATCCTTCTTAACCCATAAAGGACAGTTTGTACATCGGGGTGGGGGGGAAGAGCATTAATATGTATTCATGATCCTACAGTAAAAGAAAAATACAACATTCTGCTGACTTAACATAGATCCATGAGCATTAAAAATTTTATTTTTACTTACTTTCAGCATATTTACTTATGCAGGTTTAAATACTTATTTACTTTAAATCTGAACAAATTGCTTGAAAATGTTAATCTCAGATTTTTATCTGTTTTGTTTTGTTATAAAAGCACTGTAATCCTAAAAAAAAAATGTTGTTTTCTTACTCTACAGTATGCTGTCATGGACGCTGTCATGTTGAAGACAAAGCATTCTCATATGTATGTCACTACTTTTCTGTTCTCCTCAAGCCTTAATTCTTTTTTTTTTTTTGCTAGGTTTGTCAAATTATTAAAATGAATACTTTAAATGTAGGTAACACAGACATGGCCAACTTGGCTGATGAGACCAAATGATTACCTCAATGATTAAGTGGCCAAAAGTTCTAGGAAAATTTTTTCAGTAAAACAGAAGATGAAATTTCAGATTTTAATAATAATAAAAGTAATTCATATTTGGAAACAGCCTACAGTATACATATTGCATTAATGGTCCTAAAATTATCTATTAGTATTTCGCCAGAAGGTCCTGGAGCAATGTCATATATTGCTCCTTGAAAACATCTCTTCAAACTCAGCAACAGTCAAAACTGGGCACTAGTAAGAAAGAAGAATGAACAGAAATGTCATTATGGTGCTGCGTATATACTCTCACAGATCCATGATGGGTGTATGTATTGAAGTTTTCATGCTGGTAAGGGTTTCCTTCTCAAAAGAGAAAGGGAAATTACAGAAGAATAAAATGGTCAGCAATTAAGAGTACAAGACAGCTTCCATATATGAGGAGGTCAAGTTCAGTGACATATTCCAACTTTATGAGAAACATATCTGAACAATAACCCAGAGTTTTATCTAACCTTTATACACCTTAATAGTGTGGAAAAGAACACAGGCTGCAGGCTATTTATTCTGTTTCTTATGGTGCAAGGAATCAGGGCATCAAACACAATTTTTCAACCTGAAAGCTATCAAAAAATTTTTAAACTGTTGGAAATCCTTTTACACAAGCAGGATGTAAAATCATTTAATGAATTCTTTGTAAAAACCCCCAGAAGTGCTATCAGAGCAATGATATAGACACAAATTTTGGCTTGGGAATTCCCTTGGCTGTTGAGGAAATATTGCAGGCATTGCCTACTCATTTACTCTTTCCTTAGGTGTCAGTTGCTTATAGTGGTAGTCAGAGGCAGTGCAGTGAAAAATGGACATTGCATCTGACTGATTTTTTTTTTAATACCAATGCCACACACCATGCACACATAAGTCTTTTAAATAAAAATATATTTTCAGGTTTGTTTACAGTGCTGATTTGCTTGATTTAGTAGATGAAGGGAACTGGTTTTGTTTAAAATATAACATCTGTATGTATTTATGAAAAATTCTTAAAATCAGAAATGTACTGAAAGTGTGTGTCCAGACAGAAGTTATTTGTTATTGACTAGGGAATATTTGTTATTAGCCTGCCAGTCTGGGTCCTGATTTTCTTTGTTATCAGCTTCAGTATACTTGTTTTACTTTTTGGGCACTCAGAGACCCGCAGTTGTGATTAACAGGGTGAGGTTTTATGGGATACAGTAGGAGCTCATTCGCATTCAGGTTGCACAAGACTGCAATTGCTATCCTGTCTGTGAGAAACAATAACGTTTTACAAGACTGATTTTTAATTGCATCTTGGGTGCAGAGCAATCTCTGGAGGATGCCTTTTCCCTTCTTAAAATGAAGAAAAAAGCAGTTCAAAATGATCATGTTCAAGGTAGAAGCAGTGTATGTTTGGAACTTGCTTGTTGGCTTATCTTCTTTGTTTACTTTTAACTGAAGAAATACTATGTCTAGGACAACCGTGTTAGGAAATAGTGGGGTTTGAAGAGAACTTTCAGTATTACAGAGTGGATTATTTTAATTCTAGTTCTACAAAGCAAATAATCATGATTATGATTTCCTGGCTTCAGAGTGAGGTTGCTGAAATTTTATTCTGTTTTAGGAGCTCTTGGATAAAGAATTTGTATATATAATATCATTGTATTTGATTTCATTAGTATGCTTAGTGTTAATAAAAAAGAGAATGCGTGCGACAGGTCTTGAAAGCAAAAGGACTCACAATGCTCTGGGATTGTTTTTCATTATATAGCTTGCATGGAGATCCAGGAGCTGCTGCTAGAGCCTGAATGAAAAAAGCAAGTTTGTTGCCAATGAGTTTGAACATAAATGCTTTCACTGTGAAATTTTTAAAGGTTATTAATCTCAAAATTTTTGGGGAAAATTAATTGATTTTGGGCACCTTCTGTCTTCAACTATTCTTTGCCAGTAGCCAGCAAAGTATGTTATGTTAGACGAGGAGTAGCAAAGTGGCTCTCTGTTCCTGTGTGTATCTACACCTACTTTGGACTCAGTGGGGTATGGTGACAGAAAGCCAGACATGACATCCCTGATTTTTTTGTTTTGAAATACTTCACTACTAATTGTGGACGTTCCCAGCACTTGACTTGCCTGGAAATGGGAGCAGCAAATACATTAAAAGTATGCGTGGTGTGAATCACCTACACAGGAGTGTAGGTCTGGATTGGCAGCGATCAGTGAAAGATGATGTTTCATCTGAGAGTCAGCAGATCATGAATCTCTGCTGTACTTGCTGATATCCAGTGAATTTACTGGAGAGCTGCCCCAAGTACTCTGTAGTTGACTGGGATTTGCTGGCTTGCATTCCTGTCAGGTACATATGCTGTTCAGAAATTAACTTTCTTCCTTTCACTGACCATTTTCAGGGTGCAGGATGGTGGGTTGGTTATATCTGTTGTTTCATCTGATCAGATTTGGTCTGCTTGGAGTTATGTTCTCCTGCATAGTGCGGCAGAAGGAAGAATTTTTCTCTGGGTACCTGTATCTGATTTGTAGTCCTGTGGTTGTTTACTTCCTTGGAAAGTTGTTGGATGGTATTAAGAGTTGGAAGTTAGAGGTGGCTCCAGCAGTTTTGTTCCTTTGCACTGGTAAAACCCCTTTTTTGGTTTTGAGAGGAAAAGGAAGGAAATACAGGATTTATGGTAGTTATTTTTCTTCTCTGAGATTTCGTCTTATGGCTGGAAGATTATTTAGTGGCCTATGCCAAGTGGAATAGCTGCAGTGGAAGACAGAAAAGCAAGTAGAATATTGATCAAGTCAAAGCAGCCTGGAACATACTGTTCCATAAAAATTTCTCAACTGAAAAAGTGTTCAAATATTTCCCCCTGGAAGGTCAGGGAGAAAGGGTGTTTGTCAATTTTGTTTTTTCCTCTGGAAGACATTTTTGATGGGAAGATGAAACAAATTTTGAAGTAAAAAACTCCCAACCAAGTTTGACAACTCATGTGTGAGGACAGTAGTTCAAAATTGTACCTCTCTGTCCAGACTTTTGAGGCTTTCAATTTAGAATCACAGAATAGTTTGGGCTGAAAGGAAGCTTTAAAGGTCATCTAGTCCACCCCCCCCTTCAATGAGTAGGGTCATCTTCGACTAAATCAGGTTGCTCAGAGCCCGTTCCAGTCTGATCTTGACTGTTTCCAGGGTAACCATCCATCCCTCTCTGGGTCACCTGTTCCAGTGTCTCACCTACCCTCACTGTAAAAGAATTTTTCCTTATAGCTAATTAAATGCATTTATATTTGATGCCTCTAAGTCTGATAGCTAAAGCAGAAATTCTGGAGGATGCTATATGTATTGTCCTTATAAAACTTTAGTACCAAAAATGTAAATGCTTACAAAATTTTAAATATTGATGTCTAAGTTTTACAGGAAAGAAGTGCCTCCTAGGTAGTTTTGTCAATGTTTCCATAATTTTTTTTAGCTGTCATACTTCAGATACAGTTGTATTTATATGCCTGGTAACACCACAGCTTATGTGGTGACATGAATTACTCATGTAGTATTCTATAAATTTATGCCACATAAGATAAACATGGACATCTGATCCTGACTGTGTATTTTTCAGTCCAGGATGGTTCCCCTTAGTTGTGATTGTAAGGACTCCTATTTGCAGGTTATAAACTGTGTTTCTTTCTGTTGTGTGGTATGAAGAGATGAAAGCACAGCAGTGTCTGGCTGCTAGGTAATACTGCAATGCACATTATTGAGATTAAATAAGAGGTAAATGTGCAGCTAATATTTTCCCAGTTCTAGCCCTTTCTTGTATTAAATGGATGAGATCAGCTCTCCATGCTGAGGCAGGCTCCTTGGAAAGTCGGCCAGAACAGCGTTCCCTGAGTAAGGGAGGAGGAAGAGCAACAGAACTCTTTCTGTTCTGCAGATTACTAACAGGGTTAACATAATATGCCATCACAGGAAGACTTTGTGGTTGATGCTCAGAAAGTCAAAGTGAAAACTACATGAATGCAGCCTGACAATATTTCTTTTTAAAAACAGGGCTGTCCAAGAGTCTGTTGAGTGTACCAGACACAAAAAGGGAAGCAAAAAACAAAAAACCAAGCAGTCATTATGATTCTAATAAAGGCTACATTTGAGGTTTTATCTGTTGCTTTAAGGAGAGAATAAATAAGTGTACAGAAATTTATTTCATAGTTCTAGGTCTCAACCTATCAGGTTCTGTGTCTCAATTTTGTAAGATGTTAGTTATCTAAGTGTTGTCAAAGATTACTAAAAACGTGAAAAGTTTTTAATAGTCTCTAGATAATATGATCTGTATTTATTGCAAATATTCAGTTGCAATTAAAACCAAAGCCATTTTTTACCAACTTGAGGTATTTGCAAAAATGCAACTTCTGAAAGCTATTACTATTTTTTTTCTCTGTTGAAGTCTTATCTAAGAGGAAGTACAATATGATTTAATGAAATTCCTCTAATATTTGAAACAGGAGATTGAATGCCTTTTAGTTCTAATTCCAGTATTTCACTATGGTTTGTAGCATTTGACAAAGGATCTCTGCAAGCTTAGAAACAGTAGTAGGAGCAGCATTCTATAATTTGATTTCCTTCTGATTTCATTTATTAGAATATCTGTACATTTTCAGGAAGGATTTAATATGATGGAAGCAACTCTCTCCCCAGACTTAATTAATCAGTCCTTTAGGTGACTCATTAGATATGTTGAATTTTCAGTAAGGTGTAATGTTTCATCCTAGGTGTTCACGCCTAGTTTACCCAGCTGATATCTGTAAACTAAAAGAGGATGTTGCTACAGTGCATAGTTCCTAATAAAATTCAAATTAAATAATCACCTCAATTATAGATTAAAAACTCAGGTTCAACAATTATCCAAAGAGCTCTACTTTATTGAAAACCCATAGTCATGTAACTACTCTTTTCTCTTCCTGTCTGAATTTATAGCTCTTTCACACAGACATAATTTAGATTCATCTTAAATTGTGCCCCAAATTGTTTCCATTATCTCAACCTGGAGCAATCTGTGCCTATTCCTGGAATATGATATCATTATTCTTGAACTGCATTACCTACAGTCTATGCTATTTTTTCTATGCTGAACTTTTTCAGCTCCTGTTAGTGCTTAGATGTTTGACTAGTAAAGTGTGGAAGAAGGAGGACTGGGTCTGATGTATTCATTCCAGTTATGGTAATGTTCTTTGAAGAACATTCTTATGTCTTCATATATTATACCAAGTGTTTTGGATGTCCAATCTAATGTTTATAGTACAGAATTATACTATATTTTGTAGACTGAGTAGTTGTGTTAGGTAGAAGAAGGAACAGCTGGAAACTTTTCTTACTTCTGAGTCACTGTCACTACAAGAATACTGGTTTACTGGGATGATATTTCTGGTAAAAAGGTTCATGTTTTCAGAGATTTGGTCAAAACAGATGGAAATTCCTATCTCACAAAGGCATTTCTTTTTTCTTGTCAAACAGCCATGTGTCTATGATTTCGAGTTTTGTGATCTAAGCTCATTTTGATTTACTGCTGTTCCCTGGGAAGCCAGATTTATATAAAATAATGGGAATTCTTTCTCTCTGCTTACTCAAAAATACATCTTTTCAAAGTCTGTAACCATGCAGGGACTCTGGACAGAAGCCCAGAAGCCTTTGAAGTAAAGGGCTGATCAGTGTAGCAGAAGAAGATAAACAGCAAATTATGATCACATATTATTCACATATAATAACCACCTGAAAACAGGGAGTTCTTTACTTCTAGTAAAACTTCTGAATTGTGGTTTTCCTTTGTATTCTTTGTGTAATAATGTTTTGAGAATAAATAGTTATTGGCACTGAATTTGTGAGTATAGCTGAAGTACCACATGTGCCCCCGACAACATGTCCAGTGCAAAAGATGCATACTGGCTTTTGGGTGCTTTCAGATTAAAAGATTGCCTTGGATTTCTATGGAGGTACAATGCCATTAGACTGGAAATCTCAACTTATTGATCCACAGTGCACACATAGAATCTTGGAACAGTTTGAATTGGAAGGTCACATAGTCCAACCCCCCTGCTATGAGCAGGAACGTTTAACTAGATCAAGTTGCTCAGAACCTCATCCAACCTGACTTTGAGTGTTTCCAGGGATGGGGCATCCACAGCTTCTCTGGGCAACCTATTCCAGTGTCTCACGACACTTACAATAAAGAATTTCTTCATAATATATAATCTAACCCCTCCTTCAGTTTAAGGTTATTCCCCCTTGTCCTATCACTACACACCCTTGTGGAAAATCCCTCTCCAGCTTTTTTGTAGGCCCCCTTTAGGCACTGGAAGATGCTGTAATGTTTCTCAGAGCCTGCTCTTCTCCAGGCTGAAGAACCCTAACTTTCTCAGCTTTTTCTTATGTAGTGGTTTGAAGGTAAACCAGCAGGAGAAATGAAACCAACTCCAAAAGAGATTTCAAGTCAGAATTACAATTTAATAAAAAGATCACAACAAGTGATCACAAAAAACATATGTACAACCCAGCACCCTGGGGCACAAACAGAATGGAGCTCGCCAGCCTCTGTGCTGAACACCACATGCCATGCCCCACCCCCCTTAGCACAAAGTAAAAGGAACAAGAAGACCTGTTGATGAGAATAATGGCTATTGTCTGGTCAAGAGTGGCAGTTGCAGTCCTGTTGGGGTCCTGGTCCTACAAGTGATCCCCCAAAGTCCCACAACCCCAAAGTTATATATGCTTGGGCTCAGATGGGAATGCCCTGTACCTCTCCCAGGGCAAGGAGTTTCACAATGGGTGATTTACACTATGAGTCATGGGATACTCCTTGATGGCCCATTAGCAGACATGAACCCTTAGTCTGGGTGTAAAGGTGCTAATGACTCCCCAGAAGGGAGTTATCACACCTGAGTCATTGGTGTGAAGACAGGAACACTTCCTTATCTCAGAGAGTTCCTAAACACCCAGCTTGTAGCCTGAGGTGTCAGGTGTGCCCTGGGCAGCTGCTGCAAATGCTGCAAATGTCTGTGAGAAATGACATAGAGGGTGTAGAATATAAAACCCTGGCCACACCCACACAGCAACAAACTGGTCCTGGCCACTATAACCAGGACACCTTATAGAAAAGGTATTCCATCCCTTCAGTTGTCTTTATGGCCCTGCTCTGAATGCACCAACAGGTCCACATACCTCCTATGCTGAGGACCCCAAAGCTGGAGGAAGTGTTCCAGGTGGGATCTCATGAGTGTGAAGTGGGGAGGTCTCCAAGGGACTTCTAAAGCTTTGGCCCTACTGGTCAAAAGTGAAGTGCTGAGGCTGAATCAACTTCCAAGGCCAAGACCAGCCTTGGGAGAAAGCAAATGAAGAAAAAGCTGAAGGGCTAATTTGATGTTCTGTCTGCAGCTGGTGCCTCGGGTCTCTTTTGGCATAGGTACTAGGAACAGGAGTAAGAAAGGAGGGGTTTAGCACTACCTATCACGGACATGGTACTGTTAATCGGAATTTAATTTACAGGCAGTGGTAGCCATCCATCAGTGCTGCCATCTGTGTAACAGACAGGCCAGATCATTCAAGGCAAAGAGAATTACTTGTCCTGGGGCCAGGAGGAGGAGTCCAAATGTCAGACTAGTCCTCTGTCTTTCCTAAGAAGGCAATCCTACTGAAGATATAGAGTTTTTTCAAATGTTCCTGGAATTTCAGATCTGTTCACATCCATACCCGATTGTTCCTGCTTCCTCTTCCATTTCAGAGAGAGCTGGGCAAAGAAGCATATGTGTTACAACCTGCCCCAGAAGGCAAGGGTAACACATGTTCTTGGGTTCCTTTTCCCTTGGAGAGGACTGGAATGAAATGACACTAAATGATCAGTGTTTATAAATTATATATATATGTAGGGTTTATTTTAGAACAATCTGGTTTCAAAGGAAAATAGATGTAGCTGTTTTGGTTGTCATCATCTATAGCAATATAAAGCATAAAAATAACACTTCAGAAAATGTATAAGAAAAAGAAAGAGAAAGAAAGGATAAGAGTAGAAAGATGTGTAGTCACCACCTGCTGGATCCAGTGATGACCCTTGGTAGTTGCAGCTTTGATGTCTGTTGGTTGAAGTGGTTGTTGCAGTCTTGTCAAAATGATGGTCTTGATCCATCGAGAGTGGGGGAAGCCCCCTAAAACTCAAAGATTTTCATGAGTTATGTACACTCAGCTTCCAGTGGGAAGACCTACTACCTTCTCTGAGTGGGGATGATGTAATACTGGATGATTGGGACATGTCATGAGCCTTTGTACAAAATCAATCATGGTCCATTATGGTCCATCATCTGAGATGAATAGCCCAGTTTAGGTGTTAATGACTTTCATGCTCCCTGGAGGTGTTTTCACATCATGTAAGGGAGGACACTGGCATAAGAATGACTATCCCACCTCAAAGGATTTGTCTCTTATCAGCCTTAACTGGAAATCCTGTTCCAGGTGTGCATGCCCTTCTGCACCTTGTATCTCAAGGTCCTTTTGCAGTTCAAATTAGGAGTCATATTCAGGGACAGATGGCCTTCCATGGATGGGCAGCTGTTTGTTTGCAGTTTGCCACAGTACACTAAAGTCTTTTGGTGATCTTAACAATGGTCATTAACCATTTCAGCCTCTGAAAATGTGGCATCAGGAAGGGTCAAGAGGCAGGGACATGGCTTGGTGCTGTAGAGTTGTTGATGCAGTTTTCCCATCCACAAATTGCCAAGGAGAAGGGAACTTTGAGTATGGAGCAAGCCAGAAAGATTTAAGATCTGGTGAAGTTCACAGTGCTAATACAGAAACTGGTACTTCATTGTGTGATTTTCAAAACATGTTAAACTTAAGATGTGAAACCTCTTAAGCTATCCAGCATGATGTAGTGTTTGTAAAGATTTCTTAACTTTTCAAACTTTCCATGCTTTCCTCTCCATAATTCCTTAAGGATTTTGAAATAGCAAAATGAGTGCAATCTGAGAGTGGACAAGCCTTATTATTTGCCTTACTAGCAAAGAAACAGGAGTGAGGGTTGTGCTTGAAATAACTGAATCTGTAATTCTGCCATCTTTGAAACTTATTTTTGTAGCTGCCCTTTATGTTCACATTGTCTTTTATGAGAATGTGGATAGTCTTGTAATAGGCATCTTCTCTTAAGCTGTTTGCCCTATATATTGCTCTGTGAGGGTAACCAGTAAGAAATTACCTGTTCAGAGGAAGGCAGGTAGAGACTCATGTACCTTCTCACAGGTTATATTTACTTTGTTGGTTGGTTTGAGCCACAATGTAATAGCTGAGATCCAGTTTCAGTAGGTTGCTCAGGTATGTATTCATGACCTAATGACCATGAAGACAGTATCAAACTAATACTAGGCATACACTTATGTACTTTGCTAAATGAGACTAATTGATTAAAAGCTGTCTGGGGTGTTACTAAAGTTACCAAAGGTAACTTCTACTTCACTGTCAAGTGACAGATTTTTTGTTGTTCACTGAAAATTATTACTTTTTTTTACCATGACTTCTGTTGATTACACAAGTTTTTATATTTATTATTATTTACTTAGCTTGCTGAGGAGTAGAAAGAGTTATTTTTGATTTTGCACAGTTGGCAGAGAAGACAAATAATTACTCTAAATGCAGGAAGATATTCTCTTTTCCTGATACATTTGAAATGTAATTTTGTCTGGCAATTAGTGCCTATGAGAGACTGACTGCCTGCGTATATCAGGTTATGGCCATGATCAAGCAGAGTCCACTTTGATTAATCTGATTATGGTACATTTTGTAGTACTCTAAAATTGTTTAGATTCCCTGACATTTATTAAGAATAAACTTCTCTTTTACCTAAGGATGATTGCATGATGTGGAATTATTAATGGTTATTCATAAGAAACTAATTAAGTTAGAGGCAACATGAAGTGAGTGAATGAGCACAGAAGCAGCAGCTAAGTTCTTATGTTAATTTGATACATGGTCTTGGAAAAAAAATCACTTACTGCTCATTGCAATTTCTTGATTTTCTTTCAGCTCAGGAAGGAATATTAATACTTATCTCCTTACTTTGCCAGTGTTGAGAGAATTAGCTAATGCACATGTTTATAATCAAAATGTCACTGTTTCAAAAATGTCACATTTTTTTAATCAAATGTTTGTGTGTGTGTGTTCAGATAATTAATAATGAAACTGGACACCTGATTCTACTATTTATATCTTTAGTTGTCAATCCATCTATTAGGAAGGAACATTATCTATTTAAGTAACTTCTATCACCGACAGAAGAACTAAAGCTCAAGGAGAACCAATGCTGTTTTTTCAGGCCTCTAGATATGCAAGTAATTCAAAATTTTACTTTTTCTTAACTGTTCAATGTCTTGTTTGGAATGAAAAATTTTCATGAGTACTGAAGTATTAAAGTATCAAAATTTTGATGGATGGATTGATTGATTTTTTTTCAGTTGTTTGCTTAAGATGACACAGTGTAGAAGGAGTCTAGGAACATAATTTGTTTCTTCTGGAGTCCTCATTTACTCCATGTAATTGCAAGACTCTGTGAGCGTTAAATAGCTTGAGATTCCTCTGTGACGTGAACCAAAGTGCAAAGTGAGGACATCTGGGAGATCTGCATCAAAAGTGCACTACTGTTACAGACTAAGACAGTGTTTTAGATGCATTCTTAGTCATTTAACTGATTCGCTTGAAAGGTCCTGAATACTTGCCTATGAGGTGGCTTTAGGATTGGTGGTGAGGAGCCATCCCCTAGACTTATTCTAGATTAAGTGACATCAGAAGTAGGCTGTTAGGGTTTGCTGTTATGACAGATAAGAACTACTGGAAACCTGCAATTTTGTGCAAAGTAAAGAAAGTGAAACAAGTAATTCTTTATGGTAATTGTGCCAAACTTCTAGTTAGAATTAAACTGAAAAGAAGCTGTGCCAGAAATGCTCAATGAAACTGTTACAGAAAATCTAGTTCTCAGACTTCTGCCAATTCGAGCCCACTGCAACCACATGACATGTTTTCTAAACTCACTTAGATAAGCTTACAAAACATTGACAGGGGCTTTGTTCCAGCAGGCTTCATGGCCCATTGCGTATCATCTGTTCTTCTGCAGCCAGCATAAACACATCTAGAGTGCACAGTGTGCCTTGGTGAGTTTCAGCGCAGTGCCATGGTCTGTCTGTGCCTGATTCAGAACATGCTGCTACTGCTGAGTAAACCAACAGTGCACAGATCCAGCCCTTGGGACCAAGGCAGTATGATTGCAGGACTCTCACATAAATCTACTTCAGTTCTTTGGTAGTGCTGCTTATTGAATGTAGAGTTCTAATTTTGCATAATAATGTTTGTTAAAGTAATTTTTAATGACACAGAGGTGGGCTTTTCTTCCCAATTTTTCCTTCTGTGGCAGTTGCAAAATGGCTTTTTAATGATTTCTAAGACAGGAAACTATTATCAGAATTAGTAGTTCATACTCTCAGAAAACTCATTTTTTGCCTGAACAGACAACGTTCTGCTTTCCTCAGGTGTGAAAATGCAAACAAATATCTGTTTTCAAAGCATAAAATGGTCGCTGCTCTGAAACAGAAACAAACCAGGAGACAGGCATAATACAAAACCTGAATGTTGAATAGTTTATAAAGTGAATAAAATTAAAGTTTAAATGTGTACTATTTTTCTGAGCTGATTTGTTTCTGAAGGTATAGGTTTTGTCTGAATTGTTAAAAGTTTGAGTACATGTACAGTTTGAACAGATTTTCCTCCTTTCCACACACATACATTAGCTGGCTTTCTCTGGTTGCATAGTTATAGAAAACAATATTTTGGAATCACCTATTACTTATATTGGAATAGAAGATTTGGTGTTTTCTGAGGGCTCTTATGACACTATAATTATGGTACAGCTAATACAATGACATCTTCAAGTGGCAATGTTTTGACAAGTAGCTTCTCTGAAATCAATGCAATAGTCACTTCTTCAAAAATACATTAATATATCTGTTGACTTTTTGGGCACTGACCTGTAAGCCCTCATAATAATCCTGCGCAATGGCTTTTTCAAAGAACTCCATGAACTATTTACCCTAAATTTAATTCAAATTAATTTTGAATTTAGCATCACAGTTGCATGTGGTATAATAAAAGAAGATGCTTGTTTTTACAGTAATGAAAATATTGTGCTAATATTTTTTTAAAGACCTAGGATATATATCTTCTCTTACTGAGCACTTGAAAGTCAAGGATTTGTTTTCTCACTTCAGAATCAACAGGAAGCAAAAATATAAATCTGAGATTAAAATATTTTTCATCTCTGTTAAATGATACACATTGAAAGAAATGAAACATAAGCAAAAGTATTTTTCCCTGTTAAATAAGCTTTATCTAGTATAATATTGTTATATAATTGCCTGAGGAGGAATTGTAATGCTGCCAATTAAATGGTGAAATGACAGCTGAAAATAGACAGTGAACAATACTGTGCAGAATTAGTAAGTTCAAGGGAATGAGCATCCTTAAACTATGGGCAAATTTAAATCCCTTAAGAAATGAAAGACTTGTGGCCTCTGAAACACAATTAGAGTGGATATACATTTCACTTACTTCTGATTTACAGCAATGTAGCCACTTTCTGACAGTATGGTCATTGGGTATGGTTTTATACCTGTAGTGTCTGAACAGTTTATGATTCTTAATGGGAGTTTATATCTCTCTGAGTTTGGAGGTGTAATTTTTATGTTAAGGGAGAATCAAGGCACGCATAAAGTGCGGTCTTTTGCTGGGAATATAGAAAGAATATACCATCAGGATTCAGAGTCAGAGACTCAGAAATCATCAATAGTGTTTTATTCTAACTATATTTCTCATCTTTTTTTTCCCCCTCCTTTTCTTTTTATCTTCTCTCTTTTTATTTTCTTTCTCTTTCCCTCCTTAAACCTAATTTTCTAAGGAAGCAAGGGTCTCATGATCATTCTCTGGTTGTACCTGGGAGTTATCTTCTTTTTAAACCAGCTTTAGGCAAACTTGACAGAGGGATGGATATCTAAAGCCACTGAGTTACAGTGACTGTCAGCTATATCTGTGCCCTCACTGAGCGAAAAGCAAACAAAAAGAGATTGGTCCATAGTGAACACTAGGCAATGCACAGTCACCTTGAGAAATCTGTGCTTATTGGTACTGATTCCAATGATTATTTATTTATTTTATTTTATTATTAGTTGCATTGGGTGTTTTTTTTCTTGTTGCGGACAAACTATCAATTGTACATCAACGTTGAGTGTGGTTTATATCTACATGATTTTATGTATGTATACATACAGGTTTCCCAACCAAAGTGTGTTCAGAAAACAGAAGAACCCATTCTATTTCCCCTGTGACTTCAGACATTCTTAAATTTTCTAGTTTCCAGACTGAAAGGAAGATAATAAGCTTTCCATGGGATCACTGTGTAACCCTATCCTAGGCTCAACTGCTTTTTGCGGAGAATGCATATTTTCATCACACATATTTAAGTATGGTTCCATGTGAAGGGCAGTGGTTTGGGTATGCCAGATGTTGTTACAATGACTGAATTGATGTGTCCTTGGCAAGAAAAAAAAAAAAAAGGGCTAATACCATAGAAATACTTACACCAAAAAGCATTGATGGTGGAACAAATACTAAAAAGCACCTCCAAAACTAAAATTTGGAGATGCTGAAGTAAAGTACTACCTAAATGGTTGCTTGGATGGTAATTTTATTACACCTTCTCTCATTTAAATCTTTGAAAATTTGTTCTCACTTAGTAAAGACTTCGCTGAATAGCAAAGCACTCCTGTAAGGTTTACAGGTTACTTGGTTGGAATAACTGTTGTGTTTCAACATATATTGCAGGTCTGATAGAATTGCCACTGTACTCTGTGTGTGCTGGAGGTTGAAAGGTAATTAATACTCTCTAAGAACATGTCTGAGATCTACTAAAACAGTCAGATAAAAATTCCTCTGTTGCAGCCTGTCAAGAATAACACGTGTTTTGGAATAGACTGTTGCTATTTATTATTTGTAACAATACACTGGGTTCATTGTTCTGGAAAAGAACCCTCTAGATCTTTAAGTGTCCCCAAGACCTCTGGAGCAGGAATCTCCCTTGATGCTGACTGGGAGGTTTGCATGTGGTAGCACACGAAGCTACATTCCTGCCTATTAGATTTCTAACTCTGGATTCAATCCCACCCTCAGAACTGGTGAGTATTTGAAAACAGTCTGTTTCTGTTTTCTCCTGGCTTGTTGCTGAGCACAGTTCATCCTCTCCTTGCCATGTACCTATCCAAACTGCTCATGTTGCTCATGCATGGGTGGATAATCTCTAAAGCTGGCATGCTAATGGCACTCTTGAGAGCTGCAGCTGCATGTCCAGCCATGACTGAAAGGTGTGAGAACTATGCAAGTGTTCCAATGACTGTTGTGGTGTATATTAGGATGAAGAGAATTAGGTATGGTTGGGTTCCGTTCTTAACATTTCTGGCTAGTGTAGGGGAATAGGTGCCAGACTGCATTTGCAGTATAAAGGAGGGTGCTTGAAATGGGATAGAGGCTGGCAGTCAGGCCAACTGGAAAACCCTATGCAAGATGCACAAATATATAAGGTGCTGGTTAGAAATAATGGATGGGGGAAGAATCACATACACATCCTCTGCATCTGAAAGACCCTGCATCATATCAAGGCTGATGCATCATTGCTGTGGTGCCTTCTCACTGTATGGTTTACAAGCACATCTCAGGGCACAGAAAGGAGACAGACCTGAGTGGCTTCCTTTTGGCAGCAGACCTATGCCAGTAGTCCTATACTGCATAATGTTCTCCATGTTTCTTTCTGAAAGAACAACGATGGTTTTGATTTCCAGCTCATTATAAGCTGACATAACTTCTTAACATCAGGCCTACTTTATTAAAAATGGTGATACAGCCCAGAGGTTGTATTCTGAGGACCAAGATTTCTAAAAACAGTAAGAATTTGTTTGTGCAAACTGCCGGAATAATATGCCAAGTGTAGAAAGAAAAGAGTTCTGAAAGAAGAATGAGAGTTCAAACATGCTCTTTTTTTTTTTTCACTTGTCAATCAGTGGTGTCTATTGAGTCGGGCAGTCTTGTTTCTGTGGAAAGAAAAATGAGATTTAACAGACCTTCAAACTATTTGGGTGATTGGTGGGTGAAACTTTTTTTTCCTGTATGTTAACTAACTTTTTTTGTGTGAGCATGCACAAAGACTATATTTTTGTTTTCACAGTAAAGAAAGCAAAATATTAATGCTCTTATGTGCAGGAAAAAAATTAGAAGGTTGTAACTGCATATGGCTTTGGTAACCTTTTTCTTGTCATCTTGTCATCTCTTGGTAACCTTTCTTTGTTGCATCCCTGGTTCACTAGTTCAAGGCAGATGTTTTCCAAGCAAGAAAAGCAAGGATGGGATCATGCATGCATGGATGTTGGTTGGGTTTTACAAGCAAATATAAAACTCAAGTGATTTGTGTGTTCTTGAAATGATTCATGAATTTGACACGATTTAACAACTTAAAGTAAATGTAGTACAGAAGATTGCATGAGAGGTATAAACCTGGGTAGAATTTGATGAGGTTTGGACACTGAATTTAGTTCTCTCAACTTGCCTCATAATTCTCCCATCTCAGTAATCACTGCAATTGGTAGTTGCTTTATGTGGGGCTTAAATCACTCTAAAAATATCCAAGAAGAACAAATGATAAGTGAGGTGAAATTTTACAAGAGAGCAAAAAAACACCAAATCTAATGAGGAAGGTCTGATTTCTGTCAAAATATGAAGCAGTTGGCATTATTACATGGTTTGTTTCACTGAAAGGCATGTGAAAGACATCAGAGGGCATGGCAAACTCTGCTGCAGTAAACGAAATAGTTCTAGCATGTATCTCTCTAGTTTGTAATTATTGAACAGTGAAAGATTATGTTGAGAATTTTTTTAACTGTTTCTCAAGTTTCTGGCTGAACAAGATGACATTTATAATGATGTCAGTGCTTTTGCCTTAATGAGTGGTAGAGTTGCTTTACAAGATTTCTGATTGTGGCTTCCGTTAGCACTGCTCCCAGGTAGAAATGAAAGGGTTTGGCTGTATGTGTTATATCTCCTAAGTTCACAGGCATTGCTTCTCTGAGTTTGTGTCCTTACTCAGGGCAACCAGTGTGTGTGGAGGAGGGAGGGTTTTATTTTGCATGGCTTTGACTGAATCCCTCTTGCAGAACCAGAAATTTCAAGGTCTGCGAAAAAAAACTGATGGCTTTTAAAAAAACTCGTGGCCTTGTCTGATAAAGCAAACAAACAGTCCACATCACCAAACACAAAATGGATTCGCAAACGTGATCTTAGTGACACTGATTTCAAATATTTCTTAAGAGGAGTTAGTCTTTATCACCAATAGAACAGTTCCCTCAATTTATTGTGCCTGAAACAATCTCATCCTAATCCTCTCTCTCAGGACCATTTCCTCCTCTCTACAGATAGGAGCAAGCACTGTCACACTTGGCACTTGCACTTAAAACTGGAAGAGCCCTGAAAAGACAATGTAAATTCCAGTGGAAAAATCAGACTGTCAAGGGAATGTCAAGCAACATGAAGGCAAGGGGTTTAGACTCTCAATAGATCTGCTGTCTTCACTAACACAGGACAATGACTTGATATTTCCTCCTCTATTCAAGTTTACAACTTGACAGATAGTGTGCAGCCTCTGTGCCTTTGGGCCAGATGTCTGACAGACAGCATGCATGAGGCTTGCACAGGTGTTCTTACAGGAGAGGAAGTAAATCTCTTCCTAAATAGGCCACCCCATAGGTTCTGTAATTGTGGTACTCTCTGTTAACCGTACTTTAAATAATTCAGCAGCAGGGAAGATCAAAAGGCAACAAGGTTTTGAGCTATGAAGAGAGGTATCATATAAAGAATATATATGTATGTATATATAAAGAGCATTATATGAAGAATAGCACCAATATATGTTTAAATAAGTTGAAACCTAATTATCTTAGATGATTTTAAACTGTCTCTTTTAAACTATTCCTTTCTGTGATACTGAGTTTCAAGATTCAAAATAGGACCTGCCAAAAAGGTTTGGTAATTTTATTCTTTTATTTAAATTTTATAAGATTTTCTCCAATTTCTGTCACTATCTTCTTTTCTTTTCCCATCTGTTCTGGTTTCTTCCTATTTAGAGAGCAGTTGGGGGTGTCACATCTCAGGATAGCCTGGGAGCTGCCCTGTGAATTTGAGGACAGCTGGGGAAATCTCATGCCTCTAAAAGAAGCCAGTGACAGGTTATGATGCTCATCTGGCCAAGAAGAGTATGTTGAAAGATTTATGGGGAGCAGGAATTCCTCAGACTCTGGGTAATGAACCTGGAAACCTGGGTCTGTCTTTCCCAGCAGGATTCAGGGACAAATCTTTGAACTATAGAGAGGAAGGGATGATGAGTCAGGACTGCAAGTCATGTCTGCTGTATTCTCAAGTTACAGAGTCATGACCATGCTATTAGGATGCCACAGTGGGCTTTTTGATATAGACCTCCCTTCCCCACAAGCTTCTTTAGGATGAAGTAATTTCCAACAGACATTTTATCAGTATGAGCTTGCATACATAAAATATTTCTCCATTCTTAAACCTGATCCCTCACATAACTAACTTTTACAGTTCTAGAAAATTTCTTAGCAAAACCGTTTCCTGAGTTAGCCGTATGTTATTTCTCTTTTCCTTATTGTGAGGCTGCTCACAATGAATCTTTCATTGCAGGGATGTATTTGTTAATATTTATATTCTGCTAAGAGTTCCCTCTCTTTTTCCTAACTCTCTGTTACATGACACCACACTTCTGCTGAATCATATAACCAACCAGAGAGACACCATTCTGGGCTGAACGTGTTTCTCTGTCTGACTCAGTATTTCACTTCTTGTGATACAGCAAATGTTTGAGTGATTCTTTGGGAAAAGCAAATGCAATATTTTCCCCACTGTCTCTGGTTAACAGATGAGTCACTGTCTCTTCTCTAGTTTTTAGCCTATTATATACAAAATTACCTACAGACAGATGGGTTTCCTTTCCAGTAGTAGTTAATTCTTACACACATTTTAGAGATTGCCATTCAAGTTTTGAAACATCTGCAGTGGGCTCTTTCCAAGGTCACAATAAATTTATTGTACATCTTGTTTGTGGTCACAGCTTAAATGTGTAAACAAAGAATGACTCTGCTGAGATGAAGGATAAGTCTCTGTGCCTTTGAGCATAGTGCTGTCACTGGTCCCAGGCACCTCCCAGTTTGACCAGAAAAACAAGGACACTTTCATGAGCAGGATCAAAACAAATGAAATGTGTACTAACCAAGTGCTAAAGGTCCTATCATCTGTATTTGTTTTTTATGGTAGCACTTTGGCCTTACTTTCAGATGACTGCTGTAGTGGTGCTTCTTGATAAGCCCTGTACCGAGATTACTGATGGGATTTCCAATCTCAAGGAATCAAGATTCAATAACACAGTGAACTTCCTTTGTACCTGTCTCTGAAAAATTACATGAGTGAGTGCTGTAGAGGAGTTGGAGAATTTTGCTTTTATTTTGGAAAACATTGGCAGTGTTTTGATAGCGAAAATTTTTTTCCTTCACTACTTTACTTCCTCTCCTGCTATGATTTTCTTTAAAAAGCAATATTGTGTTTTCCTAGTGACAGTGAAGGATAAGTTGTTCTCAGCTGTCAAACAGGAAACTTCAATTTGGGTTTGACCTAGAAACATTTAATGGCAATATCTTTTTTGGTGTCATATAGGAAGGCTAGGGAAGTTGGGAGCAATCTATGAGATATTAAAAAGGAGTCTGCTTCACAATGCATGGAAAAATAAAATTGTCTGAGAGGTAAAATAGGTCTTTCACTACTTGTTAGAAAACAACAGGGAAAAACTTTTTTTTTTTTTTTAACTGGTAAGGAGATTGATAAATGTAAAGTAATATAAGGTAGATTTTTATCTTGGGGTACCAGACATCGCTTTTTCTCCTAAGATTGCTGCCTACAAACTACTGTACAGAAATTCACTCTTTGCAGAACAAGTTACAGGGGCTGAGGTGCCTTGGATCTGTGGGTTCAGTCATGCCCAAGTCTACCATGAAGCACTTTACCATACTGAACAAGTCTATCAGGCCTTTGCTGAGACAAACATTGCTGGACATTAACACCCCAGATAGTTACCTGTCACTATCCATTCTAGTTTTGAGTAAATACGGGGAGAAATTTACAGATGAGGAACATGTTACATGGTGACAGGCTTGGTTTTGGCATAGTAATACACCTTGAATATTTTATTACTTTTTCTCTTTACACCATGAAGTGCCATGGCATGTATTTAATAAAGTTTTGCCTGAACATGAAGAACACTAAGTAGTCTACTTTTCTTGCTGTGATTGTGAGTACTGTTGCAGCATGATGCACAGCTGAATTGCTAGGACTCTTGCCTGTGATAAAGTTGTGAATCTTGTGAACATAATATTGTTCAGACCTATTAGTTGTCTGCACTAACATCTGCATATTAGCTTTTGTAGTCTGCTGAGTGTTTATTCCTCTTTAACAGTAACCTTAATTAGCTGCTAGGTTCACTTTATTGTAGTTAATAACATATTTTATACTGATATCTAATTATATACTGTAAGGTGGTTGGGGGAGGGGGATGTATTTTTTATTTTTTTTTAAATCTCTTGATCATATAAATATTAATGTCTATGGTTGTGTGGGTCCTGTACATTTGATTGTGAGAGTTCTAGGACTAATTACACCTGGATACTTTGAGGCATCTTCTTTCTCAAGGCTACGAACTTTATACCCTTTTCATTATAAATAATTGATGGTTTCTGCCTATAGATGTAGACTTATACTCCATAGATATGGATATCATTACAGGGTTTTTATATTTTGTATTCATTGAAAGGCTTTTGTCTTAAAACACAGTAGCTGTTCAACTGATATTCTCAAAAGAATAGTTTAGTCTCTCAGACAAGGAAACTGATTTTTTACAATGCCATTGACTGTCCATCAATAATGTATGATTATGTCAGTCCACCATGAAGGCTGAAGTACTTAGAAAATCTCTTTAATGACATTTTTAGCCAAGCTGCATTGAATGCTGTTGTGGATGAAGTAATTGTTCTTGATAGCATTTGGAAAGTTACTGTTGTTAATTTATGTTTGTACAGCTTCCAGATAGCCACTATGTTTAAGCCAGCTTGGCTATCTTACAGTTGGGACTTTTGGCAAACCACAATAATCGGGATTTCTAGATACAGTGCAAGCAGACTCTGATTTCACTGGCACATATTTAACTCTGGATTTCATTAGAGTTACACATAGCTATCATATGACTGAAATCTTTGTTGGCCGGTCAACAATCTACACAATCCCAGTTTGGGGGTAGAAACTGAGACATTTATTGATCGCTCGCTTTACAATATATAATACAACCGAGGAGTGGAGTATGTTAATGAGTAGGTAGGACTTGCTAATAAGGGAGACAAGTTATGCTAACCAGGGCTTAGGAAATCCAGTCACTATATTTCATCATACAGTAAGCATTTCTCCATACCAGGACCACCTGGGGGGAACAAAGGGTTTCTGCATGTCTTGCAACACCTCGTAAAGTCCTTCCATATCTTGCAAGGGGAGACAGGGCTAATATACACAGATAGCTGAAAACAGTCCTGGTCTCCAAAGTATCCTCTCGTGGCAGGCTCCTGTCTTATCAAAGGGAAAAAACCCTTTCCACATCTTCTGCCCAGGGCTTGCTGGACAATCCCTTCAAATCTCAATCTGTTAGTAATTGTTTTTCTTCCCCAACAAATCTGACTCCACTTGCCTTGGCACTTTTGTCAAATAAACAGCAATAATTGTAATGCAATTCAAGCTAGAATTTTGTATCTGTATGGCACAAAGTCCAAAGAAAAGCAGCGATTAGAAGTAGTGTTTACTTTGTGGATAATTTAGAAATTTTACTAGAACTCTGTGAATGATAAATGCTATATCCATACCTTCAAAGCAGAGCTTACATTATGAATGCAAAACAAGTATTTTTTTAGTTTTGAATTAAGTACATATAAGCAGGACAGCTTTAAATTGCTAACAATTAGAAAAGAATAGTGACATTCAAAATGGTAAGTGTTAACAAAACTTGTATTGACAGTAAAATGAATGACAGAAGAGCTTTGGAGCATCTAAAGCAGTGATTGGGACTGTTATGTAAGTTTTTTAAAATGATTGAGAGATAAGTGATTTTTAATTAAAATAGACTGAGTTTTCACTGATGCTGAAGATTTAGAGGTATTTATCAGGAACAGGGCAATTAATTAAAAAAGATGCCGTACTTACTGTTGAGAAAGTTCTGATCTGGAGCTTTGCAGAGCATGCATGGGCATAAAGAGTTCTCAGGCAGGTAGCAGCAGAGAGGACAGTTTGTTAAAAATTACTGAGGAAGAAGCAGGGCATTTGACAGTCTCCAACATTCTGAATAAAGAATTTTCATTATGTTTGTCATAACTGAGTCGTATTCCTCCAAGTGTTGCACCTTGCATGCATCTAATCATACAAGGAGACAGGAGGTTTCATCCTGCTCATTTCCTTCTTCACTCAAGTGCAATTTGGCCTGAGATGATGATGATTCACAATGCACTTTATTAGAAACCTTAAATAGAAAAGAGATAAATTTGTGTCCCTGCATACAGAAGCCATTAGCAACTGATTCCACAGGAGCACATGAAAAGAAATAAACAGGAACAGAACAGAAAATTCATGAAGATCTCTGGAGTGAGAGAAGTTTGACACAATAGAGTAAGGTGCAGATGCACGCAATATATGCCATGTGCACTGAAGGTGCTTCACTAAAAGAATGAGATCTGAATAACGGTGATCTTCTTGAAAAAGTTAATGTATTTCCAAGACTGGAGGTAACCAATGAATGGGCATGGTTTTAAGGGAGTGTGCAGAGACCTGGGAAGAATGTGGAAGTCTCTGAAGAAATACATGTGATTAGCTACATATTTTGAGTTCAGTGAGCAAGAAAAAACACACAAGAAATTGCCTGATTTCTATGACCTTAAACAAGGACCTTTCAGATGAAACCCCCATCAACACACTTTGGGTTTAGCTTAGCTTTAACCTAACAGAAACGGAATATTCAGTACTCTCTTTATGAGGATCACAAGGTTTTAGAAGTTCTAGAAGATCTAAGTAAGAATCTGTGCCTTATATTATGACAAAATCAAGGTTGAACCCTCAAGTCCTACAAAGTGTTCTAGCAGACAGATATAGAGTGATTGCCCAAGCAATAGATTTTTCTTATGTAAAGAAAAAATCTTATGTTGGATTGTTTGTGATCAACCTGAAGATTCTTAAAATTATATTCCTATTAAAGGTGACTAAGGACTTGGATTTAGAGAAGCCTGAGCCTCTGATTCAGTGATGGTAAGTTAAACAGTTTGATTCCCCTTCCTTTCTCAGTGCCTCTTGTGTCAGTGCCTCTTAGCACTCACAAAAAAAAAAAAAAAAGCCCATAGGTCCTAGTTCCAGCAGAATAATAAGCTGTGTACTGTTGAGTGAATGAGGGGGTTTTTTCCCCTTGTCCTGTTAGAGCAGTTGAAATATCCCAACTATTGTTTGCTTTAAGGTCTTAAGACTAATTGTCTGTAGAGACAGAACATCAATACTAAAGATTAAAAATTGCCTGAGGCAAAAGTAACTGTTTATCTTGTTTTTCTCCTTAGTAGTTAGTGTACTTAATTTTTCTTACAGTTGGATGTAGATATTAGTTTACTTCTATTAGAAAGCACTTCTTACACATCTTTTCCATGACAAATACAGATCAGATTAATCTATCATTTATGTCTTTTTTTACCTGCCTGGGACTGAGTATGCTTTCATTGTTTAAGTATAGTATTTGAATTGTTCTAGTAGAGGTATGTAGCATAGTATATTTAAGCTATTTCTGCTTCTCCTTAGGAAATCACTTTCCTACAGTGATGCTATTCTTGGCACTGCTTTCAGGAGCACCAAACTTTTAGACTGTGTTCTTGGAAGAAACTATTAGCATCAAAAGGAATAGAGGAGAACTAAGCAATGTGTGACTGAGGAAACTTTTGGTGGAGAGGAAACTGCTTGTGAGTCATCTGTGTGCCCTGGCAGCAATGAAGGCTGGTAATATATGGGTATACATTAACAGGACTGCAGTTAGATCAGAGGAGGTGATTACTCCTCTTTATATGGCCTTTCTAGGCCACTTCTTGAATGTTTCGTCCAGTTTTGGGCTGTTAATAAAAGGAAAATTATACACTGGAGCACACTGAGTGAAGAGTCACCACGAGTGTGGGAAACATGAATTTGTCCTGTGAGGAGATGCTGAGGGAATGGGGCTTGTTTATCTTGCAGGAGAGTGGAGCACAACAGCAGCATGTCAACACCTATCAGGAGGTTAGCAAGGAAACAGAGCCAGGCTCTTCACTGCAATGTATGGTAGGATAATGAAAGGCAAGAGCTGTGCATTGAAAAGGTTGCTGGATATAGGCAGAAACTTTTACACTTTGAAAACAGCTAAGTATGGAGGATTTAAAGACCTGCCTGGAACAAGCTCTGAGCATCTCAGTCTGACCTTATGGCTGACCCTGCTTTGAGCAGAAGACTGGATGCACCAGAGACTTCCTGAGGTCCCTCACAACATGACTGGTCCTATGAGCCCATAAAATAGGAGGCAGTCTTAAAATCTCCTGGGAAACTAAAACTGTAGACAGCTAAACTGGTCTTTAATATGTACACCTGAACAAAAACAAGAGGGCCTGTTAGACTTGGGAACGATATGTGCTGGAGGATCTAGGCTCTGTATTTTCTAGCAGCTCCTTGAAGGCAATTTAGGCAGAAGTAGACAAAGTTTGGGTGTGTTTCATCTTCCTTGCTTGCTGTCTTTTGACTGCCTTTTGAGCCAGAAAGGGACCAGGCATAGTAACATGTATCAGTGATGCATCAGGATAGAACACTAATGTATCAGTCCTTACAGTGATCTGATTATTTGAGATGTCACTGGACTGAGGATTTTTAAATATGATCAATTTTGAAATAAGAAGAGTGTGAATGAACAGACCAGGTGTCAATTTTGGGACCATATTTTTCTAGCTGGCTATTAATGTGTCATAAGCCAAAATGAGAAACCGAGTTACACAATGAAGTTAAAAGTTTGTAAAGAAACAATTAACTGACTCCCCTCCCACCTCTTCAGAAAGTGCAAAGCTACCTTCGAAGGCTGTTTGTTTCAGAGAAGCTTGATATTGATTGTAAAAGACTCCATATTCTTACACTTTTTGGTAGTTCTCTGTAATCTTGGCATCCTACTCTGCCCACACTTACAGCTTTGTCCTCCTCTAACATTTGCTGTCTTACTGACTGCATCTTCATATTCACCTTTTCAAACTCTTTATTTTTTATTTTTTTTAGGATTGAATTAATTTATCAGAAAAAACTCACTGCATTTGTATCCTATTAAGAAACAATAAGCTCATTCTGTGTGGCTGGTACAATGGTGATAATCATTTGCACAGAAATTCATTTCAAAGCTTCTAGCAAATTGGTATATGGTGACTGGTGAACTGTAATTCCATTACTAAATTGCAGTCATTTCAAAGGGTCAAAATAAGCAGCTGTTTAATAACCTTGCTCTTTCAGAAAGTGATGTGGAAAGTTTGAATGAGAGATATTGTGTTTCCTTTTCAGTGCATCTTAATAGAGAAAATAATCTTCAACTGAATAACAGTTTTCAGCATCCTTAGGCAGTCATGATTAAGTCTTAGCAGGATATAAAAATGCCATGCTGCATAGTTTTTTGCTGGAGATACTAATGCCTTTGTCTTGTAGTACACTTGGAAGAGAAGCCACTCACCAACCTCAGGTATCATGGCTTCTATGTGTAGTGCCTTCAGTCATGTGTGTGGATTCAGAGAATCTAAGTAGATGAATTGAGGAGAAATGCAGATGGCCTGTTCGCTCATAATCTTCAATCAGAAAGGAATTAAAAGCAGGTGGTAAATCAGAAGTTTTCTTTGTCTAGTCACTGGAAAATTATGTTCAGGAATGAAGTTTTGAAGATGCACTTGTAATCAGAATGATGTTTCATCTGGTGAAAGGTTGGAAAATGAATACAGGGATGGAAAGAAGAGACAATCATCTTAAAACTCTCTGAGCCAGCTCAAGGCTTTCTGACAGTGCAGACAGAGCTTGCTGCTCCTGATGCTATCAGGGGCAAGATGTCAGCTTAGGGGAACCTTTTCTGCCTTGCAGTAACCATGTTCTCCAGCTCAGCCTTGCCCTCTGTGGTAGCAGCAGGGCTGAAGGGCTGATCAAAGGAGAGGAGCTGCATGTGATGCTGACATTGTTGGATCTCTTCTCCAGCCACAGTCACCTCAGCAGTCTGCAGTCACAGGCACATTTTACTTATACCTACACTAATGTCCATGTTTCCTGGCTGGCTGTTTTAAAACCAGTGTGGATTGTGCACCACGGAAAAGTTAGAATAGCTAGTTCTCATCTTGAGTATGTCTGGTTCAGATGACACTTCCTGTAAAAAATTTGGAGGAAAACTAACTTTTTTTTTTCTATTAGATTTCTCAGTTTCGATGTGGACTAGAAATGCCTCCAGGGAATTCCAAAGCATGAAAGGAAACAAGTGACTTAATTTATAAAGTCAATCTTATTGTGGTAGTCCAGCTTTCAGACACAGAAGCAGACATTGTAGGGAAGTTGGTACTAAAGAAATCTAAATATGTCCACGTGAAGGATTGTTTTCTCTTTAAGTCTTGACAATGAAAGCTTTGGGAACTTAAATACAGTTGCACAAAGTCTAAAAAAACCCCTATAAAGCAGCAAGAAATCAACAGAATTCTCATGAGATGCACTGTCTCCTAGGTAGTGTCATTTCACAGAGCTTTATTAATGCAGCTTGTACATTTAAAATTATAGATAACTGGGCAGTTTTTCTTCCCTCCATGTTATATAGAACCCTTTTTGGACATTTTTCTGCTTTTCACATCAATAGACGTTGTTCCAACATAATCTCAGACTCTTCAGTTTGATGGAAGTTCAAGAGAGCTAGAAAAGTCCTTAGTTCTGGAGATTAACTGCCTGTAGCTAGTCAAAGTTAAATTTGTTTTGTCACAATGCTAATTGTATGCTAGCAAGCTGATTTAACAAGCATCCTTTGTCTCAGACAACAAAAGAAATGGTATAATTTCAGGATAAGTAACAGGTTCTGTACATAGATTTCTGCATGTGTGTGAATTTATACCTATTTAAATATCCATATACAGTTTGATTTATGTTGTTGAAGAACTCCTCAGGGTGATAGAGCTACTTCTCTATTCTCTCTTGCTCTCTCTACTTCCTCCAAGGAAAGACTACTACTCTTTCTTTCTCCCAGCTGATCTTGATATCAAGAGCTGAACTTGATATAATTTAGGCTCTCATGAGGCTCTGAAGCACTGGCTTGCCTTTAACTGCTTATAATGTCTAAATTTGCAGATGCAGTACTTTAGAGCAATGCAGTTTTGAACTAGAGCAAGTGATAAGTTTTATGTTAGGAGGAAGAAGTTTGGCAAATTCATCTGGTGCTTCTTGCAGTTTTTGAAAGCAGAATACTTCACAGCTGTTCATGAATGTGTTAGGTTTCCATTTCAGAGTGCTTTGTCTGGATAGTAAAATAGCTGCAGAACATGCCCAACACAGTGTTCAAGTGCTTTGAACCTTGCTAGGTCAGAAGTCTTTCAAAGGATCAGGAGAACTAAGCAAGGACCATGTGTATGGGCAAGGACCATATGCATCTCTCACGTCCCATCTACTTTTGAAGTAGCTTTGTCAAAAATGAATAGAATGTACAGTCTGGTGTTCTTCCTCTTTCATAAAAAAACAGAGGTTGGATTTTTTTTTTGTGTCCCCTAAATGTATGGATTTTATAGCTTAAACTGTATTAGACAGGCTTGCAGCTTCATAAAATTGCTTTTGTCTCTAATTTTCAGATGCAAGTTGTACCTAACAGCACATGGGGGGTGGGGGCAGAAACTGGGGAGAGACACCATGAGATGTGTCACTTAACTGAACTTCTGTGAAATCATGTTGATTTTCCTATGAGGAGAATGTGACATGGCACTTTAGAAAGACTTGGTTTGGCTCTTCCCAAATTTTGACTGTAAGCATTAGAGCTATGTTTCACTTCAGCAGGGATGCAGTTCAGTCTTATTCTATATTTACTCAATTCAGGATAAAACACAACTCTACTTGTCTTTTATATAGCTGACATTCATAGATGGTCCAGCACAAGAAGTAGTTATTGCTCCTGGTAAAAACTGACAGAGCAGTAAGATGAGGCCAAGGATGAAAACTTTTGCATCTAAAATATTTTTAGTGCTTTCTTTACATGGATTCAGATTGGATAAGTCAATGGAAGAAGAATATCAAGGTTTGCCAAATAGAAGATAACATCTTTGGCTCAAGGAGTCCTTGAGTTGCTAAAGTCTGGGAGAAGTATGTTTGCCCTTTTCTTATGGTTTTCTAGACAGCTACTGCTGACAGTGGTAGCAAGCTCTTACATCTTTGTTTGACTTCATTAAGATTATTTGCAAAATTGCTAATAATACCAAGAATAGAAGAACTGAACTTTATCAGGTCATAAGTATATGCTATTCAGATATACATAGCAGTGTATAACTCCAGTTGTAGTATTTGGAGAAAATAGTATGCCTGGATGCAGAAATTATGCCTTCACTGAAATACCTTTCCCATTTTTAGTAAAGCAAAACAGGAGTAGGCAGAGAAAATTTCCCCAAGTGTTCTTTGAAATGTCCAGAGAACAATCAGGAACTGAGCTGCTGGCATTTCTACTAGCAGTTTGGAATAATGCTTCTAAGGCAAGATAGAAAACATTTGTATCCTTAAGTAAATAATTAGTTATCTTCTTTACCCATTGTATAGGAAATTAAAAACAAGTGAAATGTCATTTCAAGATACTGCCAAGAGGGTAGTGGTATGTGTACTTCTAAAGAAATTGTATCAGTCTAAGAATTAAGAGGGAATTGGAACTCATAACTAAATGAAGACATGAATATAATAGTGTATGTCAATGTCTTACTGGAAAGAAGACAATAAAGAAGATACTAATACCAAATATGCAAGAAAGATAAAGTGGAATACTAATAATAATGTAAGTGAAAGGAGATAAGAGTCAAATTACATTAGTCAACTCACTACTGCAATTTTTAACATCAGAATTAATGTGGATTGAAATTCCAGCTGCGGACAGGAAGAATATCGTACTTGGGCCACATTACTGACTACTTGACCAGAATGGCAGAACATACAACTCCTTAATGGAAAATGTTACAAATGCAAAATGTAGGCTCAACAGGAAATTGGAAAATTACTTAGAGAAGAGATGTGTCGGAGATTGCTATTGTTGACGTTTTGGTCATTACACAGGCTCTGCTGTGTCTCAGCTAGGATTGTCAGCTTTTCACAGCGTATATCCCTTCATTATTTATACACTTCATCACAAGTTTGTTAATTTCCCTCCTTCTTTATAAAACTGGAAGAAGAACTCGAGCTAACGTGATGGTGAACTAGTGATAATCAGGCTGATGACTGATTTAAATGGAGACTGCTAAGAGCAAGACTTTCCTGTGGGAAACAGAATGAAAGCTGTGGGGTTTACATCTGTTTGTAAATTTTTGTATAAATTTTTGCTGGTTTATTTATAATATGCTAGGTATGGTTCTGTTTCTTGTGCTCTTTCAAAAGATGTTACCTTAATTTCATTGTAGTAGAACTAGATCAAAATCTAATTTTCAAAGTTTCATCTTTTATATAATTGGAATGTGCTGAAAAGTATTTATACAATTTTTGATCTGTGAAAAACGGACATTTTTGGATTTTAAAGGGCATTTTTAAGCAAAATAGAGTTGTATGTGGTACAACTAGGAAAACAAATTCATTACTTTTCAAGTAAGTTTTAATTATTATGATGATTCAGGATACATTACTCTTGCCAAGAGAGGAGGCCCAAATGAATTCATTAAAAACTGAGTAAATCACAAAAAGCAGTAACAGCTTCTGAGAAAAATTGTGCAGAAATAAAAAGCAAATATAAAATGTGAGGATTTGGATTTGGGAGCAAGGGGTTGTCAGATGTCTTAGAACAAATGACATGTTGACAATGAGTTGGGAAATTACACCATTTTTAATATGGGTGGTTGTGAAAATTCTAATACCACTAACTCATTGAAAAAGTCCTTACACCAAACCAGACACAGTGAGAAACTGTGACTGCTATGTTACAAAGAAATAGTCACTTATGAGTCACCATGTAGGGTTTGATTTGAGGTGTGGGGTTTTTTTGTGAAATCAAAGCTGTGTCTTCAGAACACATAGAAGCTGTAGCATATGAGCCAGTCCACTTAGGAAAAATATAACTTCTATTTCTCCAAGTTCATCACACAAAGTTTTTCTTGGGGTTACAGCTGGTTTTCTTATAATTTTGTCTTGATTCTCCTCAGTTATTAATGTGTTTTTTTCACAAGGTCCTTTTCTTTTTCACAGATCCAAATTTCCATTTACTCATATCCATATCTTAGGAGGCTGGTGGTTCCCAGAAGGAGTTCTTTTTATAATGTTTCTCTCTGTGCTGTTTCATTGACATTTTAATGTCTAAGCAAAGTTTAATAATGGAAATTAGGGGAACAGAATACTGCAGTGTGGGAGGATGAGAGAGAAAGACAGTGTTCTATTCTGAAAGGGAAAAATTTCTTTGTTGTTGTTAAAAGAATGCGGGGGAAGGATTTTTTTAAGTTGGTCCCTATTCATATGCATCCTTCTTTCCCTGGTGTTCTAAAGAAGGTGTCTGTCTACAACCCTACTGTGTCATGTTGCACTGACAGTTGCTTTTTAACAGTGGTTAAGACTGTCACATGTATAGATAAACTTGTTCTACTCTTTACCCAAAATTTCTGTAACCTAATTAAAAAAAAAGAAAAGGCAGAGAGGGTTGGGGAGGGAGGGGAAACGATTATGAAAAATTTTTCAGGATCCTTCTGCCAGGAAAGAAAATAAAATTCAGCTTCCCATAGGCATATTATGGGTAAGACATTCTTTGTTGGTGGTTTTTATGACTGTCTACAGCTCTTTTTCCAGATTCCTATTGGTATGTAGTAACTCATGTGGACTTGGTCTGTAGGTCTGGTTGTAGCACAGAGCAATTTTTAAAGCAGTTACAGAAATTTAAAACCTAGATGCAACTACAAAGAATTTTCAATGTATTATTTAAAAGGCAGGAGAACCTTAAATTATTAATTAGTTATTAGACAAGAAAATACCTGTTTAGAGCAAGTCTCAGGTTTTGACTTCCCAAAGGTGCCAACACTGGAATCAAGTGAAACTAGTCTAGAATCCTTCCCCCATGCTAAACACTACCTGAAAACATGACACCAAGGAAACAATCCTCCCATGTGAAAAAAGTTGCTTCACCTGTTAAGTCTGTGCTCGTAAACACTGGACTAGTGAAAGGAGTTTAAATAATTGATTTTAAGCCTAATCTTTGCAAGGGAATTCACAAAGGTTTTTGTTCATGCAGAATTCATTCCATCATCTCAGAGTGTTTTCCACTTCAAAAATTTCAGCCATTGTCTGTTTCCCAAAAAAATCAATGTGACTAAGAAATTTTAAACAAAAGTTCTTCTCAGCTGTAGGGAAATGAATGGAAAAAAGACCTCAACCCAAACAAACTATAAAAAACACCGTCTCAAAGTCTTTTTTTTTTTTTACACTGATAAAATAGTAAAGCTTTTTTTAAATGCTACCCAAATTACTTAGAAACATTGGCTAATCTCAAGAAATCCATTGGATAGATGGGAAAAATATATAGTGTCCCTGAGTTCCCCAGCAAGGTAGGAATAGAAATGAGTAAAGAAGGGCATACAATTTCCACAGACTTACTGAAATTGGAACTACTGCTCTAAGTCAAATGTTTGTTGAAGTGCCCTATGTTTTTACCTGTGCATTTTTTAATTTCATTTTTAATAAGTACTTCTTAGATAGGTGATATCCTGAAATATGTTGATTATATATCAGAAGCCATTTTAATGGAGAAAGCAAGATTATGCATAATTTTCAAATTTTCATGAGCAAATAGATTCTCTAATGACTATTCACCCGCTTTCTGTTTGAACATGCAGGAGCAGTAATACTTTCTGCTTGTCAACATTTGCACAAAGGTCATTGTTTCAACCTGATTTGCTGATTTGGAATATTCAGATGGATTCTCTTGTGGAGGTTTGGGTTGGCTCCCTGCCAAACCCAGCTGCTGGCCACACAGACCCCACCCTCCTGAGAGAGAAGAAAAAAAACTACCAAAAGAAAGTTGTAGTAAAAGTATACATATATATTTTTGTATATTACAATTATATGCAATCAAACACTATGAATATACAGAACAAGAATTCCAAACAACCCCAAAAGGGAAAGGGGGGAAGGGGACAGGGAAAAAGGGACAAAAAATGGATAAAAACAAAATAGATACACACACACACTTGTAAACTCAGGGAAAAGCTCAATAAGTAACTAACAATAAATTCTCACCAAACTCCCCTCAGGAGAAGCAGTTTCTCCACCTCTGTACGGCTGGGACACCAGCTTCTCTGAGAGGCCTCAGCTCATATAAATAAGAGCTGAGCCGATACACTGAGACATGATGTCCTCCAAGCACCCGAAAGGGAATGGGAGAGGGAGGAAACCTTCCTGCTCATCTTATATACAGCTGATTACATGAAGGAATGGTGTGGAATACCTCCGTACTTATGACCCTGTTACCAGGGAAGGCCTAGACCAAAACCAAGAAAACTAAACCACGACTCTCTTTTGCAAAATCTCGTGTCAAAACTGCTCTTGTCACCTGTAATAGAAAGACTAGGATTCTTAATCTAGTTCTCTGATAATGTAATGGTGCAGCAGTTATGATTACAGCTCTTTTGTACAAGCAGAGAGTGAGTTTATTCAGCCTTTTCTGAGACACTGAAAGGACAAATGTATCACTTATTTCAAAGTACGACTACAAAGAATCACAACTGGCATGCCTCATAAATACACCATATCTCTTTTTTCTTTCACAGAGTTATCAATGTTTGTCATACAGCACTTCCTTTCTTGCAACAGTGCATGTTACTATGAATGTACTTCAGTTCATTTTTTAATGACAGGTAATCAGTGGGTGTTTGTTGCATTCAGTGGCTGATTTCCTGTGTATGGGTATTGTCTTCCAGTCCTTTCAGACCTCTGATCTCTGCACATTAGTGTTTTTCTGTAGCATTGCAAAAAGTAAATCAGAAATCAGATATTCTAAGACTATAATATGCTGTACTATCACCTCGTCAGTTTTTAATTCTGTCACTTTCCATAAACGCAAATTAAATTTCCAACACCAGAATGGATGACCTAAAAAATGATCCTAGTGCTCCAAATCTGAAAATACTGTATTAACAGATTGAGGTCAAGGATTAGCAACATGAACTGAATGCTAAGAGAAGCATATCTTTCCTCCCTGCCTATGACTTTAACATCTTGGTCACTCCACAGTCACTTAGCCTGGGTCATTGCAGTGTTACACAATGGAGACGCAAAATGCGCTGCTTTATAATCAGCCCTGGAAACAAGATGTATATAAACTTTGAACTTAAAAAGCTTGCAGAGAACATGTGGCCATCATGGCTCATGCAGTCCAGAAAATTTTATTAGTAAGTAGTAGTAATAGGAGCAGTAATCAAGGGTTGCCATTGAGGTAGTCATCATTTACAATGAATGGGAAAAACCCTGCCACTGTCCAAGAGCCTGATGACTGTTTGCTGTGTCTGCCAGCTCAGGTGGCTGCTGTTTAGGCCATGCTTCTGGTTGATCTTCCAGGTGATGAAGGGTACAGGAGAGAACATGTGCATGCAGCGTAATATGAACCATGCAATTTCCACTCTCAATGATATACAAAAACATGGATCTGACATCCACACTGTTCTCAGGGAGAGCCACACTGATGGATGAACTTTAGGGTGTTCAGCACTTCCTATTGCCAGCATGGCTGGACTGGATGGAGGGGAGCTTGGAGCCTGGATGAAGGCAAGGGTTTTGGAGTACTTTTCTGTTCTGGGTCTGAGCTGCAGCAGGCTATGTCTGGACAGCAGCAGAGGCTTACGTATGTAATATAAACCCATAGTATGAAGCAAATAATATAAACTCTTAAATAGGCTATTCTCAGACTACACCACAAGGAAAACATTATGTTACACTTAGTCTGATGATAAAAAAATTCCTTTGGAAGAATTCTGTGGTTTATTATTTTAATAATAACAATCATCATCATCCTGATGTATGTTTTTCCATAGAGGTGAATCTCACCATGTCCTTCATCATCTTTTCCCAGAAACATCTCTTCTTGTTTTCTGTCGTGTTGTGTTCTTAGTGCAAACTTTTGGATTCCATTCACTACATCTCTACTTTCATTTCACTATGCAACTATTCCCTCTTTGCATTAGCCTTAAATACAAAAAGAATTTTAATGCTGTAGCATTGCATTTCAATCAAAGAAAAAAAGAGTGAATAAAAAAGAAAATAAGAAGACATCTGGAACACCAAGAAAAATTAGTATTTATCTGAACACTTCTACAACCATATTTCTTGAATGCTGCACTCTGCCTTCTCTGCATATGAAAAAAGTTATTAATTTTTCTGTTTTTTCAAGTGTTCTCCTTTGGGTGACAGTGAAGTTGTTTGTGAGGCAACTTCATTTCTAACATGAAGGCATGCCTTGCTGATCACCTATGTTCCTAGGCCTGGGAGACACTCAATGAATGTAGGAAGGAAATGGCCCATAAGTCTGTTCTTTAAAATACCAGCAAACATCATTACAGATACAGTGCATTAGCAGGGATGCAGCGAGAGCAGCTTGGGGAGTAATTGGGGAAATGTCCTCATCCAGTTCTCCCTGCTTCAGCTCTTGCATGATGTAATTGTAAATTGTCTCCTCTTCAGTCCTGTCCCTAGGTCTTTTGAAAGAAGTCTTTGATAGGCAATGTTCTGCAGGCAGTTTTGGTTTTGGAGTAGCTGTTAGAAGATCTGCAGCATATATAGATGCTTTCAGAACGAACGAAGGAATAAAGTCAAAACATTTAAGAGATTCAGATAAACAAGGTTTCATCCCCCTTTGGCTCTAGTTCAGACACCTACTTTATTAAAGGCTTGAGTATCAACCTAGAGGTTGGTGTCCTTTCCTGCCTGTGTATGTAAAATGAATTCAATAGGCTGAATTAATCTTGTCTACAAAAATCAGTATGCATCTCTTGCCATATGGTAGGACATTACCTGAATCTCTGGCTCTTACACAGGGTAGTGGGTACTAATCTGTCAGAAAATGGAAATGTGTTGACTGGAGAGCCTGTATAAGCACAGTATTTTCCTATTGCTGAGATAATGTACTCTTTTAGTCTTTCCATAAGTTAGACTTAATAATCAAATCTGGTAGGTTCATTGGCATACATTCACCAGCAAAAAATGGTTGGTTATTACGTTTGTCAAGTAATTCAGTAAATACACTGTGGGAGAAAAGGTTTTCCTCCCCAGGGCTGCTAAGCAAACTGAAATGTTTCTCTTTTCATCTTTGTGTAATGTGGCATTCAGTTAATGAAATAATTGAGAAACAGGCCTTAAAAGTATGATTGCTTTATTAAAAATGGATAGGCACAATTAGAAAGGGCTAATCAACCTGTTAGACTATTATTTAACAATGTGTGCAACATAATGTTAGCATAGCAAAGCTCTCATTTGAAGGGATATTCTCCCCAGTGGTTACATTTTCATTACTGCTGATTCACCTAGTGCAAATGGTGATTTTAAATCCACTTGTCAACATATTGCTATCAACTGAAATACATTAGACTGGATTTTCAACCGGTGTAAGGTAATATAGCTTTATTTAAATGAGATAAATATACTGATTTATATTACCCAGAACCTTAAACTGAAGCTTAGGCCCACTTTTGTTGGGACTAGGGGATCACTCACCCACCTCTGTCTGTCTTCAGTGTACTCCTCATGTCCTATGTGCCCATTTCCTCTCCTCTACTGCTTGATGTGTGGGGGCACTGAGTCTGTGTTGCACAAACCACAGGTATAGCTTTACTGTTTTTCTCTCTAGCCTTCATTTCAATTTTGTGTAATTAATCTAAGCATGGCACCAGCTCAAATTTAGTTATAATAGCCTGAGATTGGCTTTTCAAAATAATTTTTCCTGTGTGTTCTTGTGTGTCAGCCTCCAGCATGAAGCAGTAGTTTTGGAATGCTGTGTTTATTCAACAGTTTGGGGATGAAGCATTAGTAAAATTGAACACATCTTTATGATGTGTTTATTAACTATAGTGAGAGCTGGTTGGCATTGCTGAGATCTCCACACTCTTCTCCTTTTGTCTTTTTTTTCATAAACAGGATGTATTAGCTACATCCTGTGTAGCAACAGCATAAGCTGGGGCATGTCTTTAAGTGGAAATATGTAAAAATCAAAGAACAGGATGAAAGACAGCATGGACTGAAAGGTGTTTTGGTAACGGGTGTGTGTTTTGTCAGTCTCAGGTTTTATTTGCAACAGTAGTTGAAGGAGACCTTGTCAAGCAATATACTGCAAATGTGCTGGCAATCTTGTGTTTTCCTGTCACTTCTACTCTAAAATGTACCCTAAAGGTCTGGCAATATAGCTCAGCAGTAATAAAAACTCATTTTATTTTATATACACATTAATATAACATAGGCATAATTACATACACACATGTAGTAATATGTGTAATACATATGCACACATGTATGCATTCACTGTATGTGTGTTTATAAATATCTTTCCAATAAATACAGTCATTACACGAAACTCTGAAAATCCAATATGTCTAATTTTGGCAAGATTTTCAGAACAGTTTTCTTGGTATTTGTAATTTTTGTGTGTGCGTGTGTGTGTGTGTGTGTGTGTGTGTGTGTGTGTGTGTGTGTGTGTGTGTGTGGTATTCTTCAGCCACTGAGAGAGCTGTCTTTGCCAATGGACCAGTCTTTTTTCCGCTCCTCTGAGTGCTCTGATAAAGAACTTCAGGATCTCATAATGCACTTTCCAGGAAAGGGAAGCAAGGATGTCATTGATCAACACTTCTCCAGACAGAGCTAAGTCAGCAATTACACTAATGTGTACACCCATGTGTGATGCTGGCCCTTACAAGAGCCTGGGAGAATCCCAAGCACTGGACTCTGTCCACGTGTGCAGAGTGAACTACAATGCAAAAAAGTCACATGCCTCCTGTCAGCGTGTCTTTCGTGTTGACATCTGCAAGAAGGGGTTCCTAGTGAGCTCTTCAGGTTTCACAGAGAAATCTTGTCTTCTTTAATCTTGGCCACATCACCTCTCTGTTCTGTCCTCAGTGTCAGCTTGAAGGTTTCCTTACACTCCAGATCAGAGATGAAGTGAAGACTGGCTATTGGAAACCTCAAATTTCCAATACAAGGTGTATTGCACAAAAAAGGTTATTTAGCTACCAACAGTTATAAATCCTGTGAAATAATGGGCTGGGTAATCTTGTAGTCTATATACACACTCAGTTTGATGTGAAATGCTGGGAAAAACACTTGACAGGCTGCAGGAGGAAATCATGAATTCACATGAAAATGTGCTTTTTACAAAGTTGTCTTAAAATAAAACAATGAAGGAAAGCTTTTCACGTCTTTCACAAAAGAGTATATTTCCACCTGTATTAACATTCCACTTTTGCACTTGCCTTCTGGCTTAACCTTTACTTAGGCTGTATGAGACAGTCTTTTGTTGAAGCAGACAGTGGAAACCTTTACATCAAAAGATATCACCATAATAAGATACAGTGCTATATCTAGGCCTAATTTCTTTCTGCTTACTCTTTCTTTCCTTCTTGTGTTTTCAATTCTTTCTTACCTCTATGGCTGCTGCTTCTCCCATTTTTTATCATGACACTGGCTGATTGTATGAATTGGACAGGCTAATAAAATAACATTTTCACAATCTTTGTCAAATCTCACTTTTATTCTTCACCCCTCACAAAAAAAAAAAAAAGAAAGAAAAAAGTACTTATTCACTACACGTGTAATATCACAACATAAACACAGTTGAAAATGCTTTATTCTGTTTGCAAACCCCATTCTTCCCTCCCCACTTATCCTGTTCTACACAGATTCTGCACTTGCACCTGCAAACAGTAGCAGTAGCACAAAAACATTCTTTTCTCCCATTAACTATCTTTAATGTATTGCTTGGAGAAGTTTTCCCTATGAGATAGTACAGAACACAATTAACACTGCTAATAATTTATGACATTCTAGAAGAACTGAAATAATTCACTGCATTTCTATCCTGTTGTGAAGTGGCCTTCCTGCAACACACTGTCAATCTGTATGCAGTGGGCCTTTTTTTTTTTTCTGGAGATATCTGCATATTGCTCAGCTGGGAGCAGCCACCCTGACTGTAGCATGAAATGCCCTATGGAGTGCTCCACCTCTCTGTTTGTTCCTGCATTTTCTAGGCAGAACATATCTCTGAGGCTTCAGCTTGAGACATGGAGATATGGATGGATAGTGCAAGGGAGGGTTTCCAGGGCCTGGAGGAAAATGTGTGCCTGGAGCTGCAACCAGAGCCACCTCTACAACACCCATATTGTTAGCAAAAGTTAATTGATATAACATGTATAATAATACATTTAAATATTTTCATCATTTTCTGTCTTACAGTTTGAAAAGCAGTCCTCCAAAAAGGTTCATTTAATCTTATGCTGCATAGGTGCTCTTAACTGCTGCCCTCTCCAAGTACACACATTTAAAATCGAGAAAATCAGCAAGTGATTCTGTGTCCGTTCTTTCACCCTGATGTGGTTTCTCTTCAGTGCCTTCCCTGGCAGGGAAGGGCAACCGCGAAACATCACCTTCCTAGCTGGGGCCAAGTGGTAAATGATTCTCAGCTTATGTCATCCTTCTCCTTGCATACCCATCCTGCACGTGTGCACACTGGGTTCTGTCCCTCCAGTTGTCCCTGCAATGGTTTTCCCCCATTTGAAACAGCAGTTGCTCTTCCTAGTCCAGATCTTGCTCACTGTTGATTACCTACTCCTCAGATCACCTAGTGGTCACATGCCTTATATTGCATATGATTTTTCTCTCAGCTTACAGTAAAAAGTCTATTAGATATAATTGGAAAATTGAACCTCTTCCAGCTGTGGGTAGCTTATATAGCCAAGATATGTTTTGCATGTAAATGGAGCATATTACATGTCAATTGAATTGAAAAGCGACTCTTAAAACTCTGTTCACCTTTTATTAAATTTCAAAATTATTATGCCCTGTGCCTAAATTAAGTTTGGAAGCATTTAATTTTCATTTTTGTTTATCATGTTATGTAGTCTTATTTGGCTAATTAATGTCTTTTTGGCTTATTTGGCATTCCAAGCAATACTTTCTCATGCAGAGTATAATAGAAAAATGAAAAAAGAAAATTTCAATTAGAGACAATTAACCTTCTTCACCTATTATTTTCTAAATTTACATATTTAGGCTTTTTTTACCTAGTTAAGCAAAATAATTTGTGACTATAATCATAAACTTGTGAGATTTTTTTTTACCTTTTTTGTATTGGTTTAAATCAAAAATGATGCTATATAGATTCTTGGGCTTACCTTTCTGGCTTTTATACTGGAGGAGCCACATACAGAATTTTTAGAGCTTTACAGATTATCACTTAAGGGTGTGGAAATCTCTGAGGGTTAGTGCTTTATCACATCCCCCATGAGACTTCAAACAGTAATTAAAGCAGTTTCAGTACTTGTCCTGTGTCTTTGTTGCTGCTGGTGACATCATTGGAATGGCCTGCCCAGAGAGGTGGTGGTTTCACCGTCCCTGGAGGTTTTTAACATGAGGCTGGATGTGCCACTTAGTGCCATGATCTAGTAATCACAGTGGTGTTGGATCAGTGGTTGGACTTGGTGATCTCAGAGGTCTCTTCCAATGCAGTTGATTCTATGATTCTATTCTGTGATTAGTTGAGTAGAGTAATAAGCTTCTCCAAAAGGATCTTGATCTCAGTTTTGGTTGTAAAATTGAGATGAACTTGAAACTCTGAATTGCGAGTAATCTCTGAGCTTGGTATCTGAATTTAGGTTATGAAAGAAGAAGAGACAACTGTTACAAAACATAATTAAAAAAAAAAAAAAAGCCTTGTCCAAATATAGTCTGGGTTTATAGTTAAATAGGATCAAATTTGCTCATTCTGAACATCTGATTTTAAAATCAGGAGCTCATTTTAATATGTTTCTGCATTATGCTTGCTGTGACTTGATTCTTCTCCCTTGAAAATTTTAATGTACCTATCTAAATAAAAAAAAAAAAAAAGACTGGTTCCTTTTATATATTGTGTGATTTGGTTTCAGATTTTAGATGAGCTGAAGTGCTGAATAGCTGATGATAAGATCTCATTAAGGACATGCTTGGAAGCCATATTGATTGAAACATTTAAATCAAGATTGAACAAATGTGTGGTAAATAACCAGTGCAGAAGATTTCTATATTACTTTCTCCTTCAGAGGAAGTTGGCGTTTAAACCTATTTAAGGTCATAATTTTTACAAGGCTTTATTTTCTTCTAAGTTAAAACTGAGTGCTTTAGTAGAATTGATGTTAACCTCCTTGAAGTTGGAATACATTTGCCAAAATGTAAAGCATGACAGAAGAGGTGCATCCAATATGGTATCACACTGGTATTTTATATATTTCATAAGAACCACAGCTGTTAACTGAATATACCTGATATCAAAGAGGTTATCTAATATCTTAGACTGCAAAAAGATAACTCCCTGCTGTTTCTGTGAATGAAACTACTGTGGTTAGTCAAGGGGTGTACACACTACATATATGTTTATAATTCCTTTCATCTGGGAAGGCTTTAGTTGCAAATATTTCCTTAAGTCTTCCTTCTGGGGCAGTGGCAGTAGCACACATGCACACTAGTCAGAGTACTGCACACTTTGGTTTTGTCGCAACTTGCGATAATATCTCACTTCCAAAATGACCCATCTAAAAATGGTGTCACTGATGCAATTGTTATACTTGTCCCTAAGCATCTGTTTACTTTGGGTGCTACAGTAGTATAGTGATATTTTCATTTCACATCTTTAGGAAAGTCCTTTTTATCGTCCTCTTGACTTTTAACATTGCCCATACTGTTTGGGAGTAATTTTTTGTAGCCTTCATCATCTCCTTAAATGTTAATATTTTCATTTTTCCCTTGATAGCTGATCTTCAAATCTACTAAGAATTCACCCTATGTGCTTTCTTCTTTTTCTTTCAAAACCATACTTTTACATCATCCTTTTGATTTTCTATTTCCATTTTTAGATTTTCATTTTCTAGAATGTCAGCTCAGTTCACCTGCCTCCTACAACACCTCTTGTTTTAATTTAAAACTTGACTCTCAAGTAGCTACTGTCTCTCTAGCTTTTGCCTCTTTTTTGTGTCCTGAGTTACTTCTCAATTGGAGCTATGCAGTTTGTCATATTTTCAGCTTTTCTATCAGCTGACCTCTACATGACCATTATTTTCACTGGGTTCTCAGTATTTTTCAGATTCCAAATGTTTGTGGTTATAAAACTCAAGTTACTTCAAAGGAAGTGTTTTTCACCCTGTAGTATGTACTGAGGTTGAAATTCTTCTTGCTTTATTATATTATTTCTTGGGCATTATATCAACCCAAGTAGTCAGAGTAGCATGCACATATAAGAGCAGATAGAAAGCTGGGGGAAAAAATTCTCATAAATGAAAATTCTCTAGAACTTGATAGGAGAAAACCATGTATATCTATGCCAGGTCTTGCATTTGTCAAGTTAATGAACTCTGGAAATCTTTTATTTTGAGACTGACAGAAGATTTGAACTGCTGTAGTAAATGATACACTTTATAACTTCTAGAAATACTTAATTTCAGGGATCACAGATTTTAAAGGATCCATAAGGAAAGCAGCTGAGATAGTATTTTACGTAAGTCTGTCTTGCATCCATTACCACTGGTTCTTGTAATTTCTTTTAAAATATAGTTGTAATTTCTGAGGTCATTGATCTTGACTGAAATTGGTAAATTAAGGTTCTATTAGAAAAACAGCTTTCTGGGTACTTGCAATGTTTGCCGATTAGACCACTTTGTGAAGATAGCTTGAGAGTTCTGGCTAAATATCCAATGCAACAGTCACAGACTGAAACTATCATAGGCTGAGTTGTGAAATTCAAACTGGAGTCTTTCAGAGTTCTTTCAAGTTTGTTGTTGTTGTTTTTTTCCTAAACCACTAACACTGGTAACTCATGTTCAACTTTTACAAGTTCTGGTCGTACAATTGAAGCATATTGTAATCTCCATGAGAGAAAGATCTGAAATTCATATGAGATAGCCAAACACTTTGATCTGTTGTTCATTGTGAATATTTAGGGATGCTTATCAGTGTAACATTTGAGTGATACAGGTACATTAATATTTTTATAGTTTATGGCAGAATAGGTAAGTGCTACTATATTTTTGAATGAAGAAGTGAACAGTATAGCTGAAATGTGATGCTTCAGGGCTCACAAGAAACCCTTTGATAGGGCTGGGAATCAAACCCCGCTCTTTCCAAGCTCCCCTCCTCGTGGGACCCTGTTAAAACTATGTGAGCAGCACATAGGTGTGTGCCCAAAGGCAGTCAGCTGTAGAAACTGAGCCTGAGGAGGTAAGAGGGAGCTGTGACCACAGGCATGTTTTCTCTTCTAATACATAAGAGAAATTCCTTTCTGAATTCTTCCTGACAAGTGTCAGCAACAGTAATCAGCTACCCCATTTCAGATATTGTTTCTAAAAGAACGTAAATGCTTTGTCCAACTCAGCCAAAAGTTTCTATTCATTCCCAGGTTTCAGCAGTTTTAAAAATTGTCAGTCACCTTGAGTTTTTTCTTCCTAATTGATAAAACCTGTTGTCTCTTGTTTTACTTAAATTAAAAAATAGCACGAGGCAAATGGTGCATCATGGGTGGCACAGTCATTCCTAGAGCCCTTGTTTTAGCTGTGCAGATCTTCATGGGGCAGTTTTTCCTCCAGAGTTCCCACCTATCTGGTCCAGATAGACTCAGAAGTGGGCAATTCATTCCTCCTTCTCTGGACACTGACTCCAGATGAACAGCATTCATATGGAAGTCCATCTCCTAAGCAACCTGCTTCAGCTTCATTAAGTGACCTTTTTCAGTGAAGCAGATGCCTCATGTGGTGTACCCAGAATCTGCAGCTTCACTGCTGATTGCATTTGGAAAAGCTGACCTTCTCAAAGAATTGAAGAGTCTCCAGAAAAAAACTAGAGACCCAGAGCAAAACATGATTGCTAACTAACTTTCTGCTTTTTCCAAGAGAGACCCTGGGTTTTGTCCTGCCCAGTGTAGTTGATCACCAAGTAGGGGGTATTGGCACATATTTTGTAGGTCAATTGCTAATACAACTATATTTAGAAACTAATTTTAATCATAGAATTGTGTCATATGCTCTAAATAATGCATAACAGCAGATGCATTCTTCAGTAAAAAGTTATAATTAAAGTGTCTAGAGAGGAACTTTTTCTTTGTTCTGTAGAGGAAAACAGTCAGTTGTTTTGGGACTTATGTTTCTCCTCTAGCATTCACTGAGGAAATCTGTATTTATCATATCTGTCTTCTTCCTGTGCATCCCTTAGGAAACATTTTTTTGAAGACTAGGAAAAAATAAAACTAAATATGGCACAATAATATCCTCTTTTAAGCTCAACACAGTAATTTTTATCTATTATCTAGCGTACATTATTTTAAATACCAAAAAATTATACCCTAGAATGAGCACATTGAGTTTTAATCTCCTTCTCCCTAGCAACCATCAAAAGAAACAATAAGGGCAATAAATAGCCAAATAGAGTATCAAAAATGAATAAAAATAGTGTCTCCTCTGGGGGAAATGGGTCTTTAATTACTTCTCCTCTGATGTCCCTAAAATTGAAGGTTAGAACAATTAACTGTTTGAAAAGGCAGTTTCAAAATAGCCTCAGAAATGGTCTTAGTCTCCAGAACAATAGGCCTTTTCTAAAATAAACATGATAATACCCAGAGGATCTTGCTGACTTCAGGAAGTTCAAAAGACATCCATGCTTCAATACATAGAGAAAGGAGAAGCAGCAGCCTCAGGCCATGTCTTCACTGAAAAATAGGGATCTCTTTACACTGAATTAAATCGAGATGACAGAGGTGTTGCTTTACTATGACAGTGGAGGCAAGAGTAAGGTACTTTTAGGTTTCTCATAGGCAATTTGAGGTCATCCTTGAGACGATGTACAAAGAAAACATTGATGAGGCTCAATAATTGTTTTAAGCTGGGGATTTAGTGGGTTCTAATGGCCATCATGGATTATTTATTTAAGTGCAAAATGGCACTGATTCACCAAATCCGTGTGAAGTCAAGTCAGAATATGTTGTACACCATCAAGCTGACTGCAACCCTGTAGCAGGAATAAAAACTGCAGCTGCTCTGACTTTCTGTGTTTAACAGAGTCTATGTTAAAATAAACTATGGTGTCACTTTCTGTGCAGGCTCAAAAGTGTGAGGTTTATATTTCCAAAGGTCAGTCTCCAACTGAAAGGGCTGAGCAGTTGAAAATGTCTGTATTTGGGTTAATAAATGGTAATCTAGGTAGTTCTCTACTGCACTGCTCTTTGCTCTCTGCTCTGCAACAGAGATGAAGTATGTTTCAGAGGTATGCTTCAACGCTACAGCTCTCTGTGTTGGGTGAATGAAATGTCAACCCCAGCAGCTGTTAGGTGGAAGCAGCAGAGAACCAGGACTGTGCCTGAAATTATTGAATTTTAGACTTAATTTTGCTAAATATGAGACCAACAGGAACCAGCTAGGTATTATATATCACTATTACTTGACTATAGAATGAGTCTAGGAAAATTGGTTGTCTACATTAGTTGGCTAGCATCACATGACCCAAATATATGCTACTGTCCAAGCGAACTGTAGATTTATAGATGTCATGTTACCACTTTGAGTAAATGACCACAGTGTTGTGCCTATTAACACTTTAGGTGTTTAGTCCCTCAGACTGCTGGTGTGTTTTTGTCATATAGGCTCGTAACTACTCACATGAATCATTGGAAGTTTTGACACTAACTTACTACAGGAGCTTTTCAAAACCCCACTCCCAGTAAATCTGACTTACACCTGAAAGTGATGACTTGCAAAGTGAGATTCGAAGATATGAAGATGCAGTTTATTCTTCATTAATGATCCAAGGCCGTTGTCTACCTAAATGCTCTACTTCTTCTGTGGATTTTGTCCTAGTCTATGGCTGGGAATTGATGCTGCTGTTACCTGTGCAGGTTATCTGAAACATCAGCCTGACCCAAGCGCGGTGTGTCACTGGGCTTCCACTTGCACCACGGAGGATGAAGCTTTCAAAAGTGTACAATGGGAGCTGGGTACTAGTTGTAGCTTGAATAATTTTTTTGTTTGTTTCAATAACTTTTTTCTGCTGTTTGTTTTGATGCTCTTGTTTATTTATTTATTTTTTTAAAATTTAAAAATAAAAGAGTCATTAGATTCATGATAATACAGTGAAAAAAATTACTGAGCATTTTATGTTTATTCAGAAATAAAGTTGACAGAAAATCACTGTGGTTGCTTTCCAAACAAAAAATTCTGGTTTGAAAGGTTCTGAAATTTGTAAGAGATTTCTGACTCTTAAAATACTGTTGAGCTAAAAAGATTTTTCAAGGAGAAATGTTTCACTAAAGGCAATTTTGTATATTGTGTATTCTGTTGTGGGGGTTTTTAAGAGACTCAAAGCTTTCCAGTAGGAGAAGAAGTGTAAATAAACCCAAGGACTGTAATATTTAGCACATATTCTTAAGGAATCTGCTCTCATTTGTTGGTCTGAATTCAATACATTTTTTTCTTGGTTTTGAATTTAGTCTTGTAAGTTCACAGGACAAAGCTGGCACAGAGAGCTCTCTTAGACTACTATTTTGCCCATGTGGGTAACTTGACGAGTTAGTCTGTGCATTTACATTAAAAGGTGTCATCCTCAACATTTTCTGAAGAAAAGCAATATGGTGCAGTCAAATGCACTGTTGGGAGATATTTCCTTACCTATTATTACCCCCAATTTGCTTTTTGTTATGATCATTCAATTATTATTAATTTTTGTCCTTTAAGTGAAAGTATATTCTCTCCAATTTCATTGCTTCTGACATTCCAATACTTGAAGCTGATTTTTATATGTCCTATCTTCATAGCCTTAATTTAACCATGTATTAATCTTTTAATCTTTACCCAGAAATCACAGTGTCCTGTTCTTTAGTAATGTTTTCATCTTTTCTGTAAATTTCATGGGTTTTTTTGTTATACAGGCTTTTCAGAAACAGGAACACAATATTTTAGATGTTGTCTCAGTGATATATTCATTGAGATTTTTCTTTATATCTTGTGTTGGAGGCAAATAACACCACATTCCATGCTCTACTATAAAATGTTATCTGTACTGTGTAGCTAAAACACGTATTGTGTTTCTTCTTTTCCTTTTAGCTTTGAATGCTCATGATATAAAATAGACTCTGCTGACCTGCATGGTCTTCGACTGGAAACCATTATGACAGGGGAACTTCTCTTACCTCCACCAGTCACTGAATGGTGAAGCAGACACTGCACTTGTTCTTAGAGAGCATGCTGTCCCCTGATTGTCATTTTTTCTCACTTCTATCTGTACAATGACTGCAAAAGAGGAAGACCAGAGTCTGTATGTTAGCTGTATGGTTAAAAAGCTGTAGACACTGTATCTTTAGATAGCTGTGCATGAAAATCCCCAGCATCACCTCTGTTTCAGCTGAATTCCTTTGATGAACCAGAGGCAAAATTTTGTTATGTTTTCCTACAAAGAAACTATTTAGAAACATATGAAATATGTAAGTGCATAATTGGTTTTACCAGTTGAATATTGTGTTCTTAGGTAGCTTTTTGAAACAACATAATCATTATGCAGAACATTTGCAATCAAACCTTTATAGCTACCCTTAAAAAGGGTAAGTTTGCTACTAGAGATAGGAAAAAAAGGGTGCAAATTTTCACTCAAATTCAGCCTTTCTTCTCCTTTGTGAATCATTTGCAAGCAGAACTGAATTTCCATAAACTTGTATGTTGCTAAGGTTATGTCAAAAGATACTTCTGTGGATGTACTATAGCTCTGTGGCAGCAGTTCGTATTCAAAAAAAGTAAAATTTTAAAGATTTTAGTGTGACTACATTGCTGTGAGACTACATAGACACTTCTAAGTACATCAGTGACCATGCTGTTTGATGCACACACGGAACTTGTCACAAATGTCTTCTGTCTTGTTAGCCCTTCAGGCTATTCAGACTCACCAAGTACACACTTCTGGCAACAGCTATGCTCTCTTGGAAACCATGCTTCAACAGTCACATTTTCTAGTCTTCACCTCTTCTCTTTCTCTTGTCTTTTTCAAAAGTCATCTTTACCTCTGAAGAAATAATGTTCACCTGGCTAGCTAACTGCACCCAAAGCATTCATGCTTTATTCTCCTTTCTCTCTAATAGATATCACTAATCTGTAGCATGTGACTTCTTTGCTTATGGGTGTGGAGACATTTAAAAAGCTAGGAGGGACAGGTACTGCTAAAGAAAAGTTATTCCTCTATATATGTTGCCAGAGAGCAGTTTTGACACCAGACAGCAGAGTCAGAGCTTTTGAGGAACCAGAAGACTTCCCATTCCACAAATTCCTATAGTCCTGTTGAAATGGTCAGTGTGATGGAGCAATCAGGGCTGACAGATGCCCAGTGCCTCCCAGAGCAGTGATTTTGTTTCATCTAAACAGATAAAAAGCAATACTGGCTGACACAGCAAGGTCTTTGGAGCCTTTCTAAGTAGGATACGTCTTTCTACACTGCTCCTAAGCACTCAGTATCCCATAGCAACCTCTTTTCTTCAGGGAGCTTTAGATTTTGACATATCATTAATACATGAGTTCAGGAAGCAAAGCCACAAAACTGGAGATTGGTTCATGGATTTAGCTGAGGTAAATAGCAAGGAAATTTAAGGGCAGGGTGAAACCAATTTTATGGTACTTCCTTTGGGATTAATGCCTGAATTTGTTTGTCTGGTAATGAAGAAAAATTATCACCTGCAGGTGCAGGTAGAAATTGCAGAGGAAAGGTGTTTTTTAAAAAGAAGAGCTGCAAGATAACAGTGCCAAACAGTTTTTTAAAAACCAGGCTATTTTAAATCTAGTTGAAAAGGAGGGCTAGTGAACTTCATTCAGTACGGAAGTATTGCACCCTGTTTGATTACAGAGTAGACAGTAATGAGAGGGCAGTAAGACCACTAGTAAAAAAGGTAAGGTGAAGTATAAACTTCATGTATGCTTTGGTATATAACAGACTGAAACACTGTGAGGAAATTAGAAACAGACTCAGTTCACCCCTTTGGTATGTTGAGTCTTCAGCTGCTGGAAAGTCATTGACTATTTTGCCTCCCAGTTGCTCTAGCAGAGGCATTTGCAAAGTATGATACTCATCCACAAGCTGTGGAAGATGATATGGTTCTTTCACATCTGTAAAAGGTAATATGGAAATAAAAAGGAGCAAACACTACATGTGCTGATTGTACTATTCAGGATTATTCATTGCCTAACCTCAATCTTTGATCTCTGTCAAGCTCAAAATATGATGACTGGTCAACAACATCTGAAACCTCTTTCCTCTGAAGTGCACAGGGCCTAGCTTAGCAAGAAAATGCAAGTGTGTTAGCATTTCCAAGTGCTTATTGTCTGCCTATTAGAGGCTTACATTGATATTTGGCTTGTATATGGAGGAAAGATTCACAGATGTAGCTCTGGAAGCAGATTCTTACAGTTTGTTTTATTTATGAGATGCAGGATCTTAGTTCCACCCAAGATGCTTGCTGGTTTAACTGAAGGCAATTTCTGAAGCAAAAGCCACATTGATAAAAGAATACAGGGAGATAAAATACATTCATGAATTTTGTCTCCAACTGTCTCTTGGTGCAAATTTGTCAGAATATGGCTTCAAACTTAAAAAATAGTTGTTTGTGTTTGTAGGTGGAAGGAACTCAGGAAGACAGGGTATTCAAAAGCTAATACCTTGTGGAATAATTTTCCATAGATTGGTAGAACTTCTTTTATTCCAAAGTAGACTTGAAAAGAATGTGTACATGTATTCTTCATCTGGAGAAAAGAGATGGTATGTTGTGTAATTTCTCTACTCTTTTGTCTTGTTTTGCCAGCAGCGACACACAGCAAGGTGTCTGAATGCATTTTGGAAAGACAAGCTGCTTCTGCTGATACTTTATTGCAGGACATATTTGAAGTTGCTGACCTAGTAAATCAAGCAGAAAGTCCTGCTTTGTTGTTTGTGATTAATAGTTTAAATGTAGAATTATGATCATTTGTAGAAGATAGCTTTAGTAAAGACCATTCTGTCTGAATACAGTTGAGTTACAGAACATCTGAGAAATGGTAACAATAACATCTTAGATACTGAACTTTTTAAATTAGATCTGACATTTTGTGTTAGTTCTTCAGCCTTAGATTTTGTAAATGTGTCTAGAAGATTTTGGGAAAGAAATACCATCATGTGTTCTGATCTCTTGCCCAGTGTTAATTTTCCTTAGGACAAAATAATGCCTTAGACAGTAGCACATTAATTTTTCTGTGTGCAGCCTGAAATACCAATTTTTAGACATTAGGAAAAGATCACAGAGTGTTACTTGCTGAAGTATTCAGAAAGCCTGTCAGAAAAAAAAATTATAATAAAAAGGGAAATCTGTATGGAAAGCCTTACCTAGGCTGGCATATGGTTTTACTGAGCCTGAAAAAATTACATGTCCAGTCAGATATGAGATACTCTCTAGAGTCAGTGGAAATGCTGTGGCTCTTCAGAAAATAACCATAGTACTTCAGCCTGAAAGTGCTGGGCACTTACACAGGATTATTGCTATTTTTATTTTAATTCACCGTATCCGCTTAAACATAGCTCTGATACAACATTTAGAACACTGAACAAGTTTCCTGCATGATGTTGTCTATTTGTATGGCCACCATCACAAAACATGCCTTGTTCATCCGTCATACCAAAACTTTTAGTGATTAAATGGTACAATACAGTGATGTTAATTCTGGAAATTTTACTGCAAGACACGTAGTTGTATTTTTTTTCCTTTAATCTACAGTTCTTGGGAAAAACCAATATAAGAAACTTGATAGTCTTCATGATCACAGGATAAAGTGTGAAAATATGGTCTTGCTGCATTTTGGAGTCACATTTAAAGTGACATTTAAAACTTTAAAGTCACATTCAAAACTTCCAATTCTGTGATTAGCCAGCTTGTGTTTGGCTGGTCATTGTTGTCCTGTTTGGAGTTGCCGATGGAAATGAGATCCTCATCTGCAGGTTAATGGTTGTAAATGCAACTTTGAGATAAGCAATGATAGCTACAATAACTTGTGATGTGTTGTCCTCAGAACATTAGAAGTGGATTACCTGTGGTGGCTGTTATGGTCCAATAATTACGCTTCCTCCCACATTTTTGGAGGAGTAACTTCTCACAGAGCAGATGGAATCAGATACTTAGGAATCCTTCCACTCTTTGGGGAATGACAGCTTTTATTCCCACAGACTGAATGCTCAAGACTGACCTAAAGAGGTCTGGGGCACAGAGACTATGCATGGCTGGACATATGTGGAAGATGTGGTACTAAATGGTGGAAGATCTTAGATTCCTGTTTTAGAAAAATGTGCTCTGGCTCTACTTTAATATGCCTCAAATACATGTTTCTCAGATATTTTATTCAGCAGGACTTCCTGCTATTGAAAGATATTTAAATGAAAAAAGGCCTGGAAAAATTGCAGCTGAAAAACATAAGGGTAAGAATGCTAGTTTTGTTGTCAACCCATCAATATGAATTACCTGTACATGAGATGCTTTTTATAAGGGTGGTAACAAGCTACCTCCTACAAGCTAACAAGCTACCTTGATCGCATTAACATCAAACAATCCTACAGCTACTGGGGAAAAGAAGGTGCAGCTGTGAGTGAGTAGTGCATTTCATAACATGTCTTTTTGAGAGGCAGGTTCCATCTCAGAAACAGCAGAAACAACAAAAAACAGGGCTTTCAGCTGTGACCAAGCTTAGGTGAACTGACTGGCTGCAGATGGCCTCATAAATAATAAAACAAAAAAGTGATAAAAGCATCTTCAAATACCCTTTCTGTATTAAGAGACATATGCTTGAGTGGGTCTTACTGTCTTTATGCGTTTTAGTTTCCCAGCCCAGTATGTAGCTGAAACTCCCTTGTGATATGACTGGGAATTTTAATTTAAAATTAACTTTAAAGGTACTGAAATGCAAGCACAAAGAGGGGATGAGAATGCTGACGTGTAACATATCTTTTTCTTCATCCCTCACCACCCCCTAATATTGGAGATTCTTAAATAAATTTTGCATTAATATTTTTAATTGATGCTATTTTTCCATTGGATTGAAAGCTGCTTACAGGTTCTGCAAGCAGAATAAAGGAGCTGATGCTTGTTGCTCATACAGAAGTTGCAGCTGGAAGATGCTATATGTCTCTGTACATACATAGAAAGGGAAAGGCTGCTGATTCAGGTAGCTATTTTGTCATGGTCCTACTTCACTGCCATGTCCCTAGGCCTCAGAAGCTGATTCATCTGGAGCTGTTAAACAAGCATTTAACAAGCATTAATATCTGTTCCATAACCTATCTCCTCCCTCATATTAACTCAATTTCCCTTCCCATGCCCTTTCTGATACCTCTATGAGGCAAAAACAAGCATGTGCTGCATTTAGTGTAGCACTTCATCAGCTGGGACTGTCCCTCCAATACATTCATGTTTGTTTAGCAGCCAAAGGCTCACTGTCTCTCAGGTATTTTTGCAGCAAAGCACTAGATTAAAGCAAAATAGCAAAACAGAATGCTAGGTGTAGAAGTCATCTGCATTGCTTCTACAGGTCCTTCTGATATCTCGTCTGAACTTCTCAACTGTTACAGGACTTCATAATACTCCTTGGTATGCTCCTGTCCTTGAACTGGCTGAGCAGTGACAAGACATCAAAGATGTTTTCTGTCTCTAGCCACAGGACATGTGTGGCCTTTCTCTAATTCATGAACTCTGTCTATTATTTCTTTAATCCTCAAGTCTGAAGTAAGCTCAGAATCTAGACAACAAAATATTTAAAACTGTTAAACATACATAAATATTTAAACTTGAGGTGGCTGCTACACTGGGGCTTAAGCATCCTGGGTTTTTTTCAAGCAAGTCAGCAGTGTACTTGTGGCACAGATAAGTAATGCAAGGTGTCCAAACAGAGCTAGTATCTTCCATTAGATCACTAATAAAGTCAGAAAGATGGACAGGCTTTGGGCAGTGCATTCCTTTATCTATGTCACACATACATATGAGTATGCAATAAGGAATGCATGTAGCGAGATGTGTTAAGCTTTAGTTTTATCTTTTTATTCTATCATTTTAGTAGGCTGACATTTAAGTGAGGCAGAATACAGTTGTTTCAGTCTGACAAGACCATATCATCTAATAGTTTCACTTTTTTCAACATCCTCATGCACTTACGTGGCCCCCACCTGTTTTTGCATATAACAGCATCCCCATGCAATTTTACAGAATTCTGGAAGTTATGAAAACATGCCTACATTTTACAACCTTTTGTCAGGACAGAATGGTATAATTTTGTCTTAGATGTGCAGGACCAGAAACCTAAAAAGAGTGGGGAAAAAAGAAAGCCCGTAACTATTTTCTTAAACATGTATAATTGAAAAAGCATACCTGTGGTCAAGTGCTGATTTGGGATGGGATAGGTTACATCATCAGAAAGTCCCTGGTAGTTCAGACATTCTTGTGCCCTTGACATTCTTTACAGTCAGTGTCAATCCTATAACCCAGACAAAGGCAAGCAGGAAGAGGTAAACACAGAAAGGAAATAACAAGTGTCTTCATGTGTCTAGGCACTCCTTTCTCTCGAGTGTCATTGAGCAGGATCATCTTCATTATTCTTCATATTTTTGTAATGTTAGAACAATTGTCACAGAAAGACTTTTAAATTATACTCTATCTGATCCTGCATCCTTTTTTTCTTAAATGATGTTCACTGTCTCAAACTGTCAGTTAGTTTTGCAGAAGTTATTTTTCATGTCTGATCTTTTCAATGACTTTATCATTTAACTTCATTCTCTCACAAAGGTCTTCAGAGCAGTTGCAGTTAAACATGCTTACAATTTTTCAGAGTTCAGTAGAAAGAAGACAAGTAGCAGAATTAAAACAGCGATGAGAAATCAATATTACAGTGCTAGGCTCCTGAAGATCTATGGACCAGGGAATCAGGAATTCTCTGAGGTGTTGTGCAGACACTGCACTCCCTCAACATGTGTTTTCCCCTGTAGCTTCCTCAAAGAGCTGAATGGGAAACAAAGCCCGAAGGTCACACTCCGTTGTTCTGCAGGCATGAAGGCATTCATCACTGCTCCAGATCTTTGGTTGTGTTGTGTCAGCACTTCATCATATTTCATTTCCTTTCCCTGTCTCTCCAACCTGCTTGTGTGGTGGGAAATACTTTGAAAAAAAATAGCTTCTGCTTTCTTACTCTTGTCCTTAAGCATGGCAGATGGCAGCTCTCTGTCAGATTGTGCTCTAACAGACTTTGATTAACAGTTAGTAAGCATGGGCTTTCAGGCTTTACTTCCAGTTGTATGGCAGTTCCCTTATTAACTGTTCCATTATTAACTCTTATTGTTTTCACTGAAGTCCTTTTGATAAATTAGTCAAAGCAAATTCCACAGTGACAGACTTAAAAATGGAGAGAATAGCTTTAAATAGAAACTAGTATGATCTTTGTATGTGTCACAGGTAATTTAAAATCTGCTCTTGTATTCTATGATAATGACCTTTTGTTAACAAAAGTCTTAATTTCTGAGGCAAATAATTGCATCATCACTGGAAAATAATGTCTTTAGCATACATTAATCAGCCCAGTTCCAGTTTCTTTAGAAACGTGCTCTGACACCCCACATCATTGATTTTCTGAATAGTTGGAAGATGGTATTGGTAGCGTCCTGAGAGTCCTCCTTCAACCTCTGCATGGTGGGAGCTGATAACTTTATGAAAGTGAAAGGGACAGTGTAAGACTGGAAGAAAATCAAGGAGCTTTAAATGCTTCCTTGATAATCACTGGATCTCTGGAATGAGCAAAAGTAATACCAGAAATATTACCCAGGAGTTCAGTTAACATCCTTCCTGCCTTAAAGGCTCAACTGGTACTGATACTTCATAAAGCTATTCATCTCTCTGTGGAGTTTAATAGCCAGGGGCTTTATAGTTATTTTTAGTGAAAACATAAAGCAAATGTCACCTGCTTTCTCTCCCTTACTCCTTACCAGTATTGCTCTCCAGTGCTCTGTGCCACTATCTGCAAAGCTTAATATTGATAGATACTTGTACAGTCTAACACATGGTTTCCCATCCATTTTTACTAAAGCTATTCCCATTCAGAGGAATGGGCTGGCAGAAGTGTCCCCCTGCAGTTCCTTTGAGTTACATGACAGTAACTGTGGTGAGATCCTCCTTGCAGAGGAGGTATTTGTGGACTGTTGTGGTGCTCCTCATGCCAGAAGCATGGTAAGCTCCAGCAGTGGTGTCTTTGCTGCTGAGGATTTTGCAAACTGCTCTCAGCTTTCCCCTTGGGATTTGTTGTACAGAGGTTGTGAGGTGCAATGGAAACCTCAAAACTTTCTGGTTTTCTTACACACAAGAGAAAACATTTCATGTTTCCTAAATGAGTGGAGGTGTAAATGAGTGGGCTGATGGAGACTCCCCTGTTCTGGTAGAGTTGAAGGAGAGTCAAGGATTCAGGGCTAAAAACTGGTTGCAACCTAGTGAAAAGTGTGCAAAATGGAAGTAGAAAAACGAAGGGGCTATGTTTAAAGAGGTAAGATAAACTAGAGCCCTGGTGACTTCCAATACTATATGGTAAATGAGAGAATTACGAGAACAGTAGCAGTGTGAGAATACCAAACATGGATTCATATAAAAGATCATAACACTCTGAAGGCATTGAACCACAGCTCCTTGCAGAGACTTTTGTTATCATCAATAGTGTAATCTCTTTGGGAATCATGATCCTCAGGAAGCAACTTGTACGAGCAGTGCTATTGAGAAAACAGCATTGCTTACCTGACTCAAATGGTTTGGCCTATACGAATACAGAACTTCCTAAGTATTTAGTGAAGTTTGCATTTTCAAAGTATTTTGATAAAAGTTAATGTATCTAGTTTAAAGTGCCTAGTCCTTGAGATATAACTGGTTTTTTCCTAGTCTTAGAAAAACTGGGCTTATAATATCTCTGATAGTGGATTCTGCCTTAATAAACATTCTCATACCTCTGCTTCTGGGAATAGTCTTAAAAGTAATGAAGTATCAAATTCTGCTTTCAAGAGGATTTGTATAAATACTTCCATCAAAGGCCAGGACTTAAGTCTGATTTAGTTTCGTGTAACTAAAAGAAATAAACATGGAATAACTTGCCTTCACTCTAAAACTGTAATTTTTTTTCTTCATGTAAGCTGTGCACTCAGGCTTGCAAGCTAAAACAGCTTGCAAATATATTATTGGGGAAAGACATATTGTGAAATATTCTTACTCAGTTTTGAAACTTAGATTCCGGTTAAGTTTGTAGGGCATTTTAACTGCATATTCAGACAGTACTAATCCCCAAGTTTCAGTTTTCTATTAGAGATAAGCAAGCTAAAATGGTTTAGATTACCCTATCATGAAACTTTATATGCATTCCAGAAGAGAGAGTTTGGGAACTAGGAGGTATTTTAATGATGTTATTATCCTTGCTCATGGTGTTATTTGCACCTTTGCCTCCAGGTTCAGGCAATGCCTTGGTGTTTCTGAAGCAAGTTATTGCAGCTCTTCTTATAATTCAAATTGTGTGAGTTTGGCTTTTATGCCAAAACTATGTGTTGTTGCCGATTACTGGTCAGTTCAAATCAAAATGCAGCCTTTTGGGTAGAGCTTCAGAGTACACCTCTTCTTACTCTTAAATATCTCAGGAGGGTTAGACCAGAATGCCAGTCACTTGAGTTAACAGATCATGAGATGTAATGAAACTGTACACAAGTAACATCATATGTGAAGCAATGCTTCTCATGCTATCCTTTTATTGTATTTCTCAGATACTAATAACAACACAGGCTCACTCTGAGAAAATGTCAGTTTGGATGAAATGGGATATTTCTAAAGTGTGCCATAAAGATATTATATAAGTAATTAAGCAGAGCTAGATGTCAGGATGACAGATGCATTCACAGTTTAAAGACTGTGACTCCTTGCTGAGAGCATTGTCACTCCTGATTTTTTTGCTGATTGTATGTATTCATAATGTATTATTTTTCTCATATTTGAGAAAATATGTTCTAGATGTTAAAAAAAAAGGTATTAGAACACAGGTTCTTGTAGGTTTAAAACTAGATTAAGATTACAGAATAGGACTTTTATGTTCTATCAGCGTGTATGTGTTTATATATCTTTCAAAGATATAGAAGTAATGCATTCAGCTTCTTGCTTATTGATAAATTCCTGTGCTGGACAGAAGTCCAGCCACTTTATCTAACAAGATTTTTCCCCTTTCATCTCAGCTAAATTTATACTGTTTTCATTGCTTGCATATGATGAAAAAGTTAAGGCCTAAATGCAATAATGAGGCCAATGAGAGTACTTCAGAGAACAAGAATGGTGGAATTGTGTCAGTTTTATTTAGGACAGTAATTTTTATGCTCTGATGGTGTTCATGGATCTGGGCTTGGAAAAGACAGTGGAAGTTCTTCCACAGTGCAGCACCAGCAGCCTGGTAGGCATGACTGAATGAGCATGTAACATGTCAGTCAGCTGACAGGCAATTCTACCACTAGAAGAACATAGTGAGGACTTGCATCTCCTCTGCTGCACTGATCAAACCCACCTGTCCCTTTTACTTTAAGCCGTGATAATAACTTCTCAATTTCTGAACAAACCTACTACCATGCCATTCATGGCTGGAAGCAATAAAATTCACTTTTCTTATGGTTACTTTACATCCTGCTGCATTCAGGGAAGTGTCGCTACCAAGAAACACAGTAGGATACTGTCGAAGAATAGACTGAGCAATGAGAAGTTCTCTGGGCCCTTATAATTAATAAAAGGTGTAAGAATACAGGCAAATTGTGATTGAGGGTGCTTAAGTAGGTGCAACCACAAGTTTAATACAAATTAATTCATATCTGAAAATTTCAATTCTTCTACCCATTTATACATCACTTCAGCTTGAGAAAATGAATCTGTAGAATAAATCTAATTAAGAAAGCTCTAGGAATTAGTTTCTAATTCTAATTTCTTTTTTGTGTAGTATCAACAGCAACAACAAAAAGTTATTTCCTTTGTTCTTTTCATTAAGCATATATAGTTAGCAATTGATCTGATTGGGTGATATCCTCTTTTGGCTAGTTTGTAGCAATTTGATATGTAATTCAGTATTGCAATTCAGACTAGCATAAAAATCTTGAAAATCAATAAATAGAACACAGTGCACTAACATGATTCCTCAATGATGCAAGCTATGTCAAGTGTAAATTAAAACTGTGTCTTCTTTCTGCTAACTTTGCTGAAAATTTAAAATCAGATTCAAAATTACAGTCATTTTCTCTAGCAGTGATCCCCTGGAGGTATTTGAGATGCTCAATCCTAGGCCAAGAACCTGTCTCAAAAGTACTGTTCCTTTGTGATGCAATTTCTCACTCCTTTGAATCAAAGTAGATAATTTGCCCTATCACAACCAAATCCAAGAGCCACCCAAACACTTTTGAAAACAACAGATGGACAGTGTATTAGTTGTCATACTTAATTTACAACTAAACAAGAAAAAGGTTGTTTAAGTTCTTTTGCATTCTTTCCCCCATTTCTGTTTGTTTGATTATAATCAGTGGGAGTATGTGTGCCATGTTTTTAAGTCTTTGATCAAAACCAGAAGGTTTTTCTGATTACTTACTGGACCGGCTTCCAATGTCTCCTTAGTCACAGGTTAAATAACATAGTTCTGTGATATGGGTAAAGTGTAGCTGGATGAAACAATTTGGGAGAAAACAGACCTTGGTTGATCTTTCTTAGGAAGTGAGAATGGTCACAGTCTTATACTCACCTCCAGATATGGGAACATGTCTTTGAGACCACTTTTTCTAATGAATAAACATTGACTTTTATGCTTATCACATTATAATCGAAGGAGAGGAAAGTCTGTTTCTGAACTGGGCACCCATTGCACTGGGACAATGATAAGTTAATGAAAAGCATGTGTAAGATGTTAATTATGCTATTTAATGCACTATTAAAAAGTGTTGGCAGCATATTTTTGTGATTTTTTTAGTTTATTTTTGAATCAAATTATTTGAAACTCTAAATATTTGCTTGATTTTTTTAAAAAACAAAGCAGCTTATAATTGAAAATCGCTAGTGGAACATACCTCAGTCAGTTCTTATTGAGTACAGTCAAGAATCATAAGCTTAAAGAAAGACTTAATTTGCTCTCATTTCTCTTTGTACCTGAGTTTCCTCTTGGCCTGCAGTGCCTTCCATATGAAACTGAGTTTCCAATTTCTCTTTCTGTTCTGCATACAGGTGTGAGGAATAAAGTAGCAATTTAAATAAAATATGTGCCTGTGAAACCTATTCTTTCTGTATGAAAATCTGGTTGTTACAATCCACAGATGAAATCAGAATATGTCCTGACTGAACTATGTTTAATATTTATGATCACATACAAGAAAGTCTTTAATGGAGTTGTGAATGAGAACAACAAAAGAAATAATTTAAAATTGTGTTTTAAACATTAGATTTTGGGATGATGGCAGGAGAGGTCTCCACATCAACCATGCTGCTATGGTTAAATCTTTTGCAAAATTCAGCTGTGGCATAGGGATGGTGCCTGTTTGTTAAAGGAACCAATGAGAATATGAATCTGAGAATTACGCTTGTTTGCCTTGTAGTATGAAAGTCTTGGTGTGTGCACTTGAGTGGGACTGTACACAAGACAAGCAATACTAGGTCATACTTACCACTGAACAAAAGGAAGTGAGAACAGGTGTGAGATGTGTCTCTGACAACTGCCAGAAAACCAAAATTCACCTGGGAGAAGGGAGTGAATTTTTAGAAACATAGTAGAGCATGGAGTCAGGAGGCTCATCCTTCTCTATGAAACTGGGAAAGGTAGTGCTGTATTATGAAATAAAGGCACTGAGTAGACAGCCCTGTAGACCAGAGGCTGACTGCTACGGCTGTTCCCAAAAGTGTGTGATAGAATGGAAATTCTGGCACTGGAACGGTCCCTGACAGTTATCTGGAAATTTTCAATAACATGGCACTGCCTCTGGCAGGTGTTGTCAGAGCACAAGCCTGTACTTTTAGTTGTGCAATGGTAGTGTGTTAATACAGGGATCGTATCTCACTTCCAGCTAAAAAAGAATGACAAGAAGTGCATCTCTTTGACAGCCCTTGGGATACAGAGAACTGAAGAGTGCTGCTTTGCACAGCAGAAACCAGTGATGACATGAAGAAAGGCTAAAGATAGGCAGAGGAAGACATCTTTTGTCTAAAGTCAGGTCCAGTGTAGCGACACCTTTATGATTCCTTGTGCGTTAATCAACAAAAATGAACTCGTGACTTTCAAATATCACAGACCATCAAACACAAGAAACTTTGTTTTTGAAGAGAGAATTTTTGAATTATTGGTAAAATACTCAAGGAAAGGGTGCAGCTAGGAAAGACAGAGGTGAGTGGATGTGAAACGAATGGTTTGGACTGCAAGCCTCACAATACTGAGGAGGTGAGCACACCAGCATAAGTGAAACACCCAAGTGGTAGTAAAACACCTGTAAAAAGGAGTGCCTTTGAATCACAGCTCATTCAGCATTTTCATGAACATGCAGCTGCTGCTGAAGCAAAACAATGATGAATGTGTAAAATATAGATGGGATAGCAAATAAATGATGACAGCAGTGTAAACCATTAATGCCTTCATTATTTCTTGATTTCAGAGCTTAAGCAAGTCCTGTTGTGGATTGTCCTTTGATGGCAACTGTTGAAAGTGCTCGAATCCAGCAACTTTTATTTTGTTATTTTCTTTAGCACTAGATAACAGTGAAGTTTTGTTAGTGAATAGGCTATTGTTTAAGGAGGTGATGAAAGCCCAGTTTGCTTCTGATTTCTTCAGGAAGGTTTTGCAGTTCTGCTCAACAAAAATTTTGCAATGATTGTAGGAAATGGTGGACTAGGAAATCCAAAAATAGTATTTTTATATTCAGTGAAATACAAGACACTTCATCTAAGAACTTTGCTTCAGAAGGACCACTGCTATACATGATGTAATTGAAATACGTGCTGTTTCAGCCTCATGAAGCTCTGCTTTGATGTCATCATGGGTCATATCTTGTGCCTGCTTGCCAGCTTGAGTGTAGAAAACTATCTGTCCAAAACTGGGATGGGATTAACAACTTAACATAGTCTGAAAAAGAGAATGACTGCTAGGTATGAACATTTGGCAAAGACTGTTATAAAAACAACTTACTATATATATATAAACTCTGCCATTAGCAATAGGTATAACATAGTAATTTTTAAGCCACTCAAGAAAATATATATAAAGACCTATGTATGAGGCATATATTAGTGTGCTTTACAGTTACCCATTGTTTATTGTACACATCAAACTTAAGACATAAGCTTGGCTACTTACTTGTTCCAGGTCAATACAAGTATGCCTCAGCAGAAAATGGCTATGTTGTACTGCTTGTGATAATGAAACTGCATTTTACTGTCTTTTGTACAAGCAGCAGAGGGGAAAAACAAACCTGTGTTGCCACTGCCTTTCAAATTGTCCTTTCTAAGGGCAAGTTTAATTCTGTGGGGAGTCAGTCACTTTTCTTCTTCTACTCCAACTTCATTTCAGGCTAGCAGAAAAGTAGAAAAAGCCAGAAACAGTTTCTCTTCCTGCCCTGCAACGCAACTGGCATTTTGGGGATGCTGCTTTGAGTCTCTAATGCTCAGTATTTTATTTGCAATACAAGAGCAGTTACACTCTCCAGGCACTCATAAGAACATTAAAAAAAAGTGCCCAAGAGGTCGTGATGAAAAGCACAAGCAACTTTTACAATGAAATCCAAATAAACCTCTAACAATGTTAAATTTGGGGTTTTCCCCATATTTAAGTCCAGCAGTTTCTGTGTGCTAAGTGATGGTGAAGAAGAGGTAGGCTCAGTATCCTCCATTATACTGTCCTGTACTGCTTAACCACAAGGGGATGAAGGAGGTTTGTCCCTCTCTCTCCCTGGTGGAGCAGTCTGAGTCCTGTAGGGCAGGTGATACATCAGGTGGTAAGTTCAGTCTTCAGCTGTAGACAGGGACAGGGAAAGAAGAGAGATTTCTTAGCAAGAACAAGAGGTCCAGGCATTTTATCCAGCTCTGAGAAACCTCCCATAAGTGTGTAAGCATTTTCATAGCAGTAGTTCACATTTTCATAGTTTGGCCAACTTTGGGAGGATTTACATAAGAATAAGGAGCATATTTCTGGCTCAAAACCTTACCCACCCATCTTACAAATTGCAAGTTATTCTTCCAGTGCATGAGATGCTACAATTTCTCATGGAACAATCACCTCAATGATCTGAAATTGCAGACCCATGGGGTTTTCTTTAACTTCATTCATGGAAATGTCTGAACAGTTGTGTCTGAAATTAGGTAGTGTGATTGTGTATGGGAAATCCAGCTGCAGACTGTCAGAAAATGGCAACCCACTTGTTTATTTTCCAGATAGACCTAATAACTGGCAAAGCTATGTGTTCTGTCGGTTATAATGTTAATGAGATAGCTACCAATGTTACTGGCTTTCTAATAAGGCTAAATTTGGCTAAATTAGCTAATTGACTAAAAATTACTAGTGCTCTATTTTCTCTGTTTTCAGACTCAGTGTCTTTTTAACTGCTAAGCAAAGACCAGTCTTAATGATGCCTGACATATGACATCTGGCACACAAATTTATCATTTACATGAGTAATAATGTTGGAAGTTGAAAGTTCTTATGTGTTTCTCAACTGTTTGTAGGTATGCAAATATTTAATATATCCACTGCCATGATACAGTTTTCTCCTTTGTACTGAGATGTACATGAGAGTTATTCTAGAAAAATGCAGAAAAGCAGAGTTTGGCAACTACTGTAAGTGGAAATTTTAAACATGATTCAGCTTTTAATTAAGAGAATCATTCTCTTTCAGCTCTCTGCTAGACATGTAATTCTAGCTGGTCCTTCATTAGTACAGCTTTCATGAGTATGAAGATAAAGCTGTGTTTAAGAAATTACTTAGGATTAGAGTTCAGTTTGGATTTTGTTTACTGTCTAAACTGTGTTACATTTTTCAAACTGGGCTTTGACTGAACATGTCACAAAAATGTGTTTCTTCTGGCTTTTTTAAATTTTTTTTTTTTTTTTTTATTCTTTGAGGGATGTAGTAGTGTTCTGGATGCCAGAGCCATTCTGAAACTCTTTAAATAGATATGATGTCTGTCACGCACAGTTATGTATTAGTGAAGAAAAGGTTGAGGGTAAATTGTATTAGCAGAGGTGCATGTACTATTACATAATTTATTGCAAGCAGTGTTTTGTAAAATTAATATAAAATCTAATGTAGTCTTTAAAGGTTTAAAGTGAAAAGACTAATTGAGTCAGATCCATTTTGTTCTATTTCCTGCTAAGTGAATTCCAGCTGACAGCCTAGGAAACCCACACCTCATTACCATATTTTGAAACATCTGTTAAAGAAAACAGATCTGGTTGCCAGAAATCATATTCCTTTCAGAAGTGCCAAGTATGTGAAAGTGCTATTGTTGCTTAGGCAAAGAAGGCCATGTTCAGCTTTGCTGTCATCAGGCCTTTTTTTGAGTCAGAATGTATGTAATATATTGAGGGAAGCTATTCATACAATGTAACTGTAATTACTAAACATGAATATTTTTCCCTTGTATTTCATCTGAGAAATAATCCTTCAGTATCAGCCACATTCATTTTAATTCCACATATTGTAATTTTGACATCAGAGCTGCAGCTCTGTAAATGAGCTTCCATCAGAAACCAGAGGCTGAAGTTGTGTTTTATCTGTAGGGAGATGGTGACCTTCAGTCCATGGCTCTGGGCCAGTAGTTCAGACCCTCTCAAAATACTCCTTGCAAGAACAATACCTCCTTTAATTCTAGTCATTAAAAAATCCAGTAACTCTTTTAAAAGGTACTTATTTAAGACATTTCACAAAAAAGGTGAAATGTTAGCTTGTCATATTTGCACACCTTTTCCTTAATTTTTTTCTCTCCCTTTGCTTATTCCAAATCTCTGTGGCCTGAAAGAGATTCAGTTATTGACACGTAGGTAAGTAGAAGATGATGAGGTTCTGAAGAACATCAGTTTTTTCCTTATTTCACAGAATATACTGAGTTGGAAGGGACACACAAGGATCGTCAAGTCCAACGCTTAGCCCTGCACAGAATCATCCCCAAGAGTCACACCATGTACCTGAGAGTATCATCCAAATGCTTCTTGAACTCTGTCATGCTTGGTGCTGTGACCACTTACCTGGGGAGCTTGTTCCAGTGCTCGACCACCCTCTGGGTCAAGAACTTTTTTCTAATATGCAATCTAAACCTCTCCTGACACCGCTTCAGGCCATTGCCTTGGGTCCTGTCACTGGTCACCACAGAGCAGAGACTGCCACAATATTCAAGATGAGGCCAGTGCAGAGCAGAGTGGGACAACCCCCTCCCTCGACCAGTGGCGATGCTTTGCCTGATGCCCCCCAGGACACAGTTGGCCCTCCTGGCTACCAGGGCACTGCTCACTCACATTCAACTTGCCATCAACCAGGACCCCCAGGTCCCTTTCCATGGCACTGCTTTCCAGCATCTCATTCCTCAATCTGTACGAGCATCCAGGGTTGCCCCATCCCAGGTGCAGAATGTGGCACTTTCCAGTGTTGAACTTCATATGGTTGGTGATGGCCCAGCCCTCTAATTTGTCCAGGTCTCTCTGCAGGGGTCTATCTGCCTTGGAAGGAGCCAACAGCTCCTCCCAGGTATGTGCCATCTGCAGACTGCTTAGTATCCCTTCCAGTCCTGCATCCAAGGTTATGAAGACATTGAAGAGCACAGGGCCTAAGTTGGAGCCCTGTGGAACCCCACTAGTGACAGGTCACCAGTCTGGTGTCAACCCATTCACTACTACCCTCTGTGCTTTCCTAGAGTAGACAGCTGTGTAAGCACACTATGCCTATGTACTGCTTTCCATTTCATCCTCTGACTTCATTTGCCTAACTAAAACAGTTTGTTCATAATAAAAATGGAAAGCAAAGGATTTAATACAACTTTCTCCTTATCTGTTAATGAGATAATGGCAACTGGTAACAAGGCAGAGAGCCACTGCTCCATAACGGGCCAGCATTCCCAGACTCATGCACCTACCTCCTGGAGTCCTGGGATGGATGGCACAGTTTGGTGCTGTGAATGTGTTGCAGGGTTGTACTGGGTAGCAGGGTAATGGGTGCTTTGAACTCATCTAAGTATAGTGCAATTAATGCCACTGCATTAATATCATTGCTGTTCATGCAGCCATGTGGTCAATTAGATTGAGGGAGGGATGAAGGTAGCCTTGTTTTTCAGCTGAATCAGTCAGTCTGGATTGTTCAGTCTCATCACACTGCTATGCATTAGCTGGTGCTGGTATGAGAAGAAGGAGGGCAGGGCATTAGCACCTGGACGTTTACTTTTGTGGCTAAAGCTTCATGGTATATGAAGGTTAGTTTTCAGATGCTCTTTTCACTTTCCTCCTCTGTAGGCATTTATGTATGCTTTTGTAATGCTTTTCTCTTTGCTATTTCCTTTTATACATTCATCTCTTTCCTGCACTTCTTGATCAATCAGCTGCGCATCTGAGTGTGAATTTATCCCATTAACTCTGCATGTATCTCTAAACCTTTAGAGAGTTAGAGTAGCTTTCTTTATACTGCATGTTAAATTCATGCTCAGACACATGGATTACTAGCCCTGCACTGCCCTTTTTCCACGTCCTTAAAACCCGGTCACCTGTGCACAGGCACCTGCTCATGGAGCTCTGAAACAGGGTCAGCACAGTCACATCTTTACATTGTAATGAGAATGTATTTGAAGGTGTTAAAGGAAATAAGCCTTGAATTGATCTAACAGCTTCCCACAGCCACTGAGAGGCGATGTCATTGTACCCTTTTCCATCATCTTCCCTGGTTGTCCTAGTCATGCAGTTCTGTTCAGTACCTTGGGCCAGCTCTACTACCTGTCCAGCCTCTCCTTGAAACACTTTGTTCCTCTGACCTGTTAGAAAACTCACCCGGCAAAGAGAAGGTAGATAGACTCAGTACAAGGAAAGAAGAATCACAGGTCTCACTGTGGCATAGCAGATGAAAGGAGCAGGGGAGGAGAGGAGAAGTAAGACATTAAACTTTTGGCAACAGTTTGGTTTGAGCATCCTTATTGCCAATCTGACCTCAGTGCTGGGGTCCCGTTTGACAAATTATCAGCTGACTGCTGAAGCAATCAGGTGTGTGACATTTGTGTAGGTTGGTACTGTTAGCCAAGCCTAACCTACTCTATAACTTTGCAAATATTGGTGAGATGTTGTCCTATTGCTGTTAGGAAAACCAGTGACACTCGGAGTTGTCACTAGTCCTTGAAAAGGCCAGCACAGTGTCATCCCAAAGTCCCCTGCCCAAGCTCTTAGTGTCCCCAGTAAAGTAGTTGTACTGCTTTTGCCTTTCTTTCCCACTTTCCCACTGCTGGGTGAGTAATTGCTGCTTCTCTTAACTCAGCCAGTGCTCTGTCAAGTGAAGCACCTAAAGTAGCAAATGTAGTAATCACACAGTCCCTTTCTAACTGCACAAGTGACACTTATCAGTCACTTGTAAATTATTGTCCAAACATCTGCTTCATGTTTGTGTGTGTATACTCTGCCTCTGCTGTTTGAAACCAAAGGACCTGATATCATCACCAGAGTTTAAGAGAAAGTGTCTGTATACCTGCAGGTCAGGTGGGCCGAGGTCGACACTTCTGGCCTGAATTCAGTGTGCCATGCAACTACATCCACCAATGTGTTTTTCAGAGCTCTTTATTTGAATTTCTGAGTCCTTGATCTCCATAAGAAATCCAGAGGGAGTCTGCTAATCTCAGATTTGCTGTTTGTGTGCAAACCAAGCATTCTGGATGGTTTAGCAACATGTTGTTATGTTGCATCTTTATGTTCTGGTTTACAGTTGTGAAAAAATTTATCCTTCCTTTGTGATCCTCTTCTGAAGGGCTTCTTTCTAAGATGCAAAAAAGTAATGATAATTAACTGCTGCTCCCACTGCATCCAGCACGACAGAAGAGGGAATCCAGTCCACTGTCACAGATATTGGTTTGCCTTACTTTTCTGGACTTGAAACTTGTTTTGAAATATTATTACTATCTCTGTTTTGCTAATATATGTGAATTGGATCACCTCCAGCAGCATCCTCAGCATTCAGATATCAAAAGTAGCCAAGACAGGACAACATTCATACATCTTTCCTTCTGTATTAGTGGTAGACAATGTCACTTGTAGCTCCATTGATCCTTATAGTAAGGATATCTCACTTTATTACTTTTGTTTAAGAGGTACAGTACGTAACATTAGACATTCCTTAGAGAAATGTACCTTGATGATATAAAATAAATGAAAAAAAAAGGGAGATAAGGAGAGAACGTGCCCATAGCAGGAGGTTGGATCTAGATGATCTGTAAGATCCCTTCCAATCCAAACCATTCTATGATTCTATCATTTTTCATACTTCTCACTGCTCAGATATGTGATGTAGGAAGATGGTTTGTGTAAGGGAGTGAGGTGGCAACATCCCAACCTATCTTGGACTTATTCCTTGCACCAATAGATAAGGTGGCAAATTCTGCCTAAGATGATGATTTCCATCCCTATCATGGCTGCCATTTGAGTTTTTGGAGACTGACCTTCCTGGGAAATTCCCTTCGATGCTTCCCTTCTTACTTAGATGTCCGACAAAAGTTTGGCAGTAAAATGTCATTACTCTTTTTTATTTGTCCTCCATTTCACATTCACATTACCTCTCTCTCCCTTCTTTTTGCTTCTCTCTCTAAAGGTTGAGAGTGTCTGAAGTAATTTATGCTTCTGCATTTTGAATTTTTCTGAACTGTTTATAATGTGATTGCCAAATGCTTTTGTGACTGAAGGAAACTACAGAGAACCCAAGGGTGTAATATAAAACACTCTGAGTGTCTTAAAACCAGAAAAGATTTGGCTTCAATTTACCATCAAAATTTGACCTTTCTGTAATTTCACAGGACTGTGAAGGTCTTCCGGGACAGAAACTTTCTTTTAAAAAATACCTGTTTGTAACCCAGTCAGCACACTAGGGTGCAAGTCCATTCCAGAGTATGCTGCAGCTCAAATAATAAGAATCTATATTTGTATGTGTCTAACCTGTAGGTTACCTGCTTGAAAAACTGAATGTCATTCAGCAGCAAAGTGGGTTGTATATGTGTGTGAGTAACAAAAAAAAAATAAAATTTTCCTGGAAGTCCATCCATTGCCTGTTCCCTCTCCCTCAGTAACCCCACCTTCACCTTCCTTACTTTGTATTTCATTTGAGTTATCACAGGGTGCAATGTGTATTTTTAAGGAGTAGTGCTTTTAGAGGTATCTGTGGTTATCTGAGCACAAGAGTTTTACATTCAAAAAGACTATTAATATTTTCTGAGTTTGTTTTAATCCAGTGCAATGAACTATTAAATTCACTTAAAAAAACCTATTTATCCCTTCCTCTATTGGACTAAAAGCAGCAGGAGGTGGAATTCTTAGCTGTGGCAAACTAAATTTTGAGTAAATTTTCATTACCTGATTAATTACTAATACTTTTGAAATTGTGTTTTAACAGTTAGTATTTGTCTGCCCTGTGCAGTAGAAGTCACATGATTACTCCATACTATAGGGCACCCTGTGGTAAGCTATGTCAAGGAACATATCATAGCTGTGTCCATACATTTCCTCCTGTAGAAGTGAAATGGACTATTTTACTCACTGTTTGTGGAGCCACAAGGAGTGGGCTTCTATGTGGTGGAGGAAAGCAGTGGGCCAGACTACTTTCTTTGGGTATAAGGTTTGGTTTTAAATCAAAATATATACAGTTTCTCCTAACATGTTGAGAGTTGAGTTGGAACAAGATCCCAGTGGCCTGTGGTAAAAGAAAATTTTGCCACTACTCTCTTGGGAGAGAGATGTATCCCTTGGTAAAGAAGGCAGAGCTGTACTGAGATTCCTTATCTAATCTCTGCAAAATGTTATTGTCCAAGGGACACTTCAGAATGTCTCACACCTTGTCTAAGCTCCATGAACCATCTAAATCTGGATGCTCAAACTTTTCTTATGATGGAGACCATTAAAATTCAGCTATATGCATTTGTGAGAAAACAATATAAATGTGTTGTAAAGTCCTCTCTTCTTTCTCTGTGGAAGTTTTCAGATGGCTTAGACTTCAGGGAGATGCGTTGTGCATGATTAAGCTACAGCAATAAGGACATTGCTGCTTCCAGGTGTCCAGAGGATGAGCCATGAGAGACTGGCAGGTATGTGGTGGAGAGACAGAAGGGAATGCTGTTCTCCTCAGCATCCTGCTGAGGACTGGTTAAATGCTGCAGCTAAATCCAACAGACTGAGCATAGCTTAAATTAATTCACTGAACTTGTGAGCTCCACTGTCCAGAGAGCTATTGCTTTTTTTGCATGCTGCTTCTGCTGTCCTTGCTGCGAAGACAGTAATTGCTAAGAGGGTGGATGTCCAAGAATGTAATATCTTAAGCTTCAGCACTTTAATCCCACAGAATAAGTCTGTGAGAACACTGCAGGAGATCAGATCTCAGTTTAGAAATGTTGGTAGACTTGTTTCTTTTGCTCATAAGATCATGGCTAAATGTTTATATCCCTCTGGGGTATGTTTGTTTTGTTTTTATTTTCACACTGGATATATGACTTAGTGTTCAACTCTACAATTGCTTTCTCTTAAAACACATTCAGTGTATTTGCTGTGAATGCAAATGTACCATGCAGAAAATAAGTATCATAGTAGATAACAAAACCAATCAATCATTATTTATTCACTCAGCAAAGCTATGAAAAAGTTTACTACATAATATGCCAAAGCTATTCTTTTTGTTTCACCATTTATTTTAACTGAGTTATATTGGGGGTAAATAGGAACCAATAAATCTGTGTAATAGCTCCTCACCTGCTACAATATAACACGATTCTAAAATTATTCAGCTGTGTTTCAGTTGATGATACAGGATTTTTCTGTCTCTTACTGTGATTCGTTCATAACTGTTGGATCACGCTTTATTTACTTTCATGGAGCCAAATGGCGATGAGTTTTATGTTACTGATTCCGTTGTTATGTATCTTTTTATGGTTACTGGCTTACTTATGCAAGATAAACTATGAAACTACAGGGACATCTATACCAAAGATTACATCCAAGGAGCTAAATCTTGAACTAGGACATTCTTCTTCACTAAAATGCATTTACAGCTGTGATCAGGCTCAGCGAATGAGCTGTGTAGAACAGCTGTAGTCCAAAGAAACCTTATTTCAGCACTGTGTGTATTCCTGGAATATCCCATGTATCTGCCACCAAGATGGGGTTAGTACAGATGTCAGGTGTTTAGAGAGAAGGATTGAGAGAGGTGTTCAAGCATTAACATAACAGACAATGTGCTTGCAAAACCTGGCTGCAGTACATCCTGTTCTTTTACAGCCAGCTAGACACCAGTCATATGCATGCAAGAAGCTGTGATTATTTTTCCTTCACTGTTTGCTTGGAAGGAGAGATTCCTAATTTTATCTGCACCACATGCAGGAATTCAAGATTATCTTGCATTTTCCCTGTTAGAAAATTCTGCCAGTTTTCATGATCCTTACAGACACAACCTTGGCATACTCTTTTTGTCTGGCCTAGGATAAGACTGTATGAAGCTGGAGTGGCATGTGACAATACAATAAAATAAATTTTAAAACAAACAAACAAAAAACACCTTCCAATAAGAAAGGAAGTCAAACTATTCATGTGGAAAATTCTCCCTTTCAGAGATTTTTCAGCATTTCGTTGGAAGACGTGAATGTCTGGTAGTCTGTCAGATGAAATATCTAACTTCATTTTTGTAGCCACCCACCAGTTAGTTCACTAAGGCTTATCTCATTACAATTTTATTACTCTGAGTATGGCACTTAGCTTAATAAGGTGGGAGGGTACTTTTTTTTTTCCCCAGAGTATTTTATTTAGAGTCAAAGTCTCTTTTAGTTGTGAGTTGCCCCACTCAACTTTTGTGAAAGTTGTATGTGAACAAACTTAAACTGAACTGCCTGATCTAATAGAGAGCACAGTGTTAATGCTGTTATGTGAACATGAAGCCAAATGCAGAGATCACTCTGATTTGATAGTCCCTGATGTTACTTTAAACTTTCCAAGCCACTGGACCTCAGGACCTATAAGGCAGTCCTCTCAAATACATGAAATTACAATGGGTTATCAAATCAAAGCCTAGACAGTCTAAAAAGGAAAAGTCAGAATAAATCTGACATACCCAAGCTTCCAAACTATACTTCAAGGTATAACCTTACTGCAGATAATAAAACCTTACCAGGAATAAATGAGGCCCATTACTTCTTTTTTTCCCCATTGTCAATATGAAATTCTGATGATAGTCACTTTATTGCTCTGCATGAAGCTGCATATATTATTTAACTAGTATGAAAGATTTCCATCTATTCAGCTACGTGGGTAGCTTTCATGCAATAAAGTTTTATTCTGGCAGGGGAGTACTGCCAAGTTTTACTTTACTTAAGTACATTAAAAGAAATTCTATCATCTATGTGATTCTGCATTGTAAAATTCTGGTTTGCTCCCTGGATATTATTTTCACCAAGGTTATCAATGCGAGAAACCTTTTTAGTAATCTTTAGCACATATTTGCTATGTAAATCAAATTATAAGTAGTAGATAAAACCTTGATAGTGTTTCTGTAACTAGGAGTGTGGAATGAATTTGAATTCAACACTAAGACTAACTTGGAGAGTGAAGAGCTTTGCTGTCTTACAAAATTCTGAATACACAGTTGTTAAATCTCCAGTTTGCAGCACATTCTGTTTTGGTGTCTTTGTCACTAAAAACATTTCATCATGTATAAACACTAATACAAACGCTTCTTTTGTTTACTAGCATACATTTTATACTGTTAAAACTAACATCAAGTATTAATAAAAAATTGAAGTGAGATTAGTCTTCTGACAAGGATACTGGAGTGAAAGGACTTCTTATATATCATCCTATTATCAGTAGTAGTTCATGACACCTATTACTTTGGGGTTTTGGAGTAAGTAAGTACAAGCACTTACTTTAGATGTGTTCTTCTCTCCAATAAGAATCAGTAGCATATGATTTTCCAATCTTTATTACAGTAAGGTAGCACTCTGAGGCACTATCACAGTGGAAATGATAAGCCGAAAGCACTATTTCAGTAAAAAAAGAGCTCAGACTACTTTCTTATAAGTTTCTAGGAAGCAGAACTGTTCATCCTTTTAAAATCCTATTCTACACTCTGGAAGGAAAATGTTGACAATGGGCCGGAATGACTCATTGTTCTGTCTGTTGAGCTCAGGATTCAGATATGCCCAGTGCAGTGAGGTAGTTCTCAGTACATCTGATCAGATAGACAGTTCTTTTCCAAAAAATTGAGAAGCTTGAGGGCCTCTGTTTCATTCTTTCTTGTCATAATGGTTGCTTTGGAGGTAATGGTGGGATGGTTCAATACGTCTCAGGTCTGCTACAGCTACAGATAGGATAGATTTGATACATCACGAGTCCTTTTGTACTCTTTCCCTCATACTTTTCCAGAATTACTTTAGGTTCTGGAATCTGATACATCTTTTCAGTATAGTCTAGTTATCACCAAGATCCTTCCATATTGTGACATGGACTGTGCTTAGCTCTGTCAGATTTTGATTCCTCTCAGCACTATGTTGCATCTGCTTTTCTACCATTTACTTTTCCACTTCCTCGGATCAGTTCTAATACTGCCTTCTCTGTGCTGAGCCCTCATTTATTGTGTGTCTGAACTGGTAACACAGTATTCTCAGACACTCTGGTGCAAGTCCTTGTTTTCCCACATGTGATTAAGAGTCAAACTTTACTCTTTAAATAATTGCCAAGAAGTATGAAGAGCAGTGATGAATCAGCAGCAATATGAAGCCAAGTGCATAGCATTTTAACTGCTCAGTCAATTAGAACAACGGGAACAATCATAAAGCCTTTAGTGCAAGAATGCTCTTTTTGTTTATAAACACCTGCCACAGTGGAATTTCCCATTTCATGACTGTAGTGCTTTGGCTCTTTCTCATTAAAAGATAAGAATTATTGAAAATAACACAAGCACTCAAGTTGAAGACTGAGAATCCATGGAGAAATTGCATTTAAATTAAGAATCCTGGCTAGATAATATAGCCTCATCTTCTTTTTCTTGCTTTACATTTTCTTTTGGACTTTATTAGGATGAAATAAAACAAGATGGCAAATTTTAGAAAGTTATTGTTGTATTTCTAAAATAGATGCTCATGTGATGTGCTAAAATCTGTTTAGAGACCTGGATTAGGTCAATCCATGACACTGGACAATTAATCAAGGCTTGGTAGAGTCCCCAGTTTTTCTGTAAATGTTGGCTCCATAGCATAACATTAGCTTCCATACATATCCCTCTATTTTATTAAATAGAATGCATTACAGACCATACTGATGGCTTAAACAATTTGAACAGTGGTGAGGTTACACTAATGGCACTCTATTTTTAGTTTCTTCCCTGTAATTTTCTAGAATAGGAATTAAAGCTCTTTTTAAAGAGCATAACAGACATGTCTAAAAGAAGCTTTAGCATTTCTGAAGACCTCCTAATTTTACTGAGAAAGTAGAAAGAAGAAAAGTAGAAAGAAAACACTTCAAAATAGTAAAGCACATTTAAGGAGTTTAATTTCATCTCAGTAGAAATATCACAGGCAGCTATAATCAAAAAAGAGCTTGACTAACACAGCAATAATCAATGTGAAAGAAAACACATCCAAAGAAAAAAACATCCAAAGAGAGAAATTAACTTAAGATCAAATATATCATTAGTCTTGTCAGTTCCTGGAAGAGTCTCCTAGCTAATATTTTCTTCCAGAATTACTGAAAAAATGTACTAGAACATGAAGTCTTACAATCTTTACTTTAGACTTCTTCTTTTTTATGTTAAAATCTGATAGTGCTGTGTCAGAAGCATCTGTTACAAGCTTGTCTCCTCAGTTCATGACTCCTGTGCATCAAATTTTTTGTAAATCTATTTATTATCAGGAACAGAGACAACATTCAAAGATAACCACACCGTTCTAACTCTGCCTTCCCAAACTTCAGGCATGTACTTAGTAAATTTCCTTAAGAATGACGCACATGATTTTTCTAGGGTATGAATGAGGAATATTATAAGGGAGTATTGCAGACAGTGAAGAAGCGAGAAGCAAAAATACATGTAAGTATGTTGAAATTCCTTGGATCAACCTCTGAATTTTACCTATTTTACTTTTGCTGCAAGTTTTCTATTCAGTGTCTCATAGTTCTCTTCTATTGATACGTTTGTGTGTCCCATCTTGGCAAGCAGCTATAGAGAGAAATCCATAATCACATGAATGCTCAGGAAGCAGCTAGCAGCTGGAGCAACTACAGTAACTGGGAAATGGCCTTTGCAAGTACAAGGGAGACAAGAGAGAGCAGGAACTAAGCATCTCTCAACTTTAGAGAAAAGATCTTCTTTCTAGGTTGGAAACAGACACAATAGCAACTACTGCAGATTAGGAGCAATTTATGTTGATTTAACTTAATTGTACTGTTTGATTAGATAATTTGAAAGACAAAAGTAGATGGCACCTGTGAAGCAAAAGGATGACATGACAGTCGTTATTCTTTCCAGAAGGGAGAGAAAGAGAAGTAGGTGTCACTTACAGAACAGCACACATTAAGATCTGGATAGAGGAAAATTTATACTGTGCTGTAAAGCACAACATGTGATCCTTACAGAGGCATACTCATTCCCAGTTATTTTGCAGGTTGTTCTCTTGGAGCTATTTCCTACATCTTCCTAGAGGATCCAAACTATGCCAGAACTGGAGTTCTGTGGTGGTGTTGTGCTGTGATGTAGCTGTCCTCTATCCATTTGCCTTCATTCCAATATATAGAGATAGTTTATTTTTGCACACATATTTTCTTTGAAGGCAATCGTGTGAATAATAAGCACATTATATTTGGGAATACTGATATAATGTAATGAAAGCACTAATTCCTTCCCATCTCCATACTCTACAAAGTATTTACAGTGATCAGTTTATATAACTTAAAACACCTTAAATTCATATGAAATCTCATTCAGAAGCTGTGCTCTGTACAGCTTAAGCCACATTAAATTGGTCGCAAACTGCTTTATCTCTTGTGAGGCACTCTTTACATGCTAATTACATGAAGGGACTTCACATTTTTTATTGATTTTTGCATAGTTTTCTTTGTTCACCCACAGAGAAGGTTTTAATTTTGTAGCTGTGGACAGTTGTGTGAATATATAATTTTAAAAACAATTTATTCCTACATTTAAAGAACTAGTAAATCAAATGAAAACACATACATGCACAAAGAGCACTGAGTATTTTTCATACTGACTGCAAGCTGACTGCAAGCTAACTGCAACTATGAAGCATGTCTGCTTCACAGACCCAAGCACCTGCTGATGCTTCTAGCAGGCCCTCCAGGTTTTGCCCTGGTGTAAACTGGATTGTAATGAGTGTAAGGAGGCAAAAGCATATGCAGAGATCTGTTCTAAATTCATCTGACCTTGACCTGCAAACTAGTCATGACTAATAGAAAAAAATCCCCTTTACCATTGAGCATGTATCACAATTGAACAGTAGAGCAGAATACACATTTTCAGAAACCTTGTCTCATGTCATCTTGCATTAGTGTAGGTTTTTGCATCTGTGGAAGGCCACTCAGGAAAAGCACATAACTTTCTGCACAAGGTTTTGTGGGAGAGGCAGCTTCATATTAAAGCGATATGTTACCATTTTGTTGAAGTTTTGTGATTGCATTTAAATTTCCCATGCACTGTAACTCCTAATCCTTCCTGAAAGGTGAGATGGAGGAAAAAGAATTTCACCCTGCAACATAAGCATTATTTGGTCAGATGGGATATGTTTGCTCCATCTTTGGCTTTTCAGTTCAGGTTAGGAGGTCACTTTTGATGCAAGTCTCCAAACTCTCCCTACATGCTGTGCTTTGGTTGCAGTGCAGAGCTGTCTCAGAACATGTGAGATGCTTTCCTTTGGGAGAAAACAAAGCTGTAAGATTTTCTCCAGAGGTGTTCATAATATGTTCCAGTTGTAAGCAAGTATTTGGACAGTGGCATTTGACCAGGGCTACTCTCATATGAAAAACTGCAAAATGGAAAAATAACAGATGTGGGATCTCCAGTTACAAGTGGTTTGTTCCATAGAGCCACTTTTGCTGATGGGCACAACTGGCTAAGGTAGGGACAGCCCTTGAGATCTCAGGTATGTAGTGTGTTCATGTGGGCAGATATTCCCCCAACTTCCATCTGAGTAATAGAAAATAATTTACTCCAGTAAATGCTGGAACAAAGAGCACATAGATTATAGAGGCATATATAGACATTAAAAGATGTCTATAGGCTAAGAAAGAGACAGGAAGATTTACAGTATGTATTGTTTGAGGTACATTTTTATAAACAAATATATGCTGTAGGGAGCTGCTTGTCCTGGTTTGACATAGATTAATCATTCCAAGCACTGGAGGCATCTGAAGACACCTAGTCCTATAGAGTCAGTTCAGCAAAATTAAGGCCTAGTTATTAAATTTAATCACCAGTGTTTATAGAGCAGATTACTGCTTTTGGGTGCCACTGATTTAGGTATCTGATATACCAGTGCCTACCAAGTGAGAACTTGATTTTTCAAGGCTCATTATTTAATTAGTTCATATTTTTTACTGCGTGTTTTTTACTGTAATGTCTTCATATCAGCTGCAAAATCTGTAAAGTAATTTTCACAGATAATTTATCAGTGCAGAAATTCTGCCGTGCTAGTTGAGAACTGTACTTATTGCATTTGTGAATATGTATGTCATTTCATAAGAAGTTGCTTGCAAATGCATTAAAGGAATTTCTGTGGGTAAATATGTAATCATGTTTTGGAAAATTGGAAGTTGTTTTTCCTGTATTCTTGTTTTTCTTTTTCTATAAATGTGTGGATGCATTACACATGTGCAGAATAAATTATTTATTTGTATGAGGGTAAATTCTGCTACTCCCTCAAGTCTTCAACTAGGAATGTATTGAAAAGGTAGTTCACCAAAATCAAGACGAATTGCTCATGGACTTGATACCCTGGCTCTTCTTCAGTCTGTTGACTTGCTCAGTCCTTCCTCCCACTCATTCTGTAGGTGTCAGCAAGGAGGTGTACCAAGATATCTTGTGGTCTACTGCACAGCCCACTGTCCAGACCACATAGGAAAGGGAAGTCTGAGGCACCTTCTCTACTCTTGCACTTTTGGCACAGACCAGGTCAGGAGAGAAAGTGTCTCCTTGCAGCTTATGGATAAAGAGATTTTATTCATCCTTGCGGGCAACTTTGTTGTTAAACAAACCGGTCAAGTTACTTGAAAATGTCCAGAGTTACTGGTCCCATCCTGTGCTGCAATGCAGGCGTACAGAACAGACACCACATGGCCTGTGCCCATTTTTTTCTGTGCTTTATTTGGAGGGGGGAAAGGATGCAGCAGGGCAGAAGGGTAGCCTGTTAAGGAGTGGACTCTGACAAATCCCCTTGGGCTTGACCTCCAAGCTGAATGCAATCATGTAGCTTATTTACCCCGAGTTAATAGAGTCAGTGTTTAACATTTATTGTATTTGATTAATGACAGTTTTGCTGTTCCTTTGCTGAAGGAAAGGACAGATGTGTTTGTGGTCCACTGCTTCCACTTAAACAAACACAAAATCAAGTTTCAAATCTTACTCAAGGGCATACTGCATCAAGGGGACAATGTATAGTCTTCAATCTGAAATCAGCTGTCAGAAGCAGAAAGTACTATGGGGTTTTTTAATCATAGGTGAGAGAGTAGCTGTCCTTGAGCATTTGATTTTCTTTACCATTGAACACTGCCCAGTGCTCAGAGCCAGTGGAAGAAACAACAGCCCTGAAAACCCAAGGTTGGTTTGCTCTTAGTGTTCTTTATCTCCATCACATATCTCCAGCTTCAGGTTCCCTTTCAGGTGACCAGGGCCCACAGCAGACTGTCTAATCTGAATGACAGCTATCATGTCATGTTTAGTTTGATATACATTATTAACACTCAGAAACTACGTGTAGTTTACTGTCATTTATAGCAAATCAAGTCCTGTATACCAAGTATGCTTTAGTCCATTTGTCCCTTAATCTACTTTATTTACTGATTGTATTATTATTATTGTTGTTGTTGTTATTATTATTATTAATTTTCCACTGACTCCTGCAAAGTGTCCGTACTAAGCATAGAGTAACTATTTAAGTCTTTAAAACTGAGACTCTTTTCTACTGCAGTAGCTGGCTTCAGTGAGATGCCAATATTCTGCACACCTGCCCTTTGTTCTCCAGCTATCCACAGCTGCTGTCAGTACATTGTTTGCTTCTGAATTAGAGACAGGGGACAGCTCAGACATTGTCTGTACATCTATCCATTGGCCATAAGCACAAATGATCTTTTGAAACTCAGGCTTATTTGCCGAGTCAGGGCAAAATCAGAGGAATTTGCATACTTACCATAAGACTGACTTAAAGAAAGTTGATTTGAAAAAATAAGATGTGGTTTTGTTTGTGAAAGAACAGCAGGATGAAGAAGTATTTTAGTAAACATGAAGCATATCTCAAAAGCAAAATCTCGTTGTTATCAGACATGTCCCATGTGTAGAAGCTGAGTATTGTTGTATAGAAGATGAGTATTTTTCTGTAGAAGCTTAGTATTGTAATAAAATCAGTAAAAATCTGTGGTGATTTGTGTTGCTTTTAGGCAGATGTCTGCATTGGCCACATTTGAAAATCTTACACCAGTGCTCTCTTATTTGTAGCTCCTCTAGTAAATACAGGCACTGTCACTAAAGTAACATCTTCAACATTTTTGTTTTATTTGCTACCTTTGATGCAAGGTCAAACTGAAGAGGTTGTGACTTTATTTATGAGAACATAGGCAGTATCCATGATAGCGATATCACTGCTGACTCTTCATAACAGAACAATTTGGCATAAATGTTTTTCAGAACAGAGACTCTCAGATGTGCTGTGCCGTGAAATGTGTGTATTACTACTGCTGGCTGAAAAATTTTAACTGGAAATGACAATTGCTTGGCATTTTTCAGGTATTGCTATTAAGGAAAACTTGAAAAATAGAAGGATGACTTCATGCAGGCTTGCGCTGGATGGAGAGACTTTCTCTGCAGAGGTAGTCTACTAGTTTGTCTGGATAGTTAAGGCCCTCAAAGAGTGTTCATTTCTCATGTGTATCTGAAGAAATGACAGCTTATCCAGGTCCACTGTTTAGAGGTCAAGAGGCTGACCTGGAGATTCCAGGGCAATGAAGTTACATTAACAGTTCCTATGAGCAGCAACTTTTCTCACAGATTTTCACTGATAAAGGCTCCTCATATTTTTTGGTCTTGTCTCAGCAGAGTATTATGCATGTGGTCATGCGAGGCTTATGGGGCACACAGCTTCCTCCACTGAGACAAAACTATCACAGGGCTTCCCGTTGTTGAAAGGAAGAACAAGCTTACAAAGCTTTGTCCTGTGGTACAAAGGCTTTCTTCCTCCTGAAAAGAAAAATATATAAAAGATTTTCCTAGGAAAAAAGTATGACCTACATTCTAGATGTGGCCAAGAGTTTTCACATCACTTTAAGGCAAGTGTGCTTAAACAGTGTTAAATTTATTCCACTGCAATTGGGAACATGGGACAGACACATAACAGTTGTCTGCAAGTTGCTCTGGGTATAAGAAACTGCCAGTTCAGGTTTGCACTAAGCTTTTAAAATCATTTCAACAGCTGCTAAAGTATCATAATGAATTCATTTAGGAGAAGAGTCATATTTTCACTTTATGTGTACTTACAAGAATCCTTGTCATAGGGGAATCAGGTAGAGGACTTTCTGATTACATCTTTATACTAAAAAAGCTGACTGTAAGTAACATATCCAAGAAATAGCTTTGGTGTATTACTACATTACATATCAATAGTCATTCACCAGCAGGAGAATCAGCCAAACAATGCAAAACATTATATGCAGCTTTATTTTCATCAAGAATTTGAATGTGGCAAGCACATTTACTGCTGCCTCTTCCCATACACCATCAGAATAGCTTTTGAGGAGACCAGGTTTTGACACAAATTCAGACTACCAAGTTTTCAAAGGAAGGCATGCTGAAGGTATTGTTTCTGGTGTTAATTGCTAAAATAAATTGAATAAATGCTTCTTTAAAAATACCAGCAAAGGAAATAGACATACAGATACACAAATACTTTGGCATCTTCCACTGACTAGAGTCTGAATGAAACTGAGGATGGCTGAAAGAATGGGAAAAAAAAATTAAAGAATAGACAGAAGTATTCATGGCAAGATGTAGGAAAAAAGTTCTTATCCAGTTTCTGGATACTGGAAGTCTGTGTGTGAGCTCTCTGTACTTGGTGCAATTATTTTCTATCCTACTTATTCAAGACATGCAATTGTGACTATATATTATGCATAAAAATCTGGAACAATGCAAAGAAACTGAAAATACTTTTCAGACTTTATTCAGCAATACTTTTGATAGATGCCTCTCTGAAGCATATGAAAAATAGAAGAAGAAATTACATCCATCGATAAAAAAGATAGAGCACTGGAATTTGTTATTGAGAATCATTGCTAGATTATTCAGAACAGTATATATTTTCTACATTTTTTTAGTATGCAGAAACATAACCCAAAACTGAAATCAGCACTCTGCATGTGTAAATCTGTGTGTGTTTATCTGCTTTAAAAGGCTGTATTTCCCAAGCATTGAGAAATTCCAAAGCATTGCTAAGGAACAGCCCAACTTGTAATTTTTAGACACTGCCAAAACAAAATCTTTACAGGAAACTGGGAAAAGGTTAAACCACTGTTTTCTGGAGTGTGTAATAAACAAGTGTTATATATGGCATTCCTGCTTTAGATGACTTCTTTGTTGATAGTTTCATGGGATTTATCCAGCCATGAAGGCTTCTTTATTCTGTTGTGCTTTTTCTAATTTTTAGTGGTGAATCCCAAAAGAAACTGAGGTGGAGAGACACAGATAATGTATGAAGTAATATGCTGACAAATCTGGTAAACTGCTTTCTGTGCTACATATGGTTAGACCTGGAGAGACACGATTAGCAAATGTTCATTTTTAGGGATTCCTGCCAATTGTCAATATGCATGACAGCTGAGAACTGCCTGTTCTTGAACACAAATGCTACCACAGTCATTGTTTTCTGTTTCTGGCAGAAGAATATCATGTCTGTTCTGAATCTGCAGGCAATAATCTAATTTTACCAGAATGCCAGTTTCCAAAGGTTCATAACAGGACTCCCAACCGCTTTCAATGCTTAGAGCACTGCTATACATCCAAAGCTGGCCTCCACCCAGCAGCTCTTATCACAGCCTGTGGAATACCAGAATAGCCTGCACTGAAAGGTGGGTTTGTCTGAAGCTCTGATCACCTGCTGCATTACCAGAGCAGTACATGCTGCAGCCATCATGTGTCTCTTGCTGGAACTGTGGCATAACTCGAGTGTACCTGTGAGGGTGTTCTTGTCTCTAAGCAATAAATCCCAGAAGCAGTGTTGAATCAAAACCACTTGCATTTTTCCCATGCTATATATCCTGTCTTAGGAAAAGAGGACCAGAATCAAGTTAATTTTCCTGTTATGGTAGGCAAGATGGTTTTTCTGTCTCTTCTTTAAGCATTGCTCTAGTCCCTCTAGTCCCTATTACACTGTACTTGTGCTTGCATCCAGGGGTTGACTACTGTTGTAGAATTCTTTAAAGGTTTCTTGAGAATCTTTATGATACATCCATACTCCATACATATTTTGCACTCTACAGAATCTATCTCAATCTCACCAGAAAGAGGAGGAACATAACTTTGCCAGCTGCATACAACATGTTGAATCTGGGAGTGTCATATAGCACAGGTATTTCTGCAGATAACCTGAATGCAGGGAAATGCTGTGCAGGATGACCTTCACATTTAAATTTTCAGTAAGGGTACTGGGGTTGTCTGATGTTCCAGAGGCTGGTATGCAGATCAGGCCCTGTAATGCAAAAAGCTTAGGAGAAGCTGCTAAAATACACTTTTATTATGGTTAGCATTTCTCTTGAGAGGAGCTTGTCTTTGAACCTAAAGGCATCCCATGTTGAAGCAGAGGTTAATTATCAGCCTGCCACTGTACCTTCCATGTACCACGGAAACCACTGGACAAACCATCGCAATGGTCACAGCGTGGCTCCAGAGCCAGAGTACATTTATCAGGTGCCTGACTGATGGATGTGTGTGCAGGATGAAAAGAGGTCAGGTATTGTGAAAGCGTTTTGATAGCTCTGTGGTCTGGACATACTTGTCAGTTCATCTGTTTCTTAGTCCTAGTCATCTTTCTTTAACCAAATTATGAGAATATTCTGGAGTTTGACCTACTTTTTAGTCTCATAGAGGACAAAATATCCTAACAGGTGTGACTAGCATGACCTTAATGCTTGGGCATGAAATGGGCAATTAGAGTAAGTAAACTATAAAATATTCATAGCACATGATACTGTTGTGATTTTCTGGCAGATTGATTGCTTCAGTCAGGCCAAGGGGGCTGGCTGCCAAGGATTTCCACTGGTTAGTTAAAGCACTCATGATAATAAGTCCTTCCAATAAAAATGACAAAACCTGGAGGTCAAAGCACATAAAACAACAAGTGAAAAAAATTGCTCTGTTGTGACTCTATTCTGTCCTAGGTGGGAGCAGGTAGTTCAGCATGCTAAAATACCTGGCAAATGGTTGGTTGCTTTTCCCTGTGCAACACTCCATTAGGAGCAGGGGAAAAGCTGTTCTTTAAAATGAATTCCTGATAAGGAGCTACTGGCAGAAAGGTTAGAAGGTTATGCTAAAAGCTACTTGATAGAACTTGTCCTTACTAAAGAATTAGTTTAAATTGCATACACTCAAGCTAATGCCTCTCAAATTAATGTTGCTTGAATGAGGAAAGCCACCCTGTAAATTAACACTATAGCAATACAGAGTAGCTGTGTTAGTAGTTGATGTGTTAATAGCTGAGCTGATCAGCTCAGGAAATCAGTTTCCTGAGCTAACATCCCCTGATGGGCTAGACAACTCCAGTTGAAAGCATTACTGTTCTTGAATGACAGTTTCTGTTTCTTTGGTGGGTATTTTTTTCATGAATGGGACCTGAGTTATCAACAGCACAAATGTTAGCTGAAGCTAACTCTGCAGTGAAAAAAGTCATATATGTCTTAGTGATTTGGTGCTTTCAGATAAGTCAGTGAGCAATAGGTCAGAGGTGCTGATATATAAACTGGAGAATCCAACCAAAGGTGATAGGTATGGAGTTGAAACAACAAATGAAGCTCTCTGATTTTGAAACGCCCTGAACATCCTGCTTCCCTGAAAAATACTGGCTCTTAACGTCATTTGGGATTACATCACTTTGATAGTGTTTTTTGAAGCTTTTTTGAAGACTTTGACTTGAAGACTTGACAACATTTTGTTGTCTGGATGAGAAATATTAAGAAGTCTCAGGCTCTCATATGGTTCTCTTCAACGGTGCTGTAAAGTCCCCAGCCCTCTTCACAGACTGGGAGAAGAATTGTCTCTGCCTGTAGCCAAAGGCAGATCCTGGGAAGGATGTTCCCACTGAAATGTGCATGTCTCTTCTCTTTGCTGAAGTCTTTTACACTTGGAAATTTAGCAAACGGGACTTCATCCTCTCACTGAAGTTCACAGGAGTTTTGCTCAAGCAAAAGTGAGAAGGCACAGTTTCACCTTTGCAGATAAGCTTGTGCCTATATTAGATGCAAGGGAAAGATATGCTTAAATAACAGAATGGCTGCCACAGAAGTGACAACAGACAGACAGGTGTTTGACACAAAGGAGGAACTAGCAAGTAAGATATTAGCTACTGCTGTAAAAATACAAAACAAGGGCACTGCCGAGGCACTGAAGGACAGTGTTACTTGGCATTTCCTTCTCTCAGTAGCTACTGAGGAGTAGTATTTGCAGATTTAAATTATCTTTAAAAATTGTTTATGAAATTATATAAATTGAAAAATATTTGCCTGTGAAGAAGAAATACCTTTTTGGATGCAATCATGTCTCTAGAGTACATAGCCAGTTAGGCAGTTGTTTGAAATGTGTATAATCTTCCTCCATAGCTACTCAAATCTGACAGTTAAAAACAAGTTTACAAGCAGATTAAGGGCACTGCTTTATAAATTAGATTTAAAATGAATGTAAAAAGAACAGAGCCTGTAAAAAGGAACTCCCTTGTTGAATTTCTATGTTCAACTTAATTCAAGTGTGGCCAAGTTTCCACATCAAATCAAAGAGACGATCATAAGCTTCTTTTTGTAATGACCAGACACCCAGGCTATTTCATGTACAAGGTCAGAAGGTAATTTCCCTCTTTCTGAAATATGGAAGAGCTGTGTCTGTGCTCCGGACAACATGGGGACCACAGCTGCTTTAATCCAGCTAGTGATTTAGCCTTTCATTTCCTTGTTCTCTCTTTTCTTTTGTATTGCCTTCAGAAATTAAGTAACCGCAGTTGTATTTTATATCCTTTTAAAAAACTGACACAGTTCTGTGCGAGGGTAGAAAATCTAGAAGAAAGAAAATATGCACAAAACTAATCTCTGAGGTCTGACAGTTTTTTCTATTGTCACTACTTCAGTTGAGCACAAGGACTTTTTTTCAGGAGGGGGAAATTTATTGTCTTTTTATATTAAATAATTTTATTTGAAAACTTCTAACATTATATTGATGTAAAACTCCCTAATGCCAACACAATGTGTTCCCCATTACATTGAAGTACAATACTGTTCATTTAGGCAATTTCATACTGATATATTCTGTCCCACTGATCGAACTACTTTAATAGGGACAACCATCAGTTATGTGTATAAATACCTTACATACTGAGTAGAATTTGAGCCTATGAAGTGTTGGTTGACCTCTGGGTGATGTCATATCTATATATCCCTTCCAGTATGTGAAGTTACCTTTCTACTCTGCATTACCTTTGATGTCCTTACTCACAAAAATGCAAATTAGTAAAATTACAATTTCCCTCCAGTTCTATCTTACTGTTTATAGCTACGGAGCCAGCACACTACCAAAAACTTTACTGTTGGCCACTTTGTGATTTAATTTTCCTAGTTAATGCTTAGTTAGGTATTGGAATGGTTCTATCAGTATTAGAACCTTGATTTAGAGGACAAAATATGTATTTTGGTTGATGACTTCTGCAAAAACATCTGCTAGCTTTTGGCAGTGATATGGTGTATTGGGTTTGTGTGCCCAGCTTTTGGTGGGAGGAGACTAAGTGGGTGAGCTCTATGAGAAGCTGTTGGAAGCTTCCCCCATGTCTGACAGACCCAGTGCCAGCTGGCTCCAGGATGGATATGTCGCTGGCAAAGGCTGGGACAATAAGAAATGGTGGTAATGTCTCTGTAATAACATATTTAAGGAAAAATAAAGTTTTGTGCAGAAGTAATTGCAGCCAGAGAAGAGCAAAGTGAGAACATGTGAGAAGAAAAACTACGTAGACACCAAGGTCAGTGGAGGACAGGGAGCAGGTGCTCCAGGCACTGGAACTGAGGTTCCCGTGCAGCCAATGGTGCAAACCATGGTGAAGCAGCTGTGCCCCTGCAGCTCATGGACGTAGACTGGAGTGCAGAGATCCATCTGCAGCCCGTGGAGAAGACCCATGATGGAGCCTGGAAAGAAGGCTATGAATCCATGGGAAGCCCATGCTGGAGCAGGGTCCTGGCAGGGACCTGCTGATCCATGGAGAGAGGAGGCCACCATAGGGAAGGTTTCCTGGTAGGACTTGTGTCCCTGTGGGGGTCCCACACCAGAGCAGGCTGTGCTTGAAGGACTGTGGAAAACTGACCCACATAGGAGTAGTTTGTGGAGAATTGTTGCCCATGGGATGGACTCACATTGGAGAAGTTCATAGAGAGACCCCATGCTAGAGGAGAGGAATGACTCTTTTTCCTAAGCAGTGGCAGGAAGATCGTGTGATGAACTGACCACAGCTCCCATTCCCAGTCTCCCTGTGCCGCTGGGGGAGGAGATAGAGCCTGGAAAGGAGGGAGGAGTAGGGGGAAGGTGTTTTTAAGATTTATTTTACTTCTCATTATCCTGCTTTGACTTTGTTAGTAATAAATTCAATAAATATCCCCAAGCGGAGTCTGTTTTGCCCATGATGGTATTTGGTGGGTGATCTCTCTCAGTTCTTATTTCAGATCATGAACCTTTTGTTATACCTTCTCTCCCTTGTCTACTTGTGGAGGGCACCAATAGAGCAGCTTTGGTGAATGCCTGGTATCCAGCCAAGTCAACCCATTACAAATGGTAACCAGCTGGATGCCCAGTTTGCATCCTATGGCAACCTCAATACATTTTTACGTTCTTCATGCACAGTGGGTACAGCTGACAAACCTTCGCTGTGCACTAAAACACCCAGAATGGATACACTGTGTATCAAAAAGCTGGTACTACAACCATTGCCCACAAGTGCACTTTTTACATCTCTCACCCTGAATATCTTGATGATTGAGGGACTATAAACATAGGTGGAACAATCTTGGAGATGTAAGATGTCATCTTACTTTTACTCAGTATTCTTTGATATCAGCTCCTGCTCCTCTGGAAGGCTCAAATTTCTTCCTGTTTTTTTAAGGAATACAGTTCGGTGGCTTGTTGGGACTTTTTTTTTATTACTGTACTTCAGGACACATGAAACTAGATGACCTTAATCTGGCAATTGTAGACAAAAGACCTCCTTACACTGTTTGTTGTCCCTTGAAGAACCTCCCCTCCTCATGAGTTGTTGTGCAGGAAGGAAGACAGCTCCTGTAATTTGGAGTAGCGGAAATTGAAAGCATGAAACTCCTGGACAAATAATTTTCCAGTATCATTTTCTGGTCTGGAAGAAGGAAGAGCTTTGCTATAAGCTCTGATTTTTCAAATGTATTCACTAGTTGAAACACAAGAATGGATTTCTGTCCTAGGTTTTCTGCATAGATTTTTTCTCCTCTTCATGAGACAAATACTTCTGTGTCCCATTTCACCTGTTCTGTAGGAGTTCCCACTGCTTAGTGGGAGAATTTCATTAGCATTTCAGAGTGCTTTAGCTTATTGATCTTCTGCAGGTCACTGTTGGAACTTGGAAGCATGGCAATGGCAAAAGGTTCAGTTACCTTATATCTATTCTTGCAGAGTTACAACTTGAGTTTCTTTTGCAGGGCAGAAGCTCTCAATGTTCTTTTTAGCATTTCATGGAAATTTAGCAAACTAGTAGAATAAAAATCAATTAACATGTAAACTTTTTTCCTTTACAAAACTAATTACAAGAGAGTAGTACAATCAACAAATCAAATTTGTAGTTGGAGTTGCACTGATTGTGCTTACTTGATTGCATTGATCTGTTAATGAATTGGTATCTGTGTGAAATTAAATCAAAAGCATCCGGTTGCAGATGGAAGGAAGATTCAAATTATGAAGCTGTTCAGCATAGCCAAAAAAGTGCAAGGTATTTAACAACTCTCCAGCCCTTTGAGGTACAGCTCTGACAATCAGATTGTGGCATGAGTTACTTTTTTCTTTCTTTTTCCCCCCCTACTTTTTCTGGTGTAGAGAAGGTGGAATTAACAATACCAAAACAAATGTTTATGGTGTAAATGTTGATGTAGCCAAGCTTCTTAGTTAGCACCTTTTTGGTTCATAGGGAGTAATAAGCACTTGTAGGATGTACATGATTTAATTCCAAATTACATGTTTAAAAATGGTCACATAAATCATATCTTCCAACTTTTTCTCTTCATTGACTCTAGAAAAAGTGCAAGGTATATCTGCATTGCAGATATAAAATATTAGGTGTGAATAATCTCATTAAAATGGCTCAATTTCTTTTTTCCAGAAGATTAGTTTCACAAAAACATACCCTTGCTGTATCCAATGAAGCATGCTTATTGAAGGTACCATTTGCTAAAATGTAGATACTGAAGTGTTATTACTTCTTTATGCCCACAGATGTGTATTCACATTTTGTGAAGTGTTACAGCAAAATCAGTAATAAGGAGCCAGAAAATCCCAATGCTATAAAATACAGAAAAAAGGAAATAGTATTTAGAGAAGAAAGAAGCTCCTCTGCTTGCATGGCATTGAGCTCTTCAGAAGTGGTAACACAGATGAGGGGGCTCCGAGAATGTTTCCAGCTTGCAAAGCAAGTTTGTAGTTTTCTTATTAGATAGACCATAAAACTACCAACCTACTGATCCTTTCTGGTCATAGAGGTCTAGAAGGAATGCACCATCCCTGGAGCATAGTTGGACAGTTATGTATCCTGTATTTCCTTCTCAAAGAGGAGCTCAGGAAACAAAAGTAAAAATCATATGATCTGGTAAAGTGGACCAATTTGGAAAAAGAGCTAAGAATATAACTTTTGGTTAAAGAATTTCTTTGGCTTAGATTTATCTGTAAATTAGATATAATTTGTTGGGTTTGGTTTTTTGGTTTTTTTTTTTAATTATATAAATGCATTCCAATAATCATCATAAAGAAGTAAGAAATTATAATGTTACCAGCAGGAATTAGCAAATACTACTACATCTCACACCGAGGAGGACAGTGGGTGTGTCAATGAATACAGTTTCTTTGATTTCTTCTGGTTTCAGTGTAGCAGGCTAGTTTTCCACCGTTTTGGTAATTTATGTAGTTACTTTTTTTCATTTATCCTTGTTTTGTAAATGGGAGACTGGTAGATTCCCAACAACTTAGTGAGCAGTGGAGACTCCCCTTCAAGAGTGCAGCCCCAGTGGTGCTGGCACCCTGGAAGAGGATCCCATGGGAGCTCACACCTCCTTAGCGAGTCAATCCGGTGCCTCAGGTGCCCCACAAACCACTTTGTCCTAGTGTCTTTGCTCACAAAGCTGCTTAAGACATTTCCCCTTGTAGTCAGACCTCATCTGTATGTCAGGGTTTTAATAGGGTCACCCAGCAGAAACATGAGGAACTGCAGAGGAGGCCTCTGGTTGATAACCCATTGCAGCAGGAGCCCTGGGATACAGCAGTGATTCAAGGAGAAAAGAAATGATTCTATGATTTCTTTTATGTGACTTGACGTATTGACTGTCAGCTGTATTGGCAGAAAGCTGCTTTGCCAGTTCAGCTGTGCCTCCACGAGGGAAGGCTTACAAGCTCTATCAGTATTTTGTCAAATCTTAAATTATTGGAATAAATATATGTACATCTTCAGATACATTCAAAAGCTCAAGAGTAAATATTCATCATTCCTAAGATTAAGGAATCTAATCATGTTTTATAAAAGATATACTCTTGAACTCTAGCTCCTTCTTATCTGATACAATATCTCTGTAAATTATTCTGAATAAGAGGTTCTTATTCATTTTATTAGTGCACTCTCTCTCTGATACAACCATCCTTTGTGAAAAATGCTTACATTTTCTTCACTGTTATTCAGCTGGTCAGCAGATAACCTCGTTATCCTAGCATTCTCCAGAGTTCTCCAAATAGAACTTATCTAAATTGGATACTCCAAGTGCTGCTCTGAAATCTTTTCTTCATGCAGCTGAGAGCTAGTGGCAACACCTTCTTCCTGAATAATGCTTCCTGAAGCATTATTTTTCTCAGGAAAAATAAGTAGTTTGGAGAAAAAAGAATATGATAAAATAATACAGCATCTGAATCCTTCAGAACTCAAGTACAATTCAATTCACATACACAAGCCGCATTAATAGTGTTACGAAAGGAAGTGAAAGCAAGAAAACATATGAAAGGATTAAATAGCAAATGAATATGCATGAAAGATAATGTTATGCAGGTTTTTCATCATTCCTGACCATTGGAGATCTATACATTAATAGTTTTTTGTTTAATGATAAATCATAAAATTTATGATTTTTATGGAAATGCTTCAATTTTAATTTGTTTTACAATTTTCACCTTAAACATAAGACATCTGGGTCCAAAACTGACTTTCAACTAAGAAACTTGATAACTCTGCTTCACTAGCATTGTGACACTGCTTTGAGTTTGCAGAATGTTCCTGTGTTGTGTTCCCTCTCCTCTTCTGAAGCAGAGATCCCCTTATACCTCCATTAAATCATGTCATGAGGAATTAAAGAAGCTTCTACTGTGAGTTAAAGACCAAATATAGTAAAATTTCTGAGACAGACATAAGATCTTTTAAATTAAAGAAAAATGTCTTGTCATGGTTCTTATTTTAGGGAAAACAAACACCAATATATTGAAAGCTCATATTTGTGCATATACATACTCAGTTTAATTTTTTAAAAAGAATACTGTAACTGTCCAGCCTTTATATGAATTAGTGTGGTCTCCCTTTACAATCTACTTTGTATTCTTTCATAGGGCTGAATGGAATCCTTACAGAGAAAATCTCTCAATGAAGTGGTTTTTACTCTCTACGAGTGTATTTTCATTCTACTACTATATCCTTCTATTCCCTTCAGTTATAGCTCTAGAGTGCAGTATCTCCAAGTGTTTGTTTTTCAGATTATTGAAGTTTTAGAAATATTGAAACAGATTTTTGTAGTATTCAAGAATTTCTTCAAAGAAAAAAATCAACAAATTGATGAGCTTTTTTCTCCTTTTCTACTAGGAAAAAACCGTATTTGAGTTTATTTCAAATTGTCTAGGAATATTGCAAATTGTATTCATAGAAAAATAGTTTTAACAGAGGATGGCTATAATGTGCTCCTCTGTGTTTATAAGCCAGCCTGCAGAGCAGGCTGTCACTTGGGAAATTTCTACCTGTTGTTCTATTAACAAGCAAGGAAATAACAGATCTTTGCAAAAAGAGGACATATTCAGAAAAGGTTATGAGTAAGACCTCCAATTAACCCAGCTAACACAGTTATTATTGAAATTTGAACCTTTGACAGTTTCACCCATTGTTAGATTTACACACAGTGTATCAATATTCAGGCTTCTTCACAGTGTCTTTTCAGATTCGGTTTTTGCTAGGTAGTTGCTAATTTACTCTCTGTAAGGAGCTTTCCTGTGAGCATACTATTCAAGAGACATTGGCTTTAACAAGTTTGTAATATGTCATGCTGGCATACATATATGGAGCCTGCCCCTCTTGGCACAAGAATTTGAACATGGGCTTTTTATTGGCTATTATCTAGCAATCATATTTTTCAAATCATTAGTTTGAGTGTACTAGTTGTAGTTTGTCTCCACTACAAACTATTAAAAGTCAACAACTTGATGTTAAATTTGCCTGTCTGTGTAACTTGGTGGAGAAAGAATGTAAGACCTATGTTCATGTTGATTTTTATGCGACTTGGATGTGCATGTCTGTTTTCTGTGTAGCTTAATCACTGTATGCAGTGTCATCCAATCACATATTTTCATCCCTACACCTAAATTCATAGTGACCTCACAATTTAACTCCTCCAGAAAGATGTCTCTGTGTACATTACTGATGCTGTTCCTTAACAGGCTTTTCTGGTTTCTATTTTTAAGTAGGGCTGAAAAGAAACCTAAAAAAAAAATCTCATAATGAAATGTTTATTTATCTTTATCTGTCTATCCATCTATATTCTTATATTATGGCTCTGCCACGTAGTATTTCTGAGCTAAGTCTATTCCCTTGCCTTGGCTCTGGTGTTCCTTGAACTCTTCAGGAGGACTCCACTGTGACTCAGCTCCCTTAAACAGCAGACAAAAACTCCTCTCGACAGAGTTTCTGTCAAGGTAGGACTTGGGGTATGACTTGATCCAAACTGTCTGGTTTGTCACTGCAGAGCTTCAGTTCTTGCCCTTTAAAGTCTAAAGTTGCTCACAGAACCCACCTTATGCCAATTTGAGTGCTACCCACAGCAAGCCATTTCAGATCACTGAAATGGCACAAAACTAGCTTGGTGAAATCTGCTTAGACAAACCTTGCAACTTCACCCTTTCCACAGTTCCTTGCATGCATCCCTCTGTGAATAACATGTCAGAAAATGGTTTCTGACTTTTGTTAAGTTGCCTTTTTCATCTTTGCCAATGGTGCTGGGAAGCTGTGTTATGCAGGCAGCAATTGATGAAAAAAAAATAGCAAAATATGGCAAAACAGGAAAATATAAGTATTTGTCCCAAGCTTATCTGGAAGAAAAAGATCTATGACAGTCTAACTATCTAAAGTAAAAATATTTTGAATTCACCTTATACTTCCAAAAATATAGCTCAGGATAATACAGAGAATCTGTCTCAGCTTTTGCTATTGTCCCCTGAACTTTTAAAAATAAGCTTGATCCTCAAGGCTTATAATATTGCATCCCACTGATTTAAGCAGTTTAGAAATATACAAACATACACCTCTACAGCTGTAAAACACTAAACCTCTAAAGCTCTTAGTGCTACTGCCTAGAATCAATGTTTCATTTCCTAAGCTCTGTAGTAACCTGTATATTTTTTGACTAACCTGGAGTGATGCAGATTGCTCATAAATTATCGGCCACTTTACTGTCTTTTTTATAATAATACTATCCTAGTAGATTGTGAGAAAACAAAGTGATTTAGTACTAAACTTATTTAAAATTTTCAAATTAATTAACAGCAAAAAGAAAAAATAAAAGAAACACAATATGTTGAAAAGAAAAAAGGACATGTTTTAGATCTGCAGCTGGTTTCGATCTATCTAAATGCTTTGGGCAACATGCATTACCTGAGCTAGTGCTGAGCTTGTTTACATTGCATGCAGTTATATCCATCCCTGTAAATTTACCTGGGGCACAGACCTGCACCATGAACCTCTTTTGAGCCCTGTAGCAGCATGTTCATTCCCTTTCCTTTTGGAAAGACTTCAGAAGCTCAAATAAGGCATCAGCCTTAGGCAGTGTTGGCTTGGAATACTACTGTCCTGCTACTCTTGGGACCTTTCTGTTTGGTAATCCTGTTACCACAGCAAACAGGACAAAAGAATCTTGCTCTCACCTTTAACTGTAAGAGAATATTGAAACATACTGTAAGCATTCAAGAACATATGCATGCTAAAATAAGAAGTTATGTATTTCTAACATATTTTTAGATTATTTCCCCAGGGCAACAAATTGTGAAACTTAATCACACAGTGAATGAAGAAAGTGCTAGGCTGTAACTAATAAAATTCACTTTTTGTGTGTTAAGGAAGCAGTGTCAGTCTGACTCTTGATCAACAAGCATTTTTCCAAGCTTGATACACACAAGAAATGGACAGTTCTGCTATCAATACTTTCAGGATCTGATAAGCAGATAATAAAAGTTAATCTGGATAAGAAATAGGCACATTTTGGCATATCTCCATGTTAACATTAAGGACTGTCAGGTCACTGCAGTGTTTTCTTTGCTCTGCCAAAAAGGAGTCTACCTTGTGCTATCTAATATGATGCAAAGAATACACTCTTTTTTTGTGAAATTTAGGTCTGCAGGCTACTGGTGAAGGTGAAGGCTCATAGACAAAGGAATTTTAGTTTGGGGCAGCAATACCTGTTCAATTTTTACACTGTGTTTTCCAAGTAATATCAGACATGTTCAGAAGCTTATGTGTCAGCTATGGACAATCATTTCACTTTTAAGCATTCATCCTTATTAGAGTCACATTCATCCACTTGGACATTGCAAATCAATAACTAGGAATGATTTGGGGAACATTGTGGCAAAACAGTCTCTCAGAATATAGCCCTAAATGAAGTGGATATTGTGTATGTTTTTTCAAGTTGGCTAAATATGTTTGATTCTATAGTAACAAGTTGCTGCCAGTTATGTCCTTTTAGTGATTCAGACTTCTGTAGGCATCTTTTTAAATTCAGGTTTAGGCAGAACTAATTTTGAACTAAAGGACTTGTTATATTGAGAAATCCTGATAATTCTTCTCACTACAATATGTTGTTGACTTTGTTTCTGTAAGTTCATTCTGTGTTATTTATATCTTTCAGTAAAAAGAACAACCTGTATCCAATAGCTCTGCTTGAACTGCAGTGTAGTCTTTCAGAAAACCATCAATCCTGATTTGACATTACTGGCAAAATGTAGAGCTTTTTTTTTTCTTCACTTTTTTCAGTAGTTAATGACCCACCCAGGTTAAAATTAAATGCATTAGTCAACAAATCTGCCTTCTGTCTTTTCTGAATGTATTTATATTCAGTTTTCAGCCACAGGACCTTTAATAATTAGGCAGAAGATACTCTTTTACTGTTAAACTTCCGCTTATCGTATTAGATGTGAGACTATGATTAAGTCCCAACCCCTTAACCTTCTCTTTGGTGAGCTAAGTAGATTAACCTTCTGGAGTCTTTCACTAGTCTTCTAATTCTTTAATCATTCCCTAGACATTGTTATGAACCTTGTCCAATTCCTCAGCATCCTTGAAATTTGGATGCTTGAAATAGGCACAGTGTTCCAGCTACAATTACACTGGTGCCAAACACAGAAGTAATATATTGTACTTCTGTCCCCCTCAATCAAGTCTTATGAGTAAACTGGGAGTTGGCCTGCCTCATTTTATATGGATGAAACACAGCAACACTGTCTTACCCTTGAGACTTATTGTCATCCTTTTTGCCATGCTACGTCTGTGGTAGCATCCAGATTCTTATTCTCAGTACTGCTCTTCCAGGCTTGCTGGAAAGGGGCTTGGCAGGCTTCAATTTAGCTTTCACATAGAGCTCTCCACTCTGTACAACACATAGAATTTTTTTTTCTTTGATGACACTCTGTTCTGGAGAAGATGTGTAATCAGCTGTGGCAGCAGGCTGACATTTTAAATAGCCACACTGAGCTTCCCTCGAGTAACAGGAAGCGGGTGAGCTAAGAAAAGACAGCACACAAAGCTGTTTGTAGCTTTGCTCATGCATCCCGCTGTGTTCCTGGACAGGGACAGTAAGAAAGCAGAATTGCTGCATGTTGGACTTCTGTCAGCCTCACACCTCAGGACAGAGGAGTGGCTAAAATCAACACCTGGGACGGCACAGAAAACAGACTGATGTTAATATTTTATACTTCCTTTTCTTTCTAAGTTCTTAAAGAGATGAAGGTGCTTCATGGTGCTCTTTTCCAATATTACCTCATATTTTTTAGTAATGTCTGTTCTCATAGTGTTCTTACCACCCATATATCTATTATCATGGTGAATTATTTTAGAGGTATGGTTCAATTCCTATTCTTGCCACTTAACCCTTTTATAGTCTGGGCCAAATTCTCAAGTTACTTTATAAGTCTGAGAGTGAAACCAAAGCTTTGATGAAGTCAGAAGGTACTCTGCTGTCAGTATAGCCAGGCTAGACTCTTCCCTCAGGCTTTTTCTGCAAGTTCTTAAAATAAAGGCATTTAAGTAGCTGCCTATGGCTCTTTACTTTTTTTCTCCTGTGCATTGAAAAATTGAAGGCAACATTTCAAGTGTAGACTAGTTGTTTTTACCCTTACACTACCCCCATCTTTCAGGGGAGTGATGACACTCAGTTCAGTGCAAAGACCAAGTGTACAAAAGAGTGCTTTACTATTTTTTTACAAATAAAACTGTGTGGTTTCACAGAGAGAGCTCAAGGAAGGTTGTCCTTGGCTTCAGTCACCCACGAAGAATTGTTCCCATTGGAAGGAAAGGAAAGAGCAACTTGCATCAGGCTTACACAAGTCTGGGACAATAGCTTTCTTCAAAGCTAATATATGCAGTTAGGATTCAATTAAAAATACCAGCACAAGCTGAATAAATTATGAGTAGCTGAGGGATATTGCAAATCATTTGTTAGAAGATGTATTGTGGTATTTACTTTAATGCAGGAAGGTGTTCATTGAACTTCTAATGTCCCACTCTGCTCTGCACTGGGGTAGCCTCACCTTGAACATTGTGTGCAGTTTTGGGCACCACAGTGTAAGGAAGATATTAAGCTCTTAGTGACCATCTGAAGGAGGGCTATGAGGATGGTGAAGGGTCTTGAGGGGAATCTGTATGAGGAGCAGCTGAGGTCACTTGATCTGTTCAGCCTGGAGAAGAGGAGACTGAGGAGCGATCTCATTGCAGTTACAACTTTCTCATGAGGGGAAGAGGAGGGGCAGGCACTGATCTCTTCTCTGTGGTGACCTGTGACAGAACCCAAGGCAATGGCCTGAAGCTGTGTCATGGGAGCTTTAGGTTGGCAATTAGAAAAAGGTTCTTGACCCAGAGGGTGGTTGGTCACTGGCACAGGTTCCCCAGGGAAGTGGTCACAGAACCAGAGTTCAAGAAGCATTTGGAAAATGCTTTTGGGCACATGGTGTGACTCTTGGGGATGGCCCTGTGCAGGACCAGAAGTTGAACCTGATGTCCCTGTGTGTCCATTCCAACTCAGCATATTCTGTGATTTTGTGATTCTGTAAGTCAGTTTTTCTCCATACACAGTTGTACAAATGACCTTTCAAAGTTTTGTGAAAACATTTTTCTGAAATTGAATAGTATTCATGACAGAAAACTTAAATCAAAAAATCACCAGAATCATAAAGTTGAAAAATACAGTTTCACACACAGGTACTCAAGTGTATTTATTTTGTCAAGCTTACAATGACTTTGAGAATGAATGAATGATTCTATGAACAATAACACACACAAAAGGAACAGACACCAGATTTTCAGATGTATTTTTGAAGCATAACAAGCAATGTAATGGAAGTTTCACAGGTAAGAGATACTGCTAAGCAGGCTATTTTTTTTTCTTATTCTCATTTCTATATATGGATCATGTTCACATTTACTGTACATCTTAGGCATGGTATGTTTTTCTAGGAAAGCATCTGCTTGCTTTGGTTTTCTTGCCACTTTTAATTAGCAATAAAGCAGCAATATTTCTGGGTGTTTCATTTTATGGTTTTCTTCTTTCAGTAGTAATTGCTTATGAGAAAGCAATCAAGGCAAAAGCTAACAGTGCTCATCAGCTCAAATTAGTCTTTGCAAGTGGAAATGGTCAATAGTTTTACAGAGAAGTCCACATGTGACAATGAACTGTTGATTAAGTGACTGATTGTAAATTGTGTGATCGTTGTATTTTAAGATTACTCCATGGTTCAGAAACTGATGAACATTTCAATTAGTGCTGCTCTTAGAATTTACACTGTCACATTTGTAGGGTACTCCAGCAAGGGGCAGTGCAGGACACACAAAGCAGTCTTCACAGTAAATCAACTCCTCCCTAAAGAGGCTTGGAGCATGTTTATTTCAGTTATTATTTATGTTTATTTATCACAGGAGTTCAAGCAAGTTAAAATAATTTTAAGTTGAGCAAACACTCTTGCTTTTGGTCTATATATTATTTCCAAAATAGTGTTAAAAAGGCAAATATCTTTCTTTAAGGCAATTAATGATTGTATATCATTCCTTGGCATTCACAAACTGTATTAGGTCTGTCTAAGGGAATGGAACAAAAGATAAAGACTGTAAAATCAGACCTGTATCTTACTTTTTACCTTTAAAAAACAACTATATGAAAAGTTTTTCATACTCTTCCAGATAGATGAAATTCATAAAATATCCTGTATATATACCCTGTCACAAGCAGAAGACAGGGAATGATTTGTAGCTCTATGCAAATCAATAGAAAACATCAATCAGACTAAAATGTCATTCAGAAACATTTATTTATTTCTGCAAAGAAATTTTCATTGAACAAAGCTATTTTCTATAAGGGAATGAATTTCAACCTTTTTTCTTATTCCTCTGTTGATTATATCAGTGGGGCAAAACAGGACATAAGAGAGTGCAAAACTCATTCCCAGGTGTTTCACACCTTGGCTTACGTTTATCTCCTGATTCTCTTAGAGCAATAATTAACCTGATGATTGATAGTGAATTGAAACAGAGGTGTCAGAATCTGAACTGTATCTCCCTGCTAAATACTAGGTTTGACAGGGCCATTTTTTAAAAGTAGCAACCCATTTGCTAATGGCACAGCAGTCTGTGAAATCAGATTGAAAAGATGGAACAGAAAAACATAAGCATGTTCTGAGGTACATTTGACATCCGGTTCATGAAAGCTGGATAAATTTACTTTGTCAGAACCAGCAATGTTACTGATCTGCAAATCTAATTCTAGTTATCTCCTATATATTTAGTTACACTTGTTTTACCTTATTTACTGTATGAATTAAATTTTGCAAAGATTTTGCATTCCTCCAGTTTGAGTCAGCTCTTTTTTTAATACAGGAGCTTGCATTTTCCATTTGAGAAATAAAAGTGATGTGAGTTTAGTGTAGGTCTAGGAGCAATAAATCCAAGTGCCTCATTTTTAAGGATGTACAAGCTATTTAAAGCATTTGGACTTTATATACCATTTGGAAACTGAAGACAAAAATAATTAGTCTATCAAGATCAGCTGTTGTTACCCATGTCCAATCTTCTGTTCTTCATTAAATTTCACCTGCTTGCATTAAATACTTTGCAATAGTTAGGTTTTAATAAGAAGTTTGAATGTTCTCAGCAGGCTGGGTTTTAGTCCTGTGTGCTGGTATGGTAGGTTTGTACCCACTTCTGCAGTCAGTGACAGGTAGAGGGGCCTTTCCAGTAGCAGAGCATTAACACCACTCAGTGCTTCTGACTCCAAAAGAAAAAATAACAAAAGTCAATTAAATTTATTCTTAGCATTGTGTCAGATCACTAACACTTCATATTTAAATAGATATTGAAGATCATTTAATATATAAAGCCTTAATGGATTCAGTTAGGCAAGCTCCAGGCCTCTGTCATGCTTGTACAAAGAAGTTGTCTCACTCCCACAGTTTTATTAAAATAAAATGCAACCTGCAGTGGAGCTGACAGCTGAGCAGCTAGGTTACAAATCAGACTGTGATGGTAGGGCAGACCGAATGAATATTGCCATGCATCTTGTCAAAGGCAGGGTGAAAAACAAGGCTTGATGAATAGCAGAGCTTGGTGTATGTAGTGCAAGGATGCAGGAGCAGTGCGAGAGACCCCAGCCAACAGAACCTACAAAAAGACATGCCATAGCACACTAATTTTCACATGTCATGGGTGTGAGGCTTTCATTAACAAAAAATATTCAGAAATGGATTATGGATATTCAAAAGAAGAGGTATTTAATTAATATCTGTTACAGTGAAAAGCAGTGACGAAAAAGAGAGTTGAACCAAGACCATGAGCTTTTTCTCTTGCCATGGGAGTTAATGGGCTAATGCCAGCCTGTCTGAACGACATTAGTGTGTGGACTCATAACCAGAAGGATGATTTTAACCAAAAGTCTTTTGCTATGATCAGTTATTGCTGATAAAATGAGTTCTCAGCACTTATTTGGATCAAATGATAGGTGATCCCTTTGAGTGATTCTAGCATGTAATTCTGGCTCCTTGGGGAATGCACTTCTCTGCAGCCTTGGCTGGCAAATGTAATTGGCAGTGTAAGAATGGTGTCTTCTGATTTTGCATTCTCATCTTCATACATGCCTACAGCAGGTGCTCTTGAATAACATTTTGGGCACTCAGAGTCTGGGAAATAATAAATATTTTTGAGAACATAGAGATTTTAAAATTTATTATCAGGGATATACACAACTATTTTCCAGATCAAAATGCTTCAGCTACAGAACTGCAACTCTTCACAACAGTAGTAAATGTTGTCACTGAAAATAAGAACAGATACAGGTTAGAATAAAAGTATCAGCACTGTGGAGTACTATTCTGGGTTTTTCTGTTTTAATTAAGGTTATTGGAAAGCTACATAATTACTACTTGCCTGTAGAAGAAAGAAGATCAATGTGTGCTGTAGAGGAGTTCAAGAAAATAATCTATTTTAAGAAGCTATAAAGGTAGACTAATTTAAAGAAAAAATGAACAGCTCTGGAGAACAGTAGTGAAGCAATTATGAGAGTCACTGCAGAAGACTGTAAGAGATGTATGCTACTGGCCTTGGTTTCTCTAAGTTTTAGCATTCACAGTGGTTCTGAGATAATTAAAATGCAAATGTATAAGTGTGCCTGGCAAGAGAGTGGCAAGCACAAGTCTCCAGGTTATCACTGCAGGTTAGTAATCCAAGGCTCACGCCCAGCAGACCTACAGTGCCACCTTCATCACAGCCCACTCCGTGGTCCTGCGGACATGATGCCATCAAACCTCTTAGGCTTCAAACCAGCTCTGTCTGTTTGCAGCCAAGGCATGTACTCTCTGTCACTGCTGTTTTCATGTTTTCAAGTGCCCTTGGAAATTGGCAAACACACTGGAAATGTTTAAACCCCTCTGTGCCTTAGAATAATTATTTTAATATCAACACTTTGGGAAGAAGAAAACCCAGTCTCCAAGGTGGTTTTGTCTCCCTCCATCTGGACTGTCCTCTCAGTAGAGGAAGGAGGTTTTTTAATAATATTTTAACAGTAAAATATCTTAAAGGTAGATCAATAGATAGAAACAATGATTGCCCAGTGTCCCTTTAGCTAGGACACTGTTGCCTTCCTAGCATATTCTTAATAAAAATCATTGTATTGAAAGAATCTAGCTGAATAGGTTAGAGCTATTATTATATTGTCTTGTACATATACATGTATATTTATCTATCTATCCTTTAAACTAAGTGTTGTATAGTAATTATGTATTTGATCCTAAGTTGATGTGTCCATTCCAACTCAGCATATTTTCACTGAATATTTCTGAATACAATTCAGAGATGGTACAATAATATTTTATTATAATACTAACTAGAAAACATGTATTTCTATTCCATATGTTCCACTGAATTCCCTCAGACCTGTAAAATACTAAACATGAGTAACTTTAACCCCTTCAAAAGGATCCACTCAAAAGAAGAAAATATCACATTTGTATTGGTCTTTTTAGGATCAGGTGTAAGAATAAAAAATGGGATTTGTTGCAGTTCTTAGGTGACATTTGACTCAAACATATAGCATTCTGTAAATAAACACAGAAAGTCATGTCTGACTGCATAGACTGTTAAATGAAACATTCTGTATTTGTGGGGAGACTTTTGGAAACATTCAGTTTGAATGCTGAAATGAGTTGAAAGTATGGAACAATGCATTTAAAGCTTGTAGAGGTTGATAGTGAAATGTAGGTCAGTCAGATTACACCATACAGTCTCATCTGCTGTGTTTTGTCATCTGCTGGTAATAAGAACCAACACAGGTAGCAGTTATACTGTAGAAATGTATATTTCTCCTAAGAAGAAAGGAGTGATTGATAGGAATGTATCCATGCTGAATGGAGTCTGATGCCAATGCTGTGATCTGAAAAACAAGGAATAGAGAGTGACACAGGTCAGTGAAGGAACAGACAGAATAGCATAGATTTATTTCTTTTTCCCAAAATATCTTGCATCAGAAAACTTATTTCCTTTGACCTAGAGAAAAATACATAAGGATCGGGAGGTAAAAAAGTAAACTCACAAAACCCAGCAAAAACAAGGAAACAACCCTTCCCCCAACATGACCTCTGCTTCTTAGTGTTCAGCCTCTCACTTGCCATTAGACCATTGGGCTCTGACAAGATCAGACTCTGCACCAATACCCACACATAGCACATTCCTTCTCTCAGAGGTTCATTGGTAATTTTCCTCAGTAAAGTGGGTGGACACCACCACAGATAATGTAGCAGCTGATAGGTGCTACTTTATATCACACTATCTTCGGTGTAATGTTTCCCATCAGCAGAAGCATTTAAGTCATAAATTCGCATGGTTGTTACTAAAATGTTTCTGAAGTTATATCAGAACTAATTAATGTGTGATTACAGTTGCTGAAGATGTAGTTCTCTTTTTCTTTATTGAAAGCTGTCATTTTTTCTGAAACATGACAGATACACGTTAAACCTTAATAATTAGTTTATTTATGACTCTTTAAGGATTTTTTTTTTCTTTAGTGAGTGGGAGGCTGTATGTGCACTTGCTAATAAAAGTAACTTCCTAAGAGCTACTCAGAGTTTTTGGAGTCTTACAAGATTTCCTTGATTTTTTTCACGTAGCTTTCTACAAGTCAAATATATCTTTTGGTCATAATTATTCAATAAGAATTCAGCAGCTGAATCTGTGTTTGAAAAGAAAAGCTGCTTGCTATATTCCTCTAAACAGCGTGGGAAAGGCTGATGCTTATCTCTGGGAAGGAATTTAAATGGTGTTCACATGGGTTCATGTGAGTCTAGAGAAGTCTGAAGGAGGGAGATACTGGACATAATGAAATATGTGGTGCAGATGGAAGGAGGTGTGTTGCCAAGAGATGGTGCTGAATCTTCTTACAGTAAGCTGATAATAAGGAAAAGCTCGAGGGACTGACTTTCAATGGGAGAGAGCTTAGAGTGGTGTGAGACAATTTCTAAGACTCAGGTTGTGCAGTTGGTGCTTTCAGGACCATAGGCTTTATCAGGCATAAAGAGCAGTAAGTCTCTGGCTCCACAGGCACCAGCATATACTTCACAGACCTTCTGCAGATCTTCACCTTCACAGAGTGTCCCATAGAGAGGCTTGTGTTCCTCTGTCTTCATTAAACAGCAACTACTGTGTCATCGGCAAGCAGTCTGGGTTGCTTAAAGGGCATATTTAAAGGTATGATTTCACCTTCAGTTTTGCTATAGCCTTCCTGGGAACAGCAAACAATGTACTCATTTGTCATCTTCTCTGCTGACAAATAATTCTCCCCTTGGCAGCTTTGTTTCCCCTGCCCCATTCCCTTTGGGAAAGGAACTAAGAGAGTCAGCTTTGGCCCACATCTCTTTGCTGGTACCCCTTGCTGGCTGCTCACATGAGCTGGAGGCAAGAGGACAGACTAGAGACAGGTTCCTGATGTCAGACTCGGCTACACTGTAAGACATTTCTTACAGCTCCCTCTGCGTAGTCAGGCTGCAGGAGTCACCACTGTTGCTGCCAAATGTCTGAGTGTTGTGCGAGAGGCATGATATTTGGCAGCTCTCTCAGTTTAAACAAAAGGGGGGTTCCTGCTGCAAATAGACCCAAGTAGAGGTACTGATGGTACTGATTCATATCATGGGAAATTCATAGGCTTGTCCTTGAAATGGACACTTCTTCAGGAGAAAATTATGGTATCTAGTCTGTGTGATACCTCCAGGGACTGAAACAAGTTATTCATTCATTACACATTTATGAGATTGGTTATTCATCTGCTAATATGTCTAGGAGTAAATATGTCTATTTACTTAGATGATATCTTGAGGTATTAAAGCTCCTATAACAGCATATTTCAGTCCAGTGGACTTAATGGTCTTATAAGCTCTACTGATAACAGAAATATCTGTTTTAACTCCTTTCCTTTTGCATATCACAGAATTCTTTGGGGATAGAACTGAAAAGAGATTTTTCACTGCTTGCAAAGGTGCTCAAATGATCAAGAAGCTCATATTTGTTGCAGATTATTTGGTAACATTTCTAATGGACTAGTCCACTGTTCTGCATTCTTTCCTTTAAAGACAGTTTTCCCTTGTTTCTAACCTGCATCTTCTTTGTTCTGGTCTATGTTCATTATTTCTTGTCCTGCCTGTTGTGAACATGAAGAACATGTTTTTTTCAGTTTTAAGCCCTCACCTGAGTCTTCCTGTCTTGGGAGAAGCAGAAGGATCCTTTCATTTCTCTTGCAGGCTGTTCTTCTGTATGTATCTTCAGACAGAATTTGCCTTTCTTGCAGCAGAGTGAAACTCATATGGTGACCCTCTATGAATCTTATACCCTTTTTTGCACCATATTGTTGCACAAACACTTGTTTTCCATCCTGCTGTTGCATAGATGGTCAGAGAGAGTGATTGATACAGAAAAACTTTGTGAGACTCTTATCATGGGGTATTAAATGCAGGGGGAATCAAATCTCTTCAGCAGAATGGCTGGTGTCTGGTGACAGGAGTCTTTATTGCAAGGGCACTTGCAGCAGCATTTTCAGCTGTATGGGCTGAGGCCCTTGAACTACTATTCTGCCCACTTATAATCAAGTCACCACCCAGCAACTGTGTGACTCATTCCTATTTATATGTCTATATATATCTTAACTACATACAAAATTTCTCTTAAATATCTTTGCGTAAAAGACATGACCATTTCTGCAGGAACAATTTGTATTAATTGGTTACAAATGTCTTATCTACTCAAAGTTCTGCAGCAAGAACCACCAACAGCAGTCTTTGGGACACTCCACCCAGGGTGTTAACATAACCAGCCACACAAATGGTGAATACAGCAGTGTGACCTGGGAAGACGGAGTAATTTCTAAAAGTGTGAATTCCCACCAGGAGGCCTCCTGTAACATCAGTCAAACACTGTGAATGATTAGGCCATCATCTAGTTTCAGGCTGGTCCCTGGTCTCACACCAGTCCCTTTATCTCACCTATACAGGTGACTGTGGGGAATTCCCAGACTAAATAAGCATTGGGTGAAGTGCACTGCATGTGCATAAGTTATCCTCTGCCTTAATACCCCACATACACTCCAATTATATGTATGAAACAAACATGATTTTTTCACCCCTAATTAATTTAGAACTCTTGCCACACCCTACTTTTGCAGTTGAACTTTTCTGCCTAAGAGTAGTGTATCTCACACTTTTTCCATACTGTTTCCAAATAATTCATCCAATTTATTGACATAATTTTTGATTGCTCTCTTATTTTTCAACATCTTTGCATGCATGACCACTGGATAACCCTGCTTATTCCATCCTTTGATTTTACAGCAAATACAGATCTTCATTGACTAATCTGATAAATTCAGTCATGTTCCCAGCTATTTTATGAACATTTCACTCAGACCTGTTTTTCTTCATGTTACTTGTAAGAATATTATATGTGACAGTGTAAAAATCTAAGCAGCTAACACTTCTCTTGTAAAAAGCCTGTCATCATGTTGTAGAAGGAAATTAGTTTGGTTTGACAATATTCTCGGGAAACCCCAGCTGTCTGCTAATCATTGCTTAAACCACATCCATTGTCTTTACAGTTCTATGAACTAATTAATAGAAGTTCATGGTTTTCTCATCTTTTAACAATATGGTCTTTTAAGTTTTGTTCCCATGTTATTACCACAAATGTGTGTAAAGATTTTACCAAATAAGTTCTGATCTGAATTTTAGGCATACACAGAGCAAAAGGTTGGTCAGTAGCATTAGGCATTTACTGCCTAAATAAAAGATGAAAAAGCAGGCAAGGGGGATACAAGGTGATAGCGAAACTGTGTGAAGCTGATGGTCAGCACTACTAATGGTCTAGTACTGCACTGGCTTCGCCAATAGAGGACAGAAATGTTCTTCATTTCCACAGTGTACTGCAGCAAAGGACACTCTCTTTGACTCCTTTCTTAAAGGAAAAGTGCAGAAGATGAGATAGAAATATTCAGAAGGTATGGGCATAGATCACTGATCCAGGTAGACATTCTGTCACTGTAGAGACAGCAGCAGTCTTCAGAAATAATATGCCCCTGGCTTAGGAAGATGGATAAATTACCTCCTGTGGTCCTTTCAATATCATTTTCTGTATTCTCTATTTATAGGCATTATGGAAAATCAGAATTTTGAGATGGACTTTGTAGTATAATTGGGTAGCTTCAAGTCCTTGTGTGAAGCTCATCTTAAGTATGAAGCAGAGGGCTGGAGAAAGCAAGTGTGGCTGCATATTCAACAAGTAGTTGGATAAGAGGATTTCCATTCCTTTCAACATTTCATTGACTGTTCCATTGAAATGTTAGATGAATGTAGGGGCTCCTCCAAATGAATTTTTGTAAGATATCATTGTGATTAACAGAATGTAAAGTCTTTGAAATATTTTCCTTTGGAAAATTAAGATTTAGTAGTTCATGTATCTTGTGGTTGAGGCGATGCCACCCAAAATAAAAACAAAACCAAAACAAACAAACAGAAAACAAACCAACCAAAAAACCCAACAATGTTTCTTTTTAAACTGATACTTACTTTTTCATCATTTCTAAATTTGCAAGTGTATTACATAAATTCATTTCTTTCTATCTGAACACAGGTATGAGTACAGTTCATTTTCCCTTGATATGCCTTTGCAGAAGCTGTAATTCCCTTCCTTGCTCTTCCACCAACCCCTTGCCCTTTCTCCAGGCAGAAGAGGAGAGTAGGAGGTTCTGTAGTGCAGTGGCATCTTCTCTTAACATCTGAACCAAAAAGGGTCATTTGGATGCAAGCCTTTCTGTTCCTGAATTTGAATCTTTTTTTCAAGTAACAAACATTGCAATCAGAGTGAGAATTTTGCATCCAGAAGAGTTCCCAGTTATAAAAAGCCCTCCTCTTATATTCAGTGTGGAGTCTGAATCCTCCAGGAACTGAGGTAGCCTTAAGAATATCACAGAATCAACACAGAATTACCTGACCTGTAATCCCTCTTTAGACTCTGGGCATCTCTCGCTGGCGCTGGCATCAAACCGATAGCGGAGTGGATTACACTTAACCTCCCCTGGAAACTTGAGTTTCAAGCCACTTCACCAGCTTGCTGGTTTTCCTTTTTAAAATTTAATTTAATTTTTAACATAATAGCCTTTGCTTTTAAAGCCACTTTCAGCTGATGAGCAGAAGTCAAAGTTTCAGAGAGTAGAGCATTGCTGTGTTTCTCTTCTGAGAAAACAGGGACCCCAGAAAATGTATACTACAGAAGCTACAGAGTATGTGGTGCTGTGGATACAGGATATAGGTTTTAAGCCCTGATCTGACACAGTTTTTAACATATTTATTCAGCTTTGACTTGACCTTAGTGAGCAAGCCACATACCTTGAATCAGTACCTAGTAGAATCTAAATTGTGCAGAAATAATTAATTGGTTCACTGAAGCTTGGTTATTTTTATTTTTTTTTACTAATTTTTTTTTCAAGGAATGGAAGCATGGAAACATCAATATGATGAAAATAAAACATGGTAATAAAGTATGGATTCAATACCTTAGAAATAAGGTACAGCAGAGAAAAGGTTAAATGCTTCAAGTATTCCTTGGAAAGAAGAGTGAATTCTGATTTTCTGGTCTGTATTTGCCTGAAGGATTTTCTGTGATAGCTGGAGATTTATTGACTGACTCTACATCATTCAAAGAAGCAAATTAGTGCTTTGCTGTCACATTCTGTAATAAAGTTCCATGCTGTGATTTGGTCTGTTTCAGCAAGAAAACATCTTTTTTTACTGTCTTGTCTTATTTGTTTTACTTCTGATGCACAGAAGTAGTCTTCCCACCCTGTTTACAACAGTGCTTCAACACATTCATTGCTCAAATGATAGAAAAAGATCAATGCTAAGGGATGTGCTTGCTTCATTTGTGCAGTAGACAAACTGCAAGTTTATAGAAAAGACTGACTCTTGATTTCTCTTAGCCAGATTTGATCAATAGTTGAAATCCCTGGAAATGTCAGTGGGTGAGAAGAAGTTGTGTGGCAAGGGGAGGACCATGGCTCTGGCAGTCAAAACATGTGCAGCTCCTGATTCTCCATTGAGCTAGGCTGGTGTGGCACCTTGTTCTTAATGGGCTTCAGCTTTGATCCTCAGCAGAAAAATGTGTTCCTCAGTGGAGTGGTAAACCCAGCATTTATATCTATTTTGAAATAAATGCAGTTTTGTTGGTATCAAATCACTATATTAGGGAACCAAAACAATCTTTGTGAATGATATTGAAAGGTGCTGTGCTTTTATTTGCCACCAGTGGTGCTTATTTCCAACTCTATCTTGATATAAATGCACTTCTGATCGTTCTTTCTTGATCTAGTAAATCTAGCAAAACTAGATAGATTAAGCTCTTACTCTAATCAATCTATATCTTGACCCAATTATCAGTGCCATCAATATTAATTTATCTTTGTATTGAGTTGCTCAGGTTTTCTAAGTGGACAACTTGTAAAATGCTCATGGTTTTCTCAATTTGTTTTATAAAATAGGCAAACCACCAAAGCTTAGCAATGTGCGAGCCCAACACTGAATACTTTTTAACTTGTGCTACATCACCAGCAGGGGGGAAAGCAGTGTAGCTCTTAGATTAATGATCTTAAAGTTATTTCTCCCAGCTGAGGATGCAACCCGGTATGTTCAGATATGTCTTGACCATGCAGTTCAAAATCTCTTTTATTTAACAGCTGACTTTTTCCGTTTTTGAGTCTCTCACTTTAGTGTACCACTTCATGCTCTCTGCTCCACTAAAAATTTAGAATTAAGTATTGGGGAGTAGCTCGTCAGTACCCAAAAATCATAGCAATATTCTGCTGCAGGTGGCCTAATGTCAGTTTGGAAGGTTGCATGTAGGAAATTCAAACAGCAGAGAAAAACATATGAAGCCTCCTTTCTGTTGAACTTCCTACCAGGACACTAACTGGGGGAAACACCACAATGTTTCCTCTGGTCCTTTATTTTTATTGTTCTTATGTTCATAGCTCTGAATGTGCAAAGCAAGAGTAAAGGCAAGAGACCTTTTCTGTGCATGGTAGGAGGCCACACTCATAAGAAGGGAGACTGCCTGGTTTCAGCCTGATCCATGTTTTTTTGTATCAGAAATTAGATTTCAGTTCAGGGAATATTCCTCTTGCGTTTTGATTTTTTTCTTTCAGTTCTGTTCATCCAGTTATAAAACTGCATTTCAGAAACACCTTTATGCAACTACTATTGCAGTAATTAACTTTGTTTGACACATGGCGACCATACAATGTTGCTTCTTCAGCTTAATACGCAGTATTCAAAACTGAGCGTTGTGAACCCGGGTGGAGACCAATATCCTCATTTATGTGTAAAGTGATATGTGTGTGGTTGCACAAATAAATGAAATAAGCTCACTCAACAGGGGATGTGTGAATCAACAAAACAAAAGCAAAGTATGCCTTGCCTATTGCATTCCAAAGCCAGTTTTTCCAGGTTCTCTGAATAGCTGACAATAATAGAATTCATGGTGCCTTTCTGCTTGCTGTTTATCTTAAGGACCAGACAATAATTACCTTTATTTTCAAAAGGTCAAGAACACCTTAAAATAGGCCATGACATTGCACATGAATGTCTGCATCTATTTTCAGATGACTAACAATGTTATTTAATATCTGATTACTGCAAAAATGAAGCTCTTTGTTTATATTCATGCTCCATAGGTATGACTTCTTCTGTGTAGTTAAAATTAGATGTTTTCATCTCTTTCAAATTGCATCTTTCTGCTTGTTCCATAGTTTCCTAAGCAATGCTATGTGAGCCACATAAAAATTTTTAGTAGGTGTTTGCAACTTTTGTTCTTTTAAGGGATACTCTTCCATATGAGTATGAAGTCATGAAAATAAGAAGGATGGTAAATACTTTAACAAAACTTATAATTTTATTCAAATTAACATGCTTTAATAATTTTTTTAATATTTGCTCAGATATAGTAGAGTGTTCTACATGCAGATGCATATACAGATACATGGTCATTATCCCTGACCTTCAAATTTCTCTTTTTATATTGCCATTAAACATAAACGATTTGTTACTAAAGCATACTTTGCAATTAAAAATTTATTGCCTAAAAAGAAAAGGCAGCTTCCTGCCTAGTTCGTAATTAATCTTTATTTAAGATACTTAAATATTTATAGTGACTCATCTTTTCATTATAAATACTGTAGTGATTCAAAGAAATTTTATATTTCTGAAGAGTTTTCACTTTTACTATAAGGGATACTCATAAAAAAAATTCAGCATCTCAGTCCATAGACTGCAATGTTATTGCAGCTGTAGGTACAAAGATGTGAGGTTTAATGGTGGCAGATTGGTGCAGAAAGGGTCAGATTTCCCTTAGGCCTCATTGTCCCTCATTGAAAAGTGGAACAAAGTGCAGGTAAATTACTACTGTTCCTTCTAGATATAAGCAAGGTCCTACTAACTTCAGTTCATACAAACTGCACGGCTAAGGGAACAAAGAATTATTGGATCTATGGGCTTAACCTTCTGCCTGCATCAGCATATGTTATGCCAGAGTAGCACACTGCCCTCCTGAAGGACAGCAGCAGTCAGTGGCAGTGGGTTTATGCTGCACCAAGGCACGGTGCTTCCTGGCTCTTATGCTTTATGCAAGCCTCTGTCCAGTACCTGCACAGGGGACTGGGTTGTATTCCAACCTCCAACCCACCAAGTGGCTGTACTGCAAACCACTCCATTCAACTCCCAAGACAATTTTTAAGACTTTCTCAAATCTGCTGAACTTCTGCTTATCTTGCAGATTTTTCCAGGGATGTCTGGACTTGAAATCATCAACTGAGCCCTTTCCGGTATGCAACCTTTCAATTCCCCCAACTATTCAGTGTTTCTGGCAATGATATAGCTGATAGAATAGACTATGATTCCTTATTTCACAAACAAACCTACCCTGGAGCTGGATGGGAGTAGTTGGCCAGCAGTAATTCCCCAGTATTCTGACCTTCTTTCCTTCTGCAGAGCCATTTTTCACTCTATCACCTTTTCCTTTTTTCTCTGTTTTCTCTTTAGAGGAGAAGGGAAAGCATAATTTCTAAGATCTAACAATAAAATTTCTAACAACAAAATGCTTTGTTGTTGAAAAGTGGGATAGAGACGTGAAGGGAGTAGTTTAGGCTCATAGTCAGGGACTTACAAACCAAGTGGGATTCTGCATCATATATTCTGTGGGATGTCACACTTAGTGATCAGAGGACCCACTGAACATTGCATAAGAATGTCTTATCTATAAGCAATGGAAAAAATCACAGCTTTCCTTTTGGCACAAGGAAGGGTAAGGTGGACTTGGCAATGCAAGTTAAATTACAGAAACATTGCTGTGCTTCTGCATGGTCAAATTGCCTTCAACAATAGGATCACCACAGTGTTCTGGGAAACATAGCAGGTAAAATTACTAAGCAGATATGAGAAAACTAAAATCTAAATTGCAGCACAAGCAAATGACCTGCTGCTATAAACTGTACCCTTACAGATTTGCTTACCGATTGCAACGTGATATTTATTGTTTATATAAGCTGTAGATTGATCAAAATTATTTGTTTCCATTTATATCCTGTTGGAAAGCAATGGGAGATCACTGTTTGAATGAGGCAGATTACTGCCAATCATTGTCATGTGTGGAATAAGGAAATTGAATAAGAATTATTCTTGTATTTTTTAGCTATTTAACTAAAACCACAGCTGAAAGGGTGGGATTTTTCACACTGTTTCACTGGAAATATTTAATGTAGCCAGAGATCGATATTGATGTTTGAATTGATGAAATATCATTTTAAGTATTGCAGTGCTGAGTAAGGATAACATAACAGTATAACTCATGATGTGGAATATACATCAGGGATGTCAGCTGACCATATTAAGTGAAATCTTGCTCATCTTAATCATGTGAATGATTACAAGGATGTCCCTGAATAAGATTCTTTACTAATGCAAGATCATTGATTTAATGTATAAATGAAATAGGATTGTACTCACAGATTCTTTTAATAAGATATACGTCCATTTATTCTAGTCCTGGAGTAAAAATAGTTGATTAAATTGATACTATGTTAACACATTTTTCTTCCTAGTATACTTATATTTCCTGTACAATGAGTTCTCTGTGTAAATTGTTATGTTTGTGTTATGATTGTCCTGTTCCTCTTTGCTGGAGAGTGGTACTTTAATGGGTGTCATTTTTGTGATGCTAGCAATAGCTTTCAGCAACTCACAGTGAGACTTTTCTTCTCAGTTGCCTTCTGATAGCATCACCATTTTGTTAGACTTAGCTAATTCCAGAGGTACAGCATAATATATAATGCAATACCATGAAGGTTGAGTAAACCTCACCTCTCTGACATGGGGCATCTTCCCTTACCTGTTAGACATGTTGTCTGTGTAAGTCTGTCTGTAGTGAGGGTACTTGCATAGCGCCTAGGACAGCTGACATAAATTTTAGTTCTAGTTCTACCCCTTTCATTGCAAGACCTGAGCCAGGTGGTTCAGCCTCTTTGTATTTGCATAATACTACATCTCAAGTAGTAAAGGATTTTGACGCCTACTGTGGAGGAGAGTGATAATTCTGGACATGTCTCATATTCCTGCTGAGCAATGTGGCACAGGAAGCATGCTAGTATTTTTTAAGTTGAGATGGCGTATGAACTAGACACAGTCTCTCAGAGATTCCCTGCTTTACTGATCAGTGTCTACGGCACAGAGAAGAGGTGATCTCCTAGTGTGTCACTGAAACAACCCTTGTTCTTTGCTGTCTGCACATTTTTTCCTAGCTGCCAGTCCGAGTTTGTCAAACACAGATACTGAGCAGACCATCACACCCTTTTTTGTCCATTCTCCCCAAAGCAATGCTTACTCAGCTGTGTAATGTTCCTCACATGTATCTTTTGTGTTGAGCACATCCTTATGAAACTAAGCTGGGGCAATTAGAAAAGTCCAAGTGTGAATATCACTTCCTGACAAACCAGGATAATCTTCAACAAAATACCAGCTTGCTCCTGGATGAGAAAGCACAATGTCTGCTGCCTAGGATTACTCATGTGCTTACTGATTGGAGTATTGCTCAAACTAGAAGGACAGCACATCACGAGCAGGCAGGAGATTTCTCTAGCACAGCAGCCATGAAAAATCTCAGTGAATTATGGACAGTTGGGACCAACTCAACAATCAGTATCGAATTAAGTAGACAGCTGGGGGGACTTGAAATCTTTTTCTCTCTTGTCATAGATACTGTGATATTGCCTGTCTCTCTAAATGAAATAACAATAGGGAAGCCTCAGGGCAGAGTGTCTGCTTCCCCTCTCTTGGGGAGTCTGCCTTTTTTCCTGTCCACGTATTAGAGGTGGCTGATCCATTGTAATGCAATGTCAAAGGCCTTTGGGGCTTAAAAAATGTTGTGTGTGTGGTATTGGAAGGGCAAAGAAAAAGCATAGACCCTACCAGATGTGATCTTTTCAGGTGGCACATAGGTTTTAAGGAAAATCATAACAAAGGAATGCACTTGGGTTGATCAAGCTTAAAGAAAATTAAATCATTCCAGGTGGTTGTCCAAACTTACAGCAAATATAATTACTCTAATTGATTGCCCTCATAGCTCTTTTACTCAAAACTCCTTGAGGAATATGGCAAATTTTGCTTTACAGATTATATGATGGTCACAATAAAACTTGTTTTCTTATAAACTGATTCACTACTGCTGTAACATTTGACAAAAATGTTTGTTAGATCCAAACTGTGATTTGGTTTGATGACATTTCAATTCATTCCGTGAAGAACTGAAAAATACTTGCATGTGTGAGGAAGCACTTTGCCTTGCTAAATGTTTTGTGCTTGCACACAAACAACAAATCCAGGTCCAAACTATCATGGCAGCTATTTGCTGGTTTTTATTCAGTCATTTCTTAATCATCTGGGTCTTGTTGAAAGTTGTTTTCACCTGTTCACTAAGTAGAAACATTATTGTTGCCATGAGGTGGCCATTCATGAAAAATATCATTCTTCCTGCACCATAAGGCACGTAAGGCAGTAGAAACAATTATTAACAATGCATAGCAAATAGCAAACAATTGACAAACCACTCACATGCTTAAAGTGCTTTGTCCAAAAAAAATTCAATGCATAATTAACAAATGCGTTTGCAGATATCTGTCCATTAACAATTTCCAAGTGGAAAACAGGGTTGGATAATGGATTTGCAAACTATCTATAATGGATGTAGTAGGAAAAGAGGGTTGCATCCTCATGCTCCCAGAGAACAGAATCATTCTTTTTCTGTATAAGGATTGCTCGGAGCGGCTGCATTTAAGTTAACTGAAGGCATGGAATTGGTGTATATAATTGAGATGCAACAAACCCAGTATGGACACTTCCACTGAAAGCAAAGTAACATAAATATGGTGCCTGCTCCAAGGATCTGCTGGGTTAACTTTGGCCTGTGGCTAGGCACCCACCCGGCTGCTTTTTCAGTCCCTCTCCTCAGAAGGATGGAAAAAGCTCATGAATTAAAATAAAGAAAAGTAGATAATTTGCCAGTTACTGTCACAGGCAAAACAAACTAAATTTGGGGAAAATTAGCTTAATTTTCTGCCAATTAAAATAGATTCAAACAGCAAGAAACAAGAAGAGAACTTTAAAATAACACTTCCGCCCACCCTTTCCCAGGCTCAGCCTCAGTCTTTCATACCTAACCCTCTCCTCTCTGCAGCAGTGGTAGGGTTGATGAGGGTCATGGTCAGCACAAAGCAGTTTTGCTCTGCTGCTCCTTCCCTCTCACTCCTCTGCTTTTTTAATAGAATAAAAATAAAAAATACACAATAAAAAACCCAACAAATCTAAACCAAGTAAACCAGATTTTTACTGGGGAATCTGCCAGCTAGTCAGGGACTTGAATACCTTGCCCCAGAACAACACAACTCCTCTATCTGAAATACCAGCATAAATGCAGTCATGTCCTGGGGCTTTGTCTCACTGAAGATGTTCTGAGTGTGCAGTTAACGGAGCCGTAACCCTTATAGAGCAGACATGCACTGAAGTAAGTACATGCCTGCATAAGAAAGACTTTTGGCTAGGAAAGAATAATGATTTCATGTAATTGAGGTAAACTGTTGAAGAAATTTTTGCAGACACACTTATTTGTATGTAAACTTCTTTTGTTTCCCGTCAGTTTTGAATGGCTACCATTTCTCTGTATAGAGTATGGATTTCAAGAGTAGTCACTGTTCAAATGTGGGTAGTTAGAAGTAGCTCTTTTCTCTTAAGAATCACTCCAGCTACTGCACAAGAAAATTTTTGAGGGCAGAAAATTCTGAGTCTGGTACCCCTGCACAATTTCACATTCTACGGTAATTAGAATAAATGAAGGGTTTTATTTTCAGAGGCCTTACAAGACTATCCATAGTTTTCAAAATAAAAACTTAATATAATGATAATTATAATACTACTCCAATACAGACTTGCTATAATCTTATAGTACTTGGTATCTTGCATAAATAAGTAACTAAAAAATGTCTACAGTAGGTCAGACAGTTCTGTCTAACTAAGCCAATATGCCATCTACAACAGGGGCCAAAATCCCAAGTTAGCTTAGACTAGCATGATACATTCAGCTTTCAGGATATTTAAATTTTAGAACATTTTTCCTCCTGAACAGACATTGAGTAACCACTATGAAACGTACTGGAAGAAAATCCTCCTCAGACCCAAGTCCTGGTTCACTTCTCAGCAACAGGGATCACACCAAGCTATGCCCCATCCCTTCTCTCACATGCTGTTTTTCCATGACAAATAACGTGGGGAGGTAGCAGGAGGGAATAGTGATAGCAAGCAAGACTAGTGATCTGGGCAACCAAGACTCTGGGCACACGTGCCCCACAACTTAGCTGCCACCTGCACAACCAGCAATCTAGTCACCCAAAGTTAGTCAGAACCTTTCCATGATAGTGCTCTAAAAGCAATTCCTGAACATGGTCTTTTATATGATAGGAGGCACTGGTCATCCTGTGGTGGAACTGTCAAGTCCTTCTCTCGTAGTGTGACAGTAGGGCAAAATCTTTAATGAATCTGCATCAGATGAACAGAAGGTGGATACAGAGTTAAGAAACCTTGCTTATTCAGTAATGTAATTGTATTTTATCACCACAAGATATAGAAAGTGACAATTCCACATGTCCTCCATCTATGTATTTGTCTGGAAAAATCTCCCTCAATTCCTCCCATCATGAGGCAGATGAAACACTTAAGATGAAGATAATTAACTACACAAGAAAGATCATTTTCTGAGGGGACGAAAGTCAGTATCATTACTTACTTGATAAAATGACAGTTTTGTTTATCAATTCCTTTAGTCTTCAGTAGCAGTTGGATGCCAGATCTGAGGATCCTCAGAAAACCCTAATCTAAAGCATGCATGCCTGAGTAGGCTGCACTATTTGAATCTAAAATGGTATGTAAGCCCCTCTGAAGAGGGCTGTATGTTAAAAAAATCTTAAATCACATAGTTGCACTAACACTCTCTAACATCTGCATGTTGCAAGAAATTACTAAGAATTCAATAAAAGAGCAAAATAGGGACACTGTGACAGCTGTATTTAAATCAAACCAAAGGTCAACCTCCCTTGCAGTCCTAGAGGAGTCCATACTGCTTCTTAACCTGAAGGTTTATACTGTGCATTTTTGTGTAAAATACAGACTAATAATGGTCAATGTTTCTTTTGCGACCACAGTGAATTGTTTTCTGAAGCCCACACATGTATGTGGCATCCACCACATCCTGTGGCAATGAGGTCCACCCTTTAATTATGATCTTTTTAGAAAGCATCCTTTCTTTGGTTTCATGTTTCAAACGTGCTAACTGCTCATTTTATTGTGACTGCTTCTTGTGCTATGAAATACAGTGAAAAACATTCTTTATTCACTTTCTCAGCACTGTTCATGATTATCCTGGGGCTCTGTCACAGTCCTTTCCCTCTTTTTCCCTCTTCCAAATGAAAATCCTAAAGCCTTTCTTTTTCCTTTCCTAGTACAGAAGCCATTACATACCTTTGATCATCCTGTCACCCTTTTCTTTATCCTTCTATTGCTATCCTGTCATTTCTGAGATGAGATGACTGAAACCTTATTCAATATTCAAAATGCTAGGTGGGCAATGGATTTTTATGGCAGCATTATCATGTTTCTTCTTCTGTTTTGTATTCTATCCCTAATATTTCCTAATATACCATTTTACTATTTTGACAGTTGATGAAGATTTAGGTGACATTTTCATAAGGCTGTTTCCAAGCTCTCTTTCCCAACTAACAGTTAATTTCACTGTATGTTTATAAATTTCCCAGGGTACAAGTATGAGACCTTAGTTAAGGTCTCTTAGTAAAACACAGCTAAATTACAAGAGTGGTTAGGCTGTAAACAGGAGATTTTTGAGAGAATTTAATACTTGCTCAGTTCTACTGGCAACTTTTATTTTTCTAGGTTTTGTTATACCAGAGGTTTCTCACAAGTAAGTGGGGCAGTGTGAATGTTTGCCATGGATCTCATCTTTTTAGTGGGTTGTTGATTATTTTAATAGAATATTAATTCTAACAAGAAACTCATTCAGGAAAGAGTTCATTCAATGAGTTTTAGAGAGGGTATTGCTAATTTTGCCCCTGTAAGGTATATCCTGACCAAAGCCAACAGAATCCAAACAAACGCATAATCCTTTGTGGTACTAATTTGATGGAGATTTCATCCCATAGCCTTCAAGATCAGGTAGAGATGCATAGCACTTCAATCTTTTTTCACAGCTGAAATATGAGATTAGTATCATGATTGCTAAAATGGAGTTCTGGAGCTTAATGGAATCCAGAATTAAATAAATCACTTCAGAACTGGTAAAACTTAGCTGTGAAAGAACTTTAAATAGTTATTTCTAAAATAAGTGTTGACACAATAAATATATTACTGCAAGTTGATCAGTCTCATCTTTAAATGCTTGCTATCTTATATTTCAATGATCACTGTCAAAAATTCCTTTAACAGGCCAAAGAGACCTCAGTATATCACAAGCACAGATCTTTTTTTAAATTAGATTTGCAGCACCCTCCTTTCATGAAGTATGAGTCATTTGACTTTTTCCTTGTTAATGTAAGCTCTTGTTTTCAATTTGTGGCTGCACTTGTTTTCAATTTGTGGCTGCACTATATAAGCTAGAAGTCTATAAAGTTTTCTTGTTAATGCAGCTTTCTCTGAGAAACAGTTCTGTTCCTTACTAATTCTGTTTATTCCTATGTGTTATAAGCAGATTTTTATTTGTATGGATTTTTTTTTCCATTCCAGTCTCAGTCGTGGCTGTCTTGGAAAGATCAGCGATGGAAGTATTATTTTATAGCTATGGTGGGCTGACCTTGGCCAGCAACCAGGCACCCACCCATCTAGTCTCTCACTTCCTCTTCTCAGCAGAACAGGGGGAGAAAGTATGATAGAAAGTCTTAATGGGTTGAAACAAATACAAGGAGATAATTCACCAATAAACATCATGGGTAAAAAAAGCCTAGATTCACCTAGGGAAAATTAATTCAATTTTTGCCAATTAAAAATAGAGTAGGAAAGTGAGAAACAAACACTAAACCCACTTTCCCTCTAACCCTTCTTTTCCCCAGGCTCAACTCCACTCCTTAATTTCCAACTCCTCTACCTCCTCCCTCCACAGTCTGCATAGATGTAACCACTGGTCATCTCCCAGTCTTTCAGTTTCATTTTGATTTGGAAAGCTCAGGTGATTCCTTTACTCAGTCAACTGCCCTGTCTTTTAAGCACAATTGGAAGTTACAAAGCTAGACTTTAATGCAGAATAACAGTGTGTGTACAAAGCTGACATCCTCAGTTACTAGATCATAAATTAGGAGACCAAATACATGAACTAATCCAAAAGACAGCCCATTAACTCTGTTTGAAAGACATTTAGGGACGTGATTTTATGTGCTTGTTTTGGAAAGTAATTTACTCCAGTATATAGGTTTGTTAAACCAGAAAGGAGCAAGACCTCTTTTATTTTTGCTGTTCTCTCTCAACTGGAAGAGCTTGGAAATGTTGGTATGCAAAAGGATAAATTAAATAATTACTCTTTTCATTGTTCTGATTCCCTGTGCACTCCAGGAAGTTTAATCTGAGCAGTTCAACTTCTGGAAGCCCATAATCTTGCTACAGATTCAGTGGTGAAATAAAAACATATTTTATGAATTAATAACCTCATAGAATGGAAAAGCAATCTATTTTGGACAGGTTTTGTTTTAGCATTTGATAGGTGATAAAATTACTAAATCCTTATTCTACTACTAAATCTTCTTCTTCTTTTCAGAGCATACTCAACACTTAGATATCTTGAGACTGCAGTGACTACAAAAACTGACCAACAACAGCATTTTTTAAAGTATCACTGGTCTTCTGACAAGTAAGTTCTTCATTCTCAGTTTTGTTTTCTCTCTGGTATTCCTGACTTGTATTTTATCCTTGTATTTATGATAAGGACTACCATATTCATTTTCTGGGCCAAGTGAATATGAATATGAATTGAATTGTACAAGTGAAATTGTATGGTATGGAACCACTCTTAAACTTTCCCAGCTGGAACAAAACCTATCAATATTATAGATATAAATTACATAAAGCACTGAGTCACGTAATTATTTCCACTTCTAATGCCAATGGGACTGTAGTCATATGTCTGGATGTTTTGCCTGGTAAAAATCTCTTTTCTGGAGGGAAAACCAAAATCATTTAACAAGTCAGAAGTCCTTACTGAACTTTGGGTAAGGAATCTGGAAGAATTAGGAAACTGATGCAAATTACAGTGCCTGAGGATAGCCTTTACAATTAAAGGAAAGAATATTGGAATGATAGGTAGGATTGGGAAAAGTGGAGAGGAAAAAACCTTTCACTGGAAGGGGGAGGAAGAGGATCATTACTGAGAGGAACAGAAAAGAAAGCTCCTTTCTGTTCAGGACCTGTTGAAGGAGAGCTTCAGAACTTACTAAAATTTGTTTTCCTGTTCATGAAGTTTAACTTTTATAAGATACTACATTTTAAACCAGAAAATTATTTCTAAACAACGGAGTCCACTCATCCTAACTTCTTAAGTGAGGGATCTTATATATCCAGAGACTGCTCCAAAATAGCAATGAAGATTTTCATATCACTAATAAACTTCATCTTTTTTTGTAGTTTCATACAGCTACTGTATTACGTTATTTGCTTCTTCTTGAAATATATTCCACTTCTTTGTAGCCAACAGATTTTATGAAATACAGTGCCTGGTTACAGGTTAATTCAACTTTGACAGTCACATTTGATTACCCTGTGGATGATAGGTATTGAAATTTTAGAACATTACCTTTTTTGCCACTGCATATTTCTGAGATAAAGAAGAATGTATTGAATTTAATTCATAGAGTACCCAGTATTTCATGGACTTATATATCATAATTTAGCATGTCTAGCTACCAATAGTCTCCAAAACAAAAGACTTCTGATGTATTATTTGCTATAGAAGAAGAAAAAGTGATATAAAGAATATGCACTATTTAATAACTGCTCACAGGAATAAAATTCTTCAGGTCCATGTTATTTATGTTACCTAAAAACAATTTTAATAGAAGTTATAGATTGAACACCTGAAATTTCACGTTCTACTGTAATTGTAAATTTTTCAATTGTGAGATTTTTCTCTGTTTCTGTTATTTTTACAAGTGAAAAAGCAGCTTCCTTATTTCTTATTCCTTGCTTCGTTGCTTTTCAGGTGTTTTGGCACATAGCCAAAGTTTTGAGTCTTATTTGGGTTCTGAAAGGATCACAGGGTCATGACTTCAATTTCTCTCTCCTCGGAAAGCAGGTGTACTGAATACATCACTTGTTACTACGTGATCTACTTGTCTGCACTTCTGTGTGGTTCATTTTCCTATGTAGATCACAACATGTCAGAGACATATATAACAATACAAGCTTCTGTATCCACCTAATTGACCATTCGTGTGGATTTCACTAAAAGAACAGACAGGCTAGAGCCAACAGCTTCAATTCTTCTTGGATATGTCTCTAAGATGCAGTTTTGAAGCTGTGTCCTCTTAACCATGAAAAGCAGACCATAAGAAAGTTAGGCCCGTTTGACACAATGAATCCAAGACTAATAACTGAATCACTGAATCTCTGTGGTGTTAAGTGTGTCAGGGCTCTGCCTGAAACTGATTTATCAGTTCTTCAACCCAGGAAATAAATAATAAATGATGAGTCAATCTGAATGGAGAAAAGGGAGGGAGGGTTTCATTTTGAGATGGATTGAGGAGGGAGGGGCAGGTTTCAAGGAAGAGACTCACTTTCTGTTTAGACAGATTAATTGATTTTCCTTAACATTGTGTTTTGAGGAAGATGCTACAAATGGAAAGGAGAAGGATAGGGAGATTCACATCATAGGCTGAAATGGTAGTAGTCATATCTCCTTTCATTTTGTAGTACAGCATTGTAATAGTCACAGGGTCAATCCCCTTTTCTACTAAGTAATATTGAAACACAAATCCCTCTCCTCTGATCACAGTACCTTTCAGCTACCTTAGCTCTACAGTATTCCCAGCAAAGTATTTATTAGAGTTTACTTCCATCTATTCAATGTTCTGATAAAACATTAACCCTACACAATGTCGGTGGAGCGCATGCTAAATGAGCATATCACAGAAAACACTTGGCAAGAGGAGTTGCAATTGAGGGAGAGTTTTTGCAGAAAGTTTCAATAAGGTTCACAATTAGATGTTTTCAGTATTTTTCAGACAACCTGGAAGCTGACAGAATATCATTGTCAATGAAATTTGTGAATTATCCTAAGAATTTGAACTACTTGCTCTATCAAGCAACTTGGGTTGTGTGGTAACCTCAGTCCATCTGTGTGTAGTAACATACTGAATAAGACTGAATAATACATGCTTAATTGAAAGCAAGAGGAATTGTGTTCTAAGGCGTCCTTGTCTTTGAGGAAAATATTTCAGGAATCACAGCAACATGAGTGAGAAAACTGGTAACACAGAACAGGGGATGTTGTCTGACTTTCGTGAGACTGATGCTAGTAGACTGTTTTGGTGCCCCTGCTTTAAAAAAGTTTGTTGCCAAAAAAAAAAAAAAGAGAGGGTCAGGGGAAATCATCACTCTGTCTTTTGTGCATTTATTTTGTAATTAGTTTCCTGGAAGAGGGTTGGTTCCTCTCAGCTGGTATCATCAAAGTATTTTGATTTTCTGCCAAAGTGTAGCAGTAAATAATATGGTGGCTGACCTCTCTTGATAATCTAGACTGGAAAGTACACTATTACCCAAATAAGAGTTGGTAATACCCTTTTATATCATATTCTCCCTGCTTACTGTGTTGTTGACTGGCAGCATAATTCCCATGGTCAAAATGGTGATGGGAGAAAAGTCTTTAATCACTATAATCAATCCTGTTCCACTATTGTGAGAAAATCATACAACAGATTATTTTGGCTGCTACTTTGTTTATATGAGGTACTTATGTTGATAAAGGTGCAGCTATATTGTCACATTTAAACAATTACAGAGAATTACATAAAAGTTCCTGATGTGTGTATTCAGATCCTTGATATTTACTTTTTGTTATCTTAGAAACCAATGAGTGACATTTCACATTTACTTCATGTTTATTTATTTCTTACTTATATTAAGGTGATTTATTAGTCAAATTAGCCATTATTTATACTGAGAAAACAGAACTGTCTGTTTCTTTCTTTACTGTGCCCTGCAAGATTTTAGAATTAGCAGATTTCAGTCTGTGCCATGGAGCTTTTACCTACAGTAGAAAGTAAGATTTTCTGCCTTTATCAGCTCTCGAGAGATAGCTTTGCATGAACCAGATATTTCATAATGCTAACCTGAATAAAGAGAAGAAAATACATTCTCTGAACCTGTAGAGGAAGCTATAGATATCAAACTTGGACTAAACACTTCTGTCAGAGGCTGTTTTCTCCAGTCACTTAAAGTCTCCAAGCTCAGTGGTTTGATGGCCAGCAAACCTTTACCAACAGATACATAATACTTGAATATTGCATGTTATTTAATTCAAGTTATTGAATTTAAGAAGTTTGGTAGTACATTGTTAAAATTTCATTTTTAATTTTAAGTGAACTTATTTTAAATAAAAAAGATAATTTAAAATAAAAATAAATATTTAATTAAAAATATACCTAACCTATTTAAAAAATAAAAGAAAAATAGTTTGAGCAAAATCCATTCATGTATTAAAAAATGATGCATGACTTTCTATGCAGGCTGCCCACAAGACAACAAAAAATGAAGCACTTTTCTACTTCACTCTTTGGCTATTTGGAAACCCTTGAGGTATTAAAGAACTAAAATAGCAGCGTGCCTCAGGCAATAACTGTGTTAAACTTAGATATTGATTTGTTTATTTAATAAGTATAACAAAAAGGCAAAATACTAAATGAATTATCTTAGTGAAAATAAAAAGAATTCTCATCATAAAGAGAGAACATCATAAAGAGAACAAATACTATTTCCCATTTAGGGAATTTCAGATCTGGATTATATGGACACTGAGATATAAAGGTGATGAGACCCTTTGGGAGTAAGGAAAGGCACACTCCAAACAAAAGTATGGTGGAATGATGGAATGACCCCTTTATTAAGATGGCTTTGGCTTATATAAGGTTGGCATGGAACTTTCTGAAAAGGGGGTGGAGTGGGGGAGAAGCATGCAAATCCTCCCACAGAAAACTAAGAAACAGGGAAGGATTATAACAATAAGGGGTAAACAAGGGTGGAGATAAAAGCTCCACTGTGGCAGAATCTGTCCAATCGGAGCAGGGATAACATGAGGGAATTCACAAACTGTGGAACCTGTAACAACCCGATATACGGCAATGAACTCTCTTGTGCAGAATAGCTCGTTCTTGTAGCTCCCCTTCTGGATTCCTCGGTCTCATCAAGCCACTCTGTGGTCTCTTGTCCCTTTAGTGTAAACTTGTACTCCTACATAAAAGGAACATATGTATTTTGTTTCAGTTTTTAAAGACAAGGTAACATGCAGGCAAATATATCTGAATTCTGTTTGGTAGTTACATAATATGAGGAAAAAAGAAACTAACCGTGTATGTGGTCTTTCTTTTTTTATAGAAATGTACCTTGAATCTGAGGCACTATTGCAGCTCCTTAATGTAAAATTGTGTTCAATTGAGTGTAATGGATTTACTTTCAGATATTTTTTTCTCATATTTCTAGTAGACTTTCTGTAGTATGAAGCCAAGTGACATCAAAATCTTTGTTGTGGGAAAAGGCACGGGAAAACTCAGATGAATGTGGAAAGACTATAAATAAAAAATGTTAGCCTCTGACCCAACAATTGCCCAGAAACAAGTGCAATTATGTAGACAAATGGTGCTGATCACAATCTTCTCTCCCCACAGAGTGGCAATTGTTGAGCATAAAGTATTGCTGAATAGATTGATACGCTTTTGACATCAGCAGGATGGAATATGCCTGCCCACAGTGAGACAGAGCAGTCATTGACTGGGCTGGCAGGTATAACAAATAAAGATCTTGGCCACGGGAGATGTTGAGCACCTGTGACACTTGTCTTTGCTAATTCAGAGTTCTGCAGGTGAGTGCAAGAGTGAAGGATCACAGTCACCTGGTTGGGTGGGGAGGGGGGGGTGCAGCAGGAGACATCTGAATGAGGAATTCAGTTTTAGGGAGCCTCTGTTCAGGTAAGAAATACCAGTGGCACGAGACACAAACATTTACCACAGTTGATGTGTGTTTAAACTGTATTCAGGGATCACCTTTCCCCTCAGGATTCTGTGCTGGAGCAGGCATTGCCTGTCTTTGCCACCTGATGCTGAACCCACAGGTAATACCTGGGAAGCTCTTTGCAGTTCTCCCCTCCTTCTCAGTGTCTGTGGCCCCAGGTCTGATCCAGAAGAGCATTTCTGCTGTGGCCAAGAAGTACCTGGGTGCAGAGGATCAAGCTAGTCAGGGCAAGTGAAGCAGTCTGAGCTGCAGTTACATACACAAGGGTCCCCTTTGAGGGGACCCTCTGCAGGGGTGTTGAGGTTAACAGGAGGAGATAAGTGGGCAGATCCTGCTGGGGTTTTGGGTGCCGTAGTCACTGCTCTCATCATTATGAATTCTCATTCCTCAAAGATACCATGAACACCCATCTGTAACTTCTACTATCTGATGGAGGCTCCTAAATTTAGTGGTACCATCATCTCAGGCTCTTCCAGTTAACACAGAGAAGGAGTGATGGGAGGGCAAGACCTTGATGGATCCTGGTCCATTCAAGGTCTGACTGAGCCTTGCAACATGTCTGTTTCTCTCTGTTGTTGGCCAAAGGCAACTGTTCTCCCAAATCAGGAGCTTTGGTTAAGTGCCTGGATAGGCAGGATCACTGTGAATTTCCATCCTTATTTCTGTAAGTGTAAGAGCGTGGTCTCTGCTCCTTACAGTGCACAGGCAGGCTGCTGCTTCTGCTGCTCTTCTCCTGTGTCCCAGTGGGCAGAATGAGCTGAGCGTTATAGATTTAGTTTCCCTTATTCTCCTCCCATGGGCACACATCATGGATGCCCAGCAGCAGCCTTCCCAGTGAGCACAGGCATCTGTGCTCAGAGGCTCTGCAGGGTCAGTGTGCCTGTCTCAGCCCCTTGGCTGAAGAATAGTGCTGCTTCACCCACAACATTAAAAATAGAAGAAATCGATGTTGCTGCAGCTGGGATCCCTGGGGCTATGGTGTATGTCTGTGACACCCTGCCTACAGCAGCTCCTCCTGAGGTTCTGGCAAAGGGCTGTAGAGTCCTGACAGCCCAAAGAATTTGGAGCGGAGAGTGAGGGTTTAGTGTCTTTTTAAGGAGGAGTGTCACTTCCAAACTGTGATTCCCACATTCTGATATGACAGGGCACACTCAGTCCAGCTTAAGAACAGTTTGGCTAAATGCATTATTACGTAGCGCAGTGTGAGTAGTATTTTTGTATTGTGGTGGTAATAACCAGTTAAAAGATAACAACACTTATTAGGCAGATACAGATACATTTGCCTTGTCAGGGTAGAAATGAGCAAAAAACCAGAAATACAATTCATTAGGAAGGAACTAAGCCATTTAATTATCCTAAGAAAACTGCCTTCCTAATTTCTCTCTCCCTTTTTTTTTTTTTTTTTTTTTTGTTTTTTTTNNTTTTTTTTTTTTTTTTGGCTAATGGTTGCAAGTGTTCTTACAATTCACTGAGATACATATATTGCAATAGAAGTGCAGAGCGTCTGTCTTCTGGCCTTTCCACTTCATCAGGCTTGGGGAATAGAGGGGGGAAAAAGGAAAAGAAAATACGTGATGATAATGACAATGATGTTAAATTATTTTATGCTCCCATATGGAGTTAAACTGGTTTAAAAAAAAAAAGGAAAATATTTTCATTTCCATTTCAATGCTATCTGTTTTATAATAGAAACTTCCCTTTCCTTCATCCTTCTGCTTCCAGAAGGCTCTTATTCAGTACATTCGGTCCTAGCCAAAATGTCACTGTTGTTCCACAAGGCAGATCTCCCTCCCCTTCCTGTCACTTCTAGATGCTGTGAATAGGGTTTTCTTTCTCTGAGGCTGAGATCCTTCACTAGGAAGGTGCACTGGGAGCAGCTGAGTATCACCCTCCACTCCTGGACATCAAGTGCATCACTCCTAGGTGTTGCAGAAATTGTGGAAGGTAATCCCACCAGTGTTACCGGCTCTCACCCTACAGCACCCAGCATCCTGATCACCTTTCCACTGCACTGTGCCATTAATTTAAATTAATTCAGCCTCTTTGACAGATAGTTCCCTAGATAGGTAATTTTTAGTTTTATATTCAATTTCTTAGTCTAGGCATTTAACATTTGCATTTATATACCCATTTTTCTTTGTAGACTCCTGAGTTTGAGAAGGCATTGATGAAGTAACACATCCTGCAATATGAAGCAGTCAAAGGGCTGTTCATTCCAACCAAATTCTGACACTTCAAATCACAGTAAATAATAAGTTTCATTTTAGTTTTTTCTTGGGGTATTCAGAGTTTTTATAGAGTGACATTCAAATCCATGTGAATAGTGGTCTGCCTGGGCTTCTTTCTGTGATACTGGGAAAGGATGTGCAGGAAAGCTGCTGCCATTCCAGTTTGTGCTGTGAAGAAATAAGAGACTAAATAACCAGCATGAAATGCAGACAGGACTTTATCATAAGGCTACTCGGCTTGGTGATTTCACTGGTTTGTGATCAGAGACCTTCAGTTGCACTGGATGGTTTGAGTCAGAGTAAAAGAGAACAAGCTCAACAGTGCAGGAGGATTTGAGCTCTGGGAGGAAAGGACAGTCTCGGACCCCATGGCAGACTGATTTATGGAGAGATGGCCTATACTGCAAGAAATGGCTGTGAGGACATAAAGGGACATTTTTCCGCTCATATTCTCATAGTTCTTAAATTAAACTGTGCCTGTGTGCCTTTACAAGCATCCTTGTCTCTTCACTTGCTTGTAAGAAGTCAGACCAGCTCCAAGATCTTGCTATTCATAGGAAACAGAAAAGATATTTGAAGAAAAGAAACAAAAGACTCCTTACTTGCAGGTAAAAGCTCAGAGAGAATAGGATATAAACAGCACAGAAGAAATCTTTAGAGTCTAGCTGCCAGTGCTTGGTAGGCTTTTACTCAGCATCTGCATAGGGAGTTTTGGGGCAAAGCTGCAAACACTCAAGAGACAGAGCAAAGGGCACACATGGCATATCACATACACTCCTGACAAAATGCAAGTCTGTATTCTGAGTGAGCAAGTAGCAGAGTTTCTGAGGAAAAAGGAATAAGAATAGCTAAATACTGTTTACCTATAGCCTTTCAAAACTTCTAACCTCCCATAGAAAAGGAGCCTCAAAGATTTCAGACTGAGGATTTGAAAGTGTAATAAGGTTGCAAATAACCTGTAAACTTTGGCTTAATTGTTTTGTTTTGTATACTTAATTATTGGTGATATTTTCCATGTACTGCCATAGAAAAGGACAGACTAGAGACTCCTAAAACATGACTCTTGTAAGGCAGCAAGAGTGTACATATCAAAATGACCAGAAAGGGACTAGATTAGTCTCCAGCAAATTAGGAATGTGTATTCATTATGCTTGTAATAATGATAGTATGTTTTATAACACTACACTTAAGCAATTGTAATTTCAGTCTTATGGAGCAAAATGCACAGTCACTGAGATTTAACTTTTAAATAGTGGATTTAATTGACACTGCTTGAAAAATATTCATAGCCCTTCAATAGTAAGTATTGTCTCTCCCCTTATCCTACATGATTGTTTTAATTTAAACTAGCTCTCTGCTTTGTGCATAGAATTATTGATGAAAATACATCTTTCTTCAGCAAATGATTAGCTAAATCATCCTTTTATTTACAAGTAGTGCTGTGTCCCTGTGCCCTAAATCTTGCTAGTTGGAAGAGTGGGAGGAAAAGCAATTTAATTAAGTTAACTTTATTGACCCACTGGAGCTGTTGTTTAATAGCATGGCTCCCTGGAGTGTAGTGCAGGTAAATTGAATGAATGCCACAGAATATCACTTCCCTGCATTGCATATTCCAAACCTCTGCCAGGCAGTTTGGGAGGAGCAGCCAATCAGGAAAAAGGCTTTTCTAGCCTTGTTGATGTGGCTGGCATTTCCTGTTATGCTCAGAACAAGGTGCCGAGCGTTACCCATGCGTTTCTCTGAGCGCACCAAGAAGAATAACTCAGTGCTGTGTGTTGTGCTCAGCTGCTGCATTTGGAAGGCAGTTTTGTGGATTGGCTCTTCAGCTATGTATCCAAAAACACCTTTTTATGAAGGAGGAAAACTAGCGTGTGAGTCTGAATGAAAGTGCTGTGAGTAAACTATTTAATATTAAAATCTCAATACGCTCATTCTGCATGAGAAATCAGAGTCCAGAAGGATAAGAGTTGTTTTCTGGAGCTGTGCTTGTCATTAAATACTTAGGGACAAAAAGAAAAATTACAAAACTTCTTTGTTTAACTATTATTTGATAAAACAAAAGCTACAAAGACTTCCACAATGTATACTCACATATATATTAGTGCCTGGTACTATTTCAGTTACAGCTTCTGTTGTTAAAATATTTGTACAAATGTCTTATTAGAATATAAAATATGTACAACCACTTCTCTGCAGCTTACTGGAACACACACCATTTTCTTCACTGTTCTTCAATACTGCCCACCAAATGATAAAAGGCAGTCTCTCAGTCTGTTGCACCTGTACTTCCAATTACCTCTTTTAAAAGTCAAGCCATATATGTAGTTCTGTGATGTAACAGCAATTTCCTATAGCATTTAACCCTCGGAGAATTTAAGTTTTCTCTGATTAAGGCTGAGACATGAAGATCCAGCCCGAAAGCTTTGCTTAAAGAGTTAAATACAGCCACTCAACTAATTTTTGTTTTGCTCTGGAAAATAAAAAGATGCGTTACCTTAATTACAATTCAGAGTTTTCTCATATTCATTCACAATTCAAAGTTTTGAAAAAGTGATTTTTTTTCTTTTATCTACAAATAGGTTTTTCTTGATTTCAAAGCGCTGGTTTTAATGCTAATCTCCTGTGAGATGAGAAAGGGATGTTTGTAGGTAGGGACATTTTTTTTGCCTGGTGCGCACCAGAACAGCTGGGAGAAGCAGGCAAGTTTCAGGTGTATAAATCCTTCTTTGGGTTGGACTTGTGTGTTGTTTTTAAACAGTCACATTTAAAGAGTTGCAGTCACGACTGCCGCTACTCTGAAAAGTTTATGCTGCTGATGAAACCAACTGTCCTTTAGAACGTAGTTTCTCAAGACAATGGGTCACCTTTAGGGAGAGTTGGCCCTTGAGGTGATCACTTTCAGTTCCTCTCCTGACCTTTATGTCCTAATATGCCATGCACACCTTCAGAAGTGGTGCTGAGTACTTGAATATGCAAACCCAAGGTGTGGTGCAGCCTAGGGAAGTTCCAGGTGCTCAGAATCTGGCCCTCTGCTCTGAGCTCTGGCATGGCACTGAGAGTGGGGGACTCTGACCCCATGATGTGAAGTCCAGAAGGTAAAACTGCCTTTAATTCAGTGTTAGATTAACATGGCTTTTGACTGTCACCACGTGTTTGTGTGTTTGCAAAAATGGATAATGTCTTGCATGAGTAACCCTGAGCAGTTTTATAGCTCATATTCTTCAGTGCTCCATTGCTTTATCTACATGTAATATGTGTGCTTTGGCAGCCATTGCTTGAAGGCCATATCGCATACCTGTAAGATAAGTGCAATTTCTGTGCTAATGATTGTGTCTAGGGTCAGAGGCAGGCCTTAGAAAGTACATGATTTTCAGGTATTTTTTGCTTCCTATAGAGTTTTTGTTATGACACTTAAAAATATTCTGAAAGCTTTATGGTGTATCTGTTAGAATGAAAACATAAATCCATGATGCCATCCCACAGTTCCTTCCAAATGCAACAGATGAATCATTGAATGATAAGTGACTGTTTTCCTGCGTAAGAATGCATACTGTATTTTTAGGTGAATTTCTCTAAAGGAGTTAAAATACAAATACATTATGAATACCTGAATTTAAGTTTTACTTGATTACAGTTTTAAAGGACCATTAAATCATGGTTTCTAATATTATTTCTTTAGCGTGTTTAATATTTAATTGAACATTATTTAATTTATGTGTATATTAGTATTAATATAAATTAATATATGTTAATTGGCTGCTCTGAGTGGGGTGCAGAACTCATGCCTGACACCATTTTAGATTTCTATGTACATAATTTTTAATGGAAGAATTAAACTTAATCATTTCCCACCCCTGTCCACAACCTTCCACCTATCTCTGTCCCTTTCCTTCCCCTTGTGCTGGCATAGTTTTTTGTAGGACTGAACACGGAACTGGATTAGCAACCTTACAAGATTACCCACCTCCTTTCTCTTTTTCTCAATAAAAAGCATTATAAAGCAGAGCAATGTGCTCATCTCATTTGCAGCACAGCCTCCAAATCATTGCTCCAGTGCAACTGAGTATGCATCACAAGGAATGGAGCCTCAGCTCAGTCAGGCCAGAGAAAAGTGCCCATCAAACCAGCACTGGATTTTAAAACATGCCATTTGCTTGATGCTTTAGCCTGTAAATTCTACATAGACACACTTAAGCGTGCTTTCTCTGAACTAAATCTTTGCTGAAAACTTTTGCCAGGACAGAAACAACATTGGGATTAGAGTTAGCTTTTGAAATTTGAAGGTTTTATGAGTTTGGAGATCTTTAATGCCAAAAGCTAGGAAAAAGCCTAAGTCAGTGCACTTATACACTGTATTACAGAAAGAAGTGTTGCTTGTTTATCTGAGAACTGGGTACAAGAAATTTTTAATTTCTCTACTTCAAAGAGTACTGCTGATTTACTAGCTGGATTTATAGGGGTTTTTTTTCAAGTTTAGCTTATATCAAGTGGATAAAAGTAACATACTGTAACTTTTTTTCCCCAGATACTAACAGAAGCTTTTCCTCGGGTTGGTCTTTCCCACCTAAAGGACACTGAGGCAGAAGTTGTACAGCTGCAGAGGGATGGAATCTTCTAGGCTCCAGCTGTTCTGCTAAAAGAGATTCCTGCTTTCCACTGTCACTGCCACCCAGTAGCTGGCAGTGCTGCCCCCTTGTTTTCGCTAGTGGAGTGGCTTGTATGATTGGTCCTTAGCCTGAAACTTGCAAACTCAGCCGAGCCAGTACAGCTCCACAGTTCACACCACTTAAAATAAACCAGCTGGTTTTACCTCGAGCATTTTAAAGAGTGTTCATGCAAACCCCTCCACGGGCACAGCTGTGGGGCAGTGTGAAAAAAAGGGAGGAGTAATGTTGTCAAACCAGTGTCACATTGTATGCAAAGTGAGTGTTTGCTATTCCCCAAGTCTGAACCACTTTAAACATGAGAGAAGGCAGCAAAAGTGGATGTAGCATGGTTGTGTCCAGCAGACTTGCTTTCAGGTGTGATGCATGCAGCAATAAGTAAATCCATATACAAATATTTTTGTTCACACTGATATTTAAATATTTATTCATAGTTTCCCCCCTTCTAAAGAACTAGCTTATGCCTGCATTCTGAGGTTGGTTTTGCTTTACTGCACATTAATTGATTGTTCATTTATTTAAGTAAATAGCGATCAATGAGGATGTGTCAGACCTTTGCTACACAGGAGACAGACCTTTGATTTAGACTAAACTCCATGTCTAAGTCAACTAGTTGGAAACGTAAGAGTTGATTAGGAGGTACTCTCTGCAGCTCACAGAGCTTAACCTGGCAGCAGACAGCTAATGCTCCATAATCCCAGCTATGCAAAGGACTAAGGGGTTTGAAGAGTTCAGTTTGGTAATTTACTGGGAAATCCCTGATCATTCCTTCAGAAGAAAAATTAAGTATATGGAGAAGATAATATGGCCTGGACACCTGAGGAGGATCCCAGATGCTGAACAGGATTCATTAGTCTTTGTCCTCAGTCAGAAGCCTGTTGCTGCAATATCTAAGTGGATTGTCTTCCTTACTGTGTATTTACCATGGGAGGATGGCAGCATCTGTGTCACAATGAGAAAATCCGTTCTCTGCTGTAAGGTGCATCACCAGCAAAATTGCTGTTTAAATTCTCTACCAGTAGATGACAATAACTTTTATTAGTAGAATTAACAGACAATGCAGGAAAATAAATGTAGTTTCTCAGCTTGGAAGTTACGTATGAGAATTAATTAATCCCAGTGGTTTCTCTTCTTAAATAAGGGAGCTTAAGTAAAATCACTGAGAGGAACCTTGTGCCCTTGAACAAATACAGTGCAGCATTTCTAAACCCTGACCACAAGAGAGAAGAAAACGTCAGGAAAGAAACATTGTTATTACAAAATCCAGGAAGTCTGAAAGGAACTCTGTACTTAACTGGTAGTGGAAGTACTCTGATTCAAGAAACTACTTTAAAAGTGCATCAGTCAAGTCAGAGGTGATATTTTAGAGACTTACTGAAGCACAAAAGGCCAGCAATAAGCAACATCGTAATTTCTGCCAGAGAATAGGAATTAAATAGTCACTCCAGTACTTCATTTTATGATTAACTGTCTTCTGCATCCAAGTTATTAGATATTCCTTAGCTGTCTTCTGCATCTGCAGAATCACAGAATCACAGAGCCAATTAGATTGGAAGAGAGTTTTGAGATCACCAAATCCAATCTTTGTCTGAACACCACCATGTCAACTAGACCATGCGAACAAATGCTATGTCCAGTCTTCCCTTGAACACCTCCAGAACCTTAAACCTGGACAGCCCATTCCAATGTTTAATCACCCTTTCTGTGAAGAAATGTAATTGGACATGAGGAGAACTACAATTTAGGCCAGGAAATTCTCCAAGGAGTTGTTATGTGTTTGCATTTTATGTTTTCTTTCCTTTATGATCACTGTACCTTTAGCAAAACTACTTATTTCTGTATACTGCCTTATTCTTTTGGGAAAATAGTCAGGTAGCACTATGAAATGCCAAGGCTTACTGAAAAACCACCCTGCATTACCTTTATAGGAACGTGCCTCTATAAAACGTTTGGTCATATATATTTTGAACAGGGATATTTAGTAGGTTTTCTGGAGCAAAGGATTCCAACATTGTTGTCAATATAACCCATGGCAGGAGATTATACTGGCTTTACCTGCTGTGCCCACATAGGGTTCCACATAGATGCACTTGCCACTCCATGGGAAGGTTCCATTCAGCTGTTTGTCAGCTGCTGAATTCCCCACTGAACATGTCTTCTCTGTAGAGGTTTACAGACTCATGCTCTACTTGGAGGAACCCAATTAACTAAGTCTGAGAATGAGTGTCCATACTGCTCGGCCCTGCCTGTGTATGAGTGCTCAGGTCACCAGCACTCTTACTAAATTTTCAAAAGCCTCTTCCTCCCCAACCATTTCTAGGAGCTAAGGAGACCTGTTAGCAGGACAGAACCCTTATCATGGATGCTGAACCCCTTTAAAACCTGCCTAAGCTTTTATTGCATTGAGTCACCTGGGTTTATCTTGCTTTCCATTTTTCTCTCTTTGTTTCTTTAGAGATGGTTGTTGCCTATGGGTAACACTAATAACTGAAAATTTATCCAGAAGACTGAAAAATAAAATTTAAGGCCATGGCGATGGTGGTTAATTCTAGAGAAACCTACCTTTTGCTAATTCCAAAGCATGGCTAAAATACAGCTTGCATTAGCCTCGTATTTCATTACAAACTGTGCCAGAAAAAGTTAGTTGTACTGTAATTGTTTGACATTTATTGATTTTTTCAGCTAAGAAAAAGGTCCCATGCATCAAGTCCTACTCACACTGGTGTATATTTACAACATCTTGTCATTTTCTCACATTCCTGCTGTGAAAGGGGAGACCAAAACTCTGTGACATTCCTACCCTGATTACTGTAAGATTTATGGAAAAGCACATCAGTGTTCCTCTAGCCCATTCCTGGAAATATTTCACACTGATTTCTGAAAGGAAAAGGAAAAGAAAAGGGGAAAAAATGCAAAAAAAAATATAAACAAACAACCAAACCAATCCCCAAGTTACTTCCAGCTTTTCCTGGAGTTAACAAAGCCTCCTTGTTGCTTAGATTACTTCAGGTGTCTGTCATCAGGGAAGCAGCAAGGGCAGAATTACATTCAGGTGTACCAAGACCACATTTTGTTTACATGAGGTCTTACTGAAGCTAATGGAAAGTGTGACCGTGATACTCTTGTATGGAGGCAGCACTGACTGCACTAAGGAGCTAGAGGTTTTCATTAATTGCCAGAGTGTATTTTGTCACACTGTTAACAAACGTGTATCTGTTGCCATAGTTGTACATAGTGAACAGAAATTGTTTCAGATTTACTATAACCCAGAGTCTAGCAAGACAGATTTGTTCTAAAAGTGTAGTGTGAAAGTCCTTCTCTGTGCCTTTTCCAAGGATGGGATTTCAAAGGGTCATCTATGACTGGTATTGGCAACATCCACAAAGAAAGGTGTGAGAAAGTATAATTAAGGTAATTTCAGCAAGTTATGTCCTTGCAGCCATTGTGTTTCCCTGCATGCAGAACTGGTGTGTCTGTATTGAAGATGGGAGATTAATTTGGAGGAAATCTTTCTCACCATTCTTTATGCATTAGACATACTTTTGGACATGCCTGGTAGCTGGGTTATCCTTAAAACCTATCCTGTTCCTCAGCCTTGAGAAGAGGCTGAGAGAACAGGTTTGGGGAAGAAGGCCATATTCAGATGGTCTAATTTCCATGTAAATTTCTGTGTCAGATGTTACCTAAAGTTTTAAAGCCAATTAAGTGAAAAGAATTAGGCACAGAAATCAGTGTCTTTACATAGGCCCCGTGACAATGGTTTATAGTTGGTAAATAAAGGATAATATCTAAATATAAGTAAGCATTACCCAACCACCTTCCTCTTGGACTAGTTCATTTACAGAAAACATGGTAAATGTAGGAATATCACTGGTAGCACGTTAGCATAGCAAATTCACGTCTTTATTTGTGCTCTAGATTACCAGTCATAGATTATCATGGTGCCCTGACTGGAAACACAAAGTAGCTTGTTAACCTGTGTGTGATAATAAATTTTCTGTGTTGCAGAATATATATAATTTTGAATTTTTCCACTGGAAGTAATTACTCAGTATTTTAGCAATAATTGTTGATATTTTTAAAGATATGGGTTATAATCAATATCTGGGAGTTATAACTATTAATTGAAAAGAGCCCACCGAAATAACTAGCCATTACTGTTCGATCATTTCCATGTGGAGTGGGTGCAATTGCCATAATTCTAGTTAAATAAGAGATTGCCCACATACTGGCCTATTTAATGGGGTTTACATATAAGGAAAAAAACTCAAAGAGAAAAATCTAATGTTCTGTCTCTAGATTTTGTCCTTTTTATTTCAAGTTCCATTCTATGGCTCCATTGTGGCAGAAAAGAGATTCTTTTATGCCTGTGATATAATTGTATTCTGAAGTCTCAGGCCTTGCCCAGTAGAACTAGCTCTGATGAGTAGCTTCAATAATTTAAAAGGCAAATCTAGCACTGGGAGAGGAGGGGAAAAACACTTTTTGTGAAGTTTTACCCAACATATACCACCAGCAGTCTGTAAGAGTTTCAGGGAAGAGCAAGACCTACTGTTTATCATGAAGCTGCAGTCATGTTTTTCAGTCACAGGACCTGTCCTGGGCTAGAATAGCTCTGTAGGTTACAGGACAATCAAAAGAAATGGTGTCCCTTTGCTTCTAGGGCACCTGGTGAATAGACATTGCTGTAGACTGAGTTTAGATCCTATGTGATGGCACAGATTTTCCCTACAGGAAGTACTGGAAAATTAGTAAGCTGCTGTTTTTCAGCCTTGTGTATATGCTCCATGAAAAGAAACGGCATGAAGGCTGGATATGAATAAAAGGAGAAGCTCAGAATAACTGGCAGTGCTATGTAGAAGTAGCTTAGCAGAGACTATGGGAAGAGTGAGGATGAACAAGAGGAAGGGCATATAAGCAGCAAGGAGGAGAAAAGAGATCAACAAACTGGGAGAAGGGAAACATGCAATGATAGGAGGGCCAGAAATATGTTAATAGAAAAATGAGTACAGGTAGAAGAGAGATGGCACATTTTGTTACTTAATGAAAGGCTTAATGTGCCAGGAACTCAGAAGAATTTTTAATCTAAATAAGGCAACTGAGTCATCTTCTTAACCTGAATTCTCTAAGTGATCCCTTATGACCAGACGAATGTATGTGTCATCTCATAATATGATTATGACAGAAGATGCAAGCAAGGCAGGTTTGAACCCAATACCTGTAGCATATAGTAACGGCTCTTAGGAAAGTTGGAAGTGGATGGAAAATAAGTGAACCCACCCAACTTTTGAAGGACAATGCTAGAGAAAGCTGCTTTTTTGTTTGAAATACTGTTTAAGGATCAGGACACCCCCCCCCCCCCCCCGTTCATTTTGCCTGCTCAAAGAAGGAAAATTGATAGCTTAGTCCTTTGGTTTTGGCCACATTTCAGCTGGAGGAGCTAGGCAGATCTTGATCTCGTAATCATTTTTTAACCCATAAAAGATACTTTACTTGCTCACCTGGGTGAAGCACAGACATTATTCAGTCAAATTTTTTGCAGAAAATAAGTCATAAATTCATGCCAATAAGCAAAAAGAACTTAAGGCAACATCCATTTGCCTCTGTGTTTATTTAACATGATTTTATAAGACACTGTACAATATTGCAGCTTGCTGTTCCTCAGTAGTGTTGCATATCTTGTTTATGCTGTAGGGGTGAATTTGATTTCTTCATTTGGTACCCTCTCCCTGCCCCCATGTGTGACATTGAACTGCATTGCTTTGGCCAAAATTGATCAAAGTAATTTCTGTAATACAGTCTGAAATGGCACTCCCAGAGTTAAGGTGGGATTGTTTCTAAAAATACTTATAGATAACTTGAAGGAAAAAATGTCATCGAAATTGAAATTTTGACTGTATGTCTCATACAGGTTTCCTTACTCTAAGGCATACATGCTGCATTGTTTGCTTTTCATGCAAGAAATACTGTGTGAAGTATAGGCACAGATTAGTTCAAATAATTTTATTCATCAGCTATGTGTGGAAACACAGGATACTGAGAGAGCCATCAGTAGGCTAAGAGATTATTTAAAGTGATACTGCCAAATTCTCAAGTGCCACTTCAGTATGTTAGTGGATTAGTGTTTAATCATTACTTTAAAACGTGTTGCAGATCTGCTTTAAAAGGGGAGCATTTTGAAGTACTAAAAACGTGAAGGCTAGATAAGAATGCTGCCTAGATCCTGTGGAGGTTGTAGGACCATTCAGAATCTGAAGTCAGAGCTGGCTCCCTCCTTTCTGTGACCAATAAGGTTTGTGTGCCTGTGTGATATAACCATGTAGTGAACTATAAGCTCTGAGAAACTAAAGCAACAAATTAATGACTGTTGTGATTCTGAAGCACATTGATCTTTCTCTCTGTCCAAGATGGGGATGGCAATGTGTGTCTCAGGAAAAGCTATTATCAATGTAACATTTGCTGGGAAAAAGCAATGCTAGGGATGTTAAAATCAGAGAAAAGTCTTCAGGTTTTGCAATATTAAAATATAGATGATGAGTCACAGTCAATGTAGATAAACCGCTTACCTTCGCAATGCTGATGTGGGATGGGAGCAAATGCTCCCCATTCAAATATCCTGTTGGATGCCTGTATACTATCCGACAGGCAGTAATCAGGGCAAAGCACTGCTGAAATTAATTCCTATATTACTGAGGGTTTTAATGAAAATCCTGATGACAAATTATCTTTGTTGTTCTCTTCAGTGTTTTATCCCTTGTATCCTAGGTTAATTACATAGCATTTTAATAGAAGCTTTTCAAGCACACTATACATGTTGGAGAAAAATGAAATGCTGTCAGTTTCTGGAACTTGCCCAAACTCTCACAAATGTATATGAATTTAATTTTGATAGTGTTAATTTTTGGGTTCATCGTTTATATTTTTACCTGTCAAACACTCGTTCAGCTTCTCTTAGCTTAACAGGTGGGAGTAAAAAACCAACGTTCTCCCTCTTGCTTTTCTTTTGTGAATAAAATGAAAGAAGCAGTAATTGCACATCTCAAAACCTCATGATTTAGGACTAAAAAACATGATTACAGAATACTTAAATTAGGCACTGCTGTGAGTTGCAAAGGAGGGAAGACAAGGTTGCTGAAAAGTGAAACAGATGTTCACAGGTAGCAAGCAAAATTTGTGAGATGCTGAGTTGGGAGGTGTTCTTTGTAATCTCTTTTAATTTTATTTTCCAGCCATATTGTCAGACTTAGTCATGGATCATTATTTACAAATTAGTATTTAAAATTACAAATAATCTAAATTATTTATAGTCAGTAAGCATGAAGAATTGCTACTCCATTACTTTTCATTTCAGCTTAGTGAATGAACACAAAGTTAAGCTGTATCTAAATTGACTTGGATCAAAAAAAAAGTTTCATTTTACACTTTAAGTAAACTTGATTTTTTGAGAATCTTTTGTCTGAAATGAAGGAGTGCTTTGAGCAAAAATAGAAAGTTTTCAGAATGATAACAGCAAATGCAAATAGAGGGTTCAACAGCTCATTCTGAGAACTGTCTGGCAGGTTCTCATGAGAGACTGCCCAGAAGGGGAAAAGGACCTGGAGAGGATGCTGGCCTCTGAGGACAACCTCCCAGACCTGGACTTACCCAGCCCACAGGCCAGGCAGTCACACAGACACAACAGACAGGCAGGGAGCTCCAGCCTGGCCTCCTGTGCAGAGAAACAAAGAAGAGCTCTTCAGGAGCAGTGCAGAGAATTGTGTGATCATGTAGGCAGGGAATTAGGACAGTCAGAGCTCATCTAGACTTGAAATTGGTGAGGAATGAGAACAGAAGCAAAAACTTCTTCTAGAAGGAGATCAAAAGGAGTTCTAAGGAAGACATGGGGCTGTGAAGAAAGGCAGCAGACTTTTTAATGAAGCACACAAAAAAGGCTGAGCAACTCAGCATCTTCTCTTTGGTCTTTCCTGGCAAGTTCTGGCCTCACATCTCCCAGGCAGAATCTTGGAAGACTGAGTTAGTGATCAAATAAGCAAACAAGAGACAATGTATCCAAGGATGTGGAGAGGGCTGGCTAACGTCACTTCAAAAGATCCCTAGGAATCAGGGGAGATTTCTGAAAGCTGGAAACAGGCAAGTATTACATGTGTGGGAGCAGGAAGGCAGATCTGGGGAACTATTTGTTGACAAAGCTCCCTTCAGTTTCCACAAGGATTTTAGAGAAAACCCTTGTGAAAAGCATGTTCAGTAACATGGAGGACAAGAAGACAACTGAGAACAGCACGGATTCACAAACAGCAAATTGTGGCTGAACAATCTGAGTGCTTGCTCTGAGGAGATGGCTGATATGATGGGTGAAAGAAGAGCAGTGGTTATTTACCTTGGCATCTGCAAGGTCTGTTACATGATATTGCTGCAGCCAAATTAATGAGACATAGACTTGAAAAGTGCACTTCAAGGTGAATGCACCACTGGCCATATCATGAGGCTCCAAGAGTTGTGATCATCTGTATAAAGTCCAATTGCTTCTAGTAACATCTACCAGGAGTGAACACCAGTGCTGACATTCATTCATGCCTTCACTAAAAATGTAGACAATGGGACGAAATACACCCTCAGCAAATTCGCAGACGATACCTGACTAGGGGTTCAAGGAATACACCTGAGTGCAGGGCTGCCATTCAGAGCATTCTCAACATGCTGGAGAATTAATCTGGTAGAAACTTTTCAAAGTTGACCACAGGCAAATGCAAATTCCTGACCATGCAGCAGGACAGGCTGGGCACCAGCTGGTTCCAGAGCAGCATTGTATAAAACATCCTGGGGGTCCCAGCAGACAACAAAAACTCCAACATGAGTCAGCAGTGCATCCTGAAGGGCAACACTATGCTGGGCTGTACTAGCAAGAGTGTAGCCAGCAGGCTGGGAAAAGCAATTCTTGCTTGCCCTCTGCTCGGCACTAGCGAGACACTACCTGGAGGACTGTGTCTTGTTTAGGATTCCCCTGTACAATGGACATTGACATGCTGGAGTACCAGGTGCTTGGAGCACAGGACATTCATGGAGAATGTGACAGAAGTGTGTTTCTTCTGACTGAAGGTGAGAATAAGAGGGGAATCTAATTGTTTTAAGCTTCCTATTGGCAATGTACAGATAAGATGAAGTCAGAGTCTTCTAGGCAGTGCACCAAAATAGGACAAGAGGTAGTAGTCACAAGTAGCAACATAGGAAATTTTGTCTAAGTGTCAGAAAAATCTTTCTTTGGTGTGTTGTGTGTGTCAAATACTGGCACAGGTACCCATAGAGTCTGTGGCATCTCCATTCTTGGAGATAGGACAAAGTTGTCTGTGCAACACCCTGAGCAACCTCTGAACTCAGATGTAAGTTCAAAGCTGATCGTGTTTGGGTGGGCCCAGATGACCCCCAAAGACATCTTCCAAAATGATAATTTCAACAGAATTTGGTTTTGCTTACTTAATGACTAATGATTTAAACAATATTCCTGGAACGTTCTGTATTTTGAAGAAAAAGAACAGTGAAAATGCAGATCATTATTATTACCAAAATATGTGTCATTGCTACTAGGAAGCATCGTAGGAGTGATCATGTATACCAGAATGCCAGCATAGATTGTGGGTTTTCATTAAATGAACAAAAAAAGACAGTGAAGCATATTTAATCCACACAGATGAAGAGTTCTGTAGACCTTGAAAGCAAGTACAAGGTAAAAATAGGTCAGTTTGGGTGATTTACTAGCTTGGACAAATACAAATTAAATATATTTTAATATTTTTCTGTCTTGCTTATTTATTCTGCTTAAAATGCAAACCACTTTCTTCACCAGTTTTCCCAATCTTTTCAAGACTTTATCCTTCCTCTTGCAGTCTTAGAACTCCTCCAAGGAAAACATGCACAACTGAATTAAATAAATGCCCGGCTTTGGTGACAAGACAGAGAAGTGATCGTCATTTCTGACTGTACCAGGTTAATACCCAGACTTAGAGTGGACTTGGGTACAGATACTGTAGAGCACTCAGCATGAGATGAGAAACTCTCTGCCCCGCTTCTGCTGTCCTGACACATTGTTAGTGGTTGGTTGGGCAGGCAACCCTGTGCCTGCATGAACTGTGTGGGTCTTCTGCTGAGAGTACAGCTCTCCTGAGGGTAAAACCAGGAAAATGGCTCTGCTGGGTGTAACCACTAGGCCTGGTGTATTTTTCTAAACATATATGATAACATATATTTCAAGAGTGTAAGATGGTAGCTTTAGGGAGATACATTTCCCAGTACTTGCTTCAGGCTTTTCTGGTCTGAAGTTTAGATTCTTGACTAGAAATTATATCTTTGTTTCTAATAAATGTTGGGTGGGGGAGAGGGATGCCCCATGAATTTTTGTTGCTTTTTGAACCTATTCACGCTTTTAACATCTGCAATGTCTTCTAATGCTTTATTCCATAACTTAATCATTCATTCTGTAAAAAACTGTATGCCCTTTTTTAGGCTTTAATCTGATATGCCAGCATTTCATTTGCAGCTCTTTCCTTATTGTATCATTAGTAGGGGTGAATGGTCTGTCCTGTTTTACCTTTCTCAGTGTAACACATGATGTTAGCAGGTTTTCAAACTAATTTATCCAAACCTGCTTATTGTTTCTCACATAGATACTGTCCCTTACCATTAATTACCTTAATTATCTATACATTCTTGTCTATATGTTTTCTACTTCAGCTGAGTCCCTTGGGGCTTAGAAGATAAGGTTCATTTTCTTTGTGACCATAAAATCTCTCTTGCATTTAATTTTCCTAATAATTCATAATATTATTTTTGTGTTAGGCTGATCTTTTTACAGAATGGTATATGGTTTCTCCAGATCCTGTATCCATATTGCAGAGTTGTAACTGCTCACTGAAAGCTTGTCACTGAGAATGTAGTTAGGATTCTTTGGGGTTTTTATTCCAGTTTCAACATTTATCAGCACTACTTTTCCTCCACACTTGTATCATCAACACACAGAATTGAGATTATTCTGTAATTTTTCAGTCACCTTTGGCTTTTACTGCCCTAAATAATCTAGTGTGATACAATGTCACCTCACTATTCAGCTTTATCCAAATTTCCAATGGCTTTGTTGAACAGTGCATTTCCCTGCACTGATCTACTAGAAATCTCTCTGCTTTGTGAGGAGTGACAATTTAATTTTCTGACATGTGTTTCCTATTGTCTAACCAATTTTAACAGGCTTGTGCCCTGTAAAGAAAGGTTTCAGCCTGGAAATCTCCATAGTCTATTCCACAGTGAACACCTCAGTAAAGAATCCTTTTCACTTTGCTGAGGTAGAGCCTTATCCTATGTGGATTCCCCTTTCATATTCCAGTTACCTATCAGCCCTATAGACTTTCTGGCAGAATTCCTATTACTGATGCACTTAAAAAACATTTTATTATTGGCTTTATTCCTTCGGAAATTTGCTCTTCAGAATCTTTTTTTTTCGGCTGGACTTATTAATTTGCCAGAGTTGGAATTCTTTTTTTTTTATTTTTCTGGTTGGGGAACAACTTTTACTTTCAGAACTTCAAATAATCACCATTACTGTGCTGTGTATTGAAATGGTGTAGAAAAAAAAGAGAACTCTTGGGAGTTTCCCTTTCCACACTCCCTGCCTTTCCCCTAAAAATTACTTGAGAGAGGGTAGGTTTAGATTAGATGTTATGAAAAAACTCTCTACTGTCAGCGTGGTGAGGCACTGGAACAGGTTGCTGAGAGCAGTTGTGAATGCCCCATCCCTGGAATTGTTTAAGGACAGGTTAAATGGAGCTCTGAGCAACCCGGTCTAGTGAAAGGTGACCCTGTCCACAGCAGGGGAGTTGGAACTAGATGATCTTTAAGGTCCCTTCCAATGATTCTATGTAGTTAAAGTTGCAAAAATAATTATTGTTCTTTTTCTGAATTGCTTTTTCTCTCTTCAGTGCCTATTCAGAAAAGGCACTAAAACATGAAGGGAATGCTCATAAAATTCAAACCAGGCGGGAAAAAAACCAAAGAGAAAACATTTGCAAAAATGAATAGAGAAAGGAAGGGTTGGTGTAAACATCTCTGCATGGATAAGAGAGAAGGAGTAGAACAAAGAAAGAACAGGTTGGGAAAACCTACACAGACAATTGAAAAAGTGGTCATAACAAAATAATCATCTTTGAAATACTAAAGATTTCAGTGCAGCTTTCTCTATAGTTCAGTTGAGTCCTGGAAATATTCTGAAATTATGAAATAGTGTGTTTTCTAAAAATTATATTTTTCTAAAAAATTAGATACAGACAGAGGTGTAGATATATATATGGAGATATATATATGCATGTGTGTGCATGTCCTGCCTCAAAAGTGAGAAAGACTGAGACAGCAAAGCTTACACATGCTTTGATGGGATTTGAACAGTGAGCAGCTGCCCAGATTTCATCAGCAGATTCCAAATAGCGGGCCCCATCTCCTGTAAACACTCAGGTGTATACAGACGTGATTCCTGGGCACATCCCGGCAGTGGCCAAGCAGTGCACACCGAAGCAACAAAGTATGGTACCAGATTATGTCAGTGCCTTTGTAGGATTGAGTCCTATGAACTTTTGCTTATGAGCCACTCCAGGGGAATTGCTGATTTCTCCCTGAGCCTGCTGCTCTGCACAAAAATGTTGGGCCTGTTTAGAGTCGTAACAAGGTCAGGCGTCCTGGCAATGTATTGCCAACTTTAACATTTCTCCAGACTTGCAAGGAGAAGATACCTTACCTTTTGGAACTGAGCAATTATCAAACTTTAAAAATGCACTTACCACTCCTGGAAGGGAAGTAAATACAAAACTTAGTATCACTATACATATAAATAACATATTTACTCTTACTCTAGGAGTTCTGCTGGATTTTGAGTTCTTTTTTGAAAGGCCAAGTTACAGTTATAAGCATCATTTTTTAACTAGGCTTAACAATGAAACTTTTCATTTATTTTTCTGAGGACAACTGGTTAAAATCAAGGTAAATGACAGCATTGGTTGGTTCTGATTTGCACTTCTTGAGAATCCACTGGACAGGACAAGAGAATAAGAAGATGGGAACCATCAGCACCTGGGATGTGATCAGCCCATAAACCATGCATGCAACAGCTTTGATTTTTTTTCCCAGTTGGGTCCAAGATGTAAAATTTAACCTATCAAGCCTCCTGGGGTTTTAGCTGTAGCAACTCTAAGGCTTATGCAAGGTTAGCAGCTTTTTTGCACTGAGCATTGAGGAAATGCTTATTTCAGGCAGATACCATCCCTACCCTGAAGCTCTCATTACCTCTGAGGTGTTTTACACATCGCTAAAGGTCTACATGTATCCTGAATAAAAGCTCTCTGATCAGTCACTCTTTTTAATGTCAATGAAAGCTTGCTGGTGTAGGGCTCTCCTTTACCCCTGTAAAGGGAGAAAATTCCTTAAGGAGGTGAATCTGAATGGTTCACAGACAGGAAAGGAAAGGCTCAGAGTAATAAGAAAGAAGATACAAAGATGTGAATACAATTAGGAATACTTAGCTATTCTCAGTCTAGGGAGTCTGGCAATATAGGAGAAATAAGAAGAATGCAACAGTGGAGAAAAGAAGTACGGAGAGGAACCTCATCAGAGTTATATGACACAGAGAAGTGACTGAAGCAGGAAGAAGATTGTACCAGGAGCCTCAACGCAGTACAAAGCAAAACAAGGTGATGAAAGTTAGAAAAGAAAATGAAAAAACAAATGTTCAAGAGACACATTTAATTTTTTTTTTTTGAAAAAAAATCTCAGTGGAAAATGTACACATAAAATGGCGCTTTTCTCCCATGACATTGTAATGCTCCAGAATCTAAAGGATCTAAATTTTCAGAATCTAAAGGATCTAAGTTTCATACGTTAAAAAAAAAATAATGGAGTTAAGTGTGATATGGAGTTGCATATAAAAAGTCATTATGGTATAGCAAGGTATGATTTCATGTTGAACAAAATTACTGTTCTAGATTTTTTCCTATTGTTGCTACACCAGTGGCCAACAATAGTAAAATCTATCAGAAAAGCTGTAGTAAATAGACTTTAATAACTCCAGCTTGAAACACTAATATTTACTGAAATATGAGTGTTATTTGCCAATATTGATGCAACACATGTTCTGATGGTGCTGTAAAATGAACAACTGCCAATATATATTTCAAAGCTGTTCCCAATTTTAAATCTATACAGCTCTTCAGTAGTTTCCTGATCAAACTTGTCAAGCTCCACCCTGACACACTGTTAACTCTTATGTTGCACCAGCATATTGAAATACCTCACAGTAACCTTTTACATCAATAATTTCACTGCAATCAAACCCTTTCATGAGGAACTTGAAGAACACAATATGGATAACATGTTTTAAAAATTCATGATCATTAGAGATGAACTATTTGCTTTTTTGAGAACAGTTTCATACGGATGACCCTGAAGACAGAATTAAGACTGACACAAGGTGGATTTCATACAGTCAGGGTCAAGGCCCCTGACTCTCAGAAGCATTATGACACCAGTAAACATAGCTTTTGCTGAATCTTCTGAGAATGCAGAAGAAGCCAAGTTAAACTGAGTCCTAAGCTTCTAGCAGTAAACTGGACTGACTACAAGCACAGGCAAAGCAGAAATGGTCTAAGGTAGCAGGCTCCTGGAACGACAAAGCACACATCCCTTAACATCTGCCCCCCCCCCCCCCCCCCTTCGCTCT
>VWZF01000299.1:202378-355695 GCA_013396755.1 Sclerurus mexicanus | reverse complement strand
TCCTCTCTTCCTTCCTCCCTCCCTCCCTCCCTCCCTCCCTTCTTTTAATACCTATCTCTCTTCATCTGTATAAGACATAAATTCACTAAAATTATGCAATTAATTGAATTATGTGATTCAAATGCCATACATGTGGGCTTTTATCCCCTTTCTCTCTCCCACTAATGAGGAAAAGAATTATATGTTTACGCGATTATACCACGAGGCTCATGAGTTTACTATGAAGCTCAAATAATTGGCATTGACAATCTTATCAAACAAGAACAAAATTAGTATGTTAAAGTAAAGCAACATAGAGAAATGGGACAGAAGGCAAAAACTGAGGAGCAGGTTTTTTCCACTGCTAGTGATTTTGTATTTAGTGGTCACAAAAGCATCTTTTTGAGATGTATTACTTGCTGTAGTGGACTGACCAAAGCTGGAGAGGGCAAGGATCAACAGCTTTCTCAGGCTTCCCAGCTACAAATACTTTCTGACGAACACTCGATAGAGCTATATGCATTATGCCTCACTTAGCACAGCTTTCTCTTGCAATCTTTGGTTTATTCACATCTAGTGAATTTCACTGTGCTTCCATTTTTTTTTCAGAGCTAAATTTTTAGTGTTTATCTATTTAAAAGCAAGTTCCTGTAACATACAGTATGACACGGTACGGAGTCAATTGGACATGGGCTTTTAGAACAGAGTATTGACTATTCTTTCTTCAAAGATTAGATTTTATTTCTAAATTTTGGATAGCTTTTTGATTTCTTTTCTCTCTCTGTCTTTTTTTTTTTTTTTTTTAAAATCTGGTGCATGGTGCTACCGTATTTGCAGAGCTTGATCCAGAAGAATCGAACCACATGCTTAAGGAGAAGAATGGCATGTGGTTCATGAACCTCATAATTAGTTCCCCTTCCTAGCTCTAAGCAGTAATTAAATCTGTCACTTCTGCTCTGCTGATTCATTTATTTAGCTATTTAATTGCTCAGCTCAATACGTCTTTATCTCCGGAACTGCAACATTTTATTCAGGCAAAAGAATAGCATAAGCCATTATTATTTTTTGTCCAACGGCAGGGACATGTAAAAGAAAAGAACACTAATACTAGATGATTTGGTGGTGTTGTCAGTTTTCACTTATCAAACAAAACAGTATTTAAGGGAAAACTTCAACCAGTGCTTGAGGATAGCTTTCCACACACAGGCTCACTTCTCCAGGAAATTATTTCAGTTGCAAAGACCCTTTGTATCTGATCCAGGTTTCCATAATGGGTTAATTTAAAGCACTTCCAGGTAACACATTATTTTCTATAAAATGAGTAGTCTTGACCTCATCTACTGCTGCAACGTTTTATAAACACTTTAAAATTGCAAATATACACTAAATTGTTTAAAAACTAAACAGTATATTGTCTTTATGCATTTTAATATTGGGACATTGCTCATGGAGCTTTCTGTCATCTGTCTCTTAGATTTACCATCAAATAGAGCATTTTTATCTGTAAAGCAAATTATGTTTGGAATACTTTCAAGCTTGCAAAGACAGGCCTTCAGAATACCTCTCTATGAGGCATATTTCCATACATGCAGTTTTCCTCATGTTACATTTGCATCATCCTTAAGCAAGGCTGCAAGATTCCTCCACCATTTTTATCCATAGGTTGGAAAAGCCGGTGTGGGAATGCAGCATGCAAAACAATGAGAAAGAGATCAATCCAGATAAAGTCAAACAGAGCCTTGTGGCAAAAAGAGAAAATATTTTTTACTTTTATAACCTTTTTTCTCCCTCTCTGAACTCTGCAATGATAGCTGATCCAGGAAATGAAACATACAAAACTCACTCCAAATTCAGAGGCGAGAATATTTTTCTGTCACTTCTGGCATCAGTGGCTCAGTTCCACCAATTTATTCATCTGCCTTGCTGGCTAGATTTTTATACCATATACAGAGTCTTGCATTTCACTCCATTAGTGACTTATTTTTGCTACCTTGTTATTCGGTTACAACTATGCAGCTATTTAAGTCGTAGCTCATGTTTTTTCCCAGGTAAGCTCATTATTCTAAAAATCTTTTTACTGCTTACCTGGAGGGGTTTTTGTTGTTGAGGATTATGTTGGGTTTTTTAATCCCTTCAGTGAGGGTTCTGTCCACTCCTTTGCAATGCAAAACATGTCTGTACTGCTGCTGTGGACACCCAGCTTGGCCCTGCTTGAAGTAAAAGCAGGACCCTGTGTAAAGATCAGCAGGTGGAACTGGCAGGGTTCATTAGCCACATTGCATGCAATACCTTGGATATACAGCTGGACGTCCTGCCATACCTCGGGCTGCTGTGCTGGACTTGCATGCTAGAATGGGGATCTCTGCTTCACTCCTGCCCCACCACCACCACTGCTGTCAGGGAGGGCTTTGTCAGCCCGGGGGCTGGCAGCTTTGGCCTGACAATGTGCAGTCTGTGTTGTTTATGTTGGTGTTACTGTTTTGCATCTCTGCAGTCGGGGTTGCTCAAAGCTCTTTGTTGAAATAAAGAATATTTCTGTCCCTGCTAAATCTAGGAAGCCTCGAAATCTTGCAGGCACTTTTGTTCTTGCAAGCCTCTGCATGTGATTTTTGGATTAGAGTTTTGCATGAGCCTCACTTAAATATTCTCTCTTTTAAATGTGTTTCTTCAAATTATCTTCTAAAAGTACACTCCTTGTTACGCTGGGCACATGCTTAAATTCAGGGAGCTAATAAAGCAGAAAACACCCTCTGTGGACATCCTTTGAGGATAAGAGTGTTTTGAGGGTAAGTCTGTATGTGAATGGGTTTAGTTTGAGAAAGCAGTGTTCACTGCAGCAGGGCAAACAAGTATGATCAGAGGAGGGCATGGGAATACAATGGAAAAAATAACATGTATTTGAAGTTTATTGTTGAGTTGGTGGAAACCCAACAGAGGAAATACAGCACTAATTTCAGACAGCTTTTATCTCAGTTCTAAAAGAGCATGAGGTTAGTCAATATTACACAGATTTGTACATAAACATTGAGGCACGAGACTTGGAGGCACATCAGCTGAGTGCCCTCCCTTTGCAATGATTACATTCTTGAATGTCTGGGGAAGGAATTAGGTGACAGCAACTATTGGCTTCCCCTCAGATGAACCTAGTTGTTGTCACCCTGCTATCAACAGACTGAAAATTACTATATCAAAGGCACTTCGGAGTTTACAAGTAGTCTCACTGGCCCGAAACCACTCCCTTCTCCCACTGTGTCCTGCCCATGCTGGGGCCAGTGGCATCCAGCTGCTACAGCATGGTGTGGGCTGGAGGCTTGAAGTGGTGCCCGGGCTCAGGGTCTGGGCACTGCTGGGGGAGGCGCTCTGCTTGATCAAGTGTTTTGATTTGGTTTTGTTTGTTTGGTGATTTTGTTTTCATTTTGTTAGTTTTCAACTCTAACTCACTGTGCAGTTAGAAACCTCAGGCTGGAGCTTCTCCTCACAAAACTGCAGTGTTAGTGTAAAATGTGTCTAAATTAAATTAGATTGAATCCCTCAGTCTTGAAACAAATGCACCCCAGTCTGTCCTGTACTGAATGTATTGATTTACTTACTGGTGTATCGGGAACTTCTTGTTTTAATTTAGAGAAGTCACCGCTTGTTCTATTTGTGTGATGCTCCGTATCTGCGGGGTTGGAAGCTACCTCTGCCCAGCCCTGGTCAGTCTGCTTGGTTATATAAGGTGCACAGGCTTGGGTACCTATAAATATTAGCAAGCAGCTGTCACAAAGGGATTGTGAGCGAGCTGCTCAGGACCTCGAAAACATAATAGCTTGGCACCCAGAAATACACAACTTTGCTAACATATTACAAGGTTATGTACTGGGGGGAGAGGGTTGGGAGGTGGTGACTGCTTTTAATCTTTGTCTTTTTACTTAAAAAAAAAAAATTTTTTTTTCTTCCTTTGCACTACATCGGATCTTTACAATTTTTATCACGTTAGGATATGACATTCCTGGCCTTGACAGTGCTTTTGTTTGTATATTTATAGCAGCTTCTGGTCATTGTTGAGCAAAGGCGATTGCCCTGCCCTCTGGCCCTTTCCTAAGCAGATTTTGGGCAGAAGCTCCTCTCATGTGGCACTAATTGAAGTGACTGGCGGACGGGGTGTTGTGAGCACACTCGGGCTGCTCTGCCAGGGGCTAAGCCCGGGGAGGAAGGGAGGGAAAAACGGGAGGAAGGGAGGAAAGGGCGGGGAGCAAAAACCCCCAGCCAAACCCAAAACAAACGAAAAAGAAGCAGCGCCAAGGCCCGAGCGGGGTCCGCCCGGCCCCGGCAGAGCGCAGCGCTCCGGCCATCTGCCCNCGGGGCGGGACGGGACGGGACGGGCGAAGTCGGGGAAACTCCTTGGGAACGGTCGGAACCAACAAGTTGCTGTGGAAGTGCTCCGTGCGGGGCTGCGGCTGGTTTGTCGGCCGCGCTGAGGGGGCTCCATCGGGGACTGGCAGTGCGGAACCCCGCCCGGGCCGCAGCTCCGGCGCGACCGTATCAGCCGGAGCCTGGTGCCTGTGTGCCCCTGTTCCCGCTGAAGGGTTTCCTGCAAGTTTAACGTGAAGCGGGGAGAGGCCACGGAAAACCGCAGGGGTTGCGGAGGGATTAGGAAGGCAGAGGGCTAATAAGTTCCTGACGTGCTGTAAACCAGCATCACTGTCAGAAGCATCAGGGCTGGAATATTGTCCCGTATTTTGGCATTGGGGGTTATCGCCCTTCATTTGGCAGTTAACGTTCCTGGAGTCCCTTGTGTTGTTGTTTTTAAGTTGCTGTGTAAATAGCCCGAGTAAACAACCGTGTGGTCGCTTTGCGAGTTGTGCAGTGGGGGAAAAGTGAACTTCGAAACTGTGTGTTTCTGAAAGAAAAGTTAGAAACTTTATGGTAGCTTTGAGTTGACAGTAAATAGAGGAGTCTGGACTTCATACCTTATAGTGATTGATATTATTATTTTTAAAGATGCAAGAAATTTTGTTACTCTGCGTTTAAAACTACGTTTTAATGTCTTTTATGCATCTGCTAGGCTGTCCTGTTAGTGGATACGGTTGTGTTTAGTGTACAAGTTGTACTTATGTTCCTGATAACCCTATTAGTACTACTGGAAAAATAAATGCTCAGTTATCACACGTTACCTAAACATATTTTAACAGCTCATGAGTAGATAATAGGCAGCAAAATGCAGTCATAACTGGAAATTCCCTTGCATGTCTGTCTTCAAATGTTAAAATAAAAATAAAATGTGTTAGAAGTGTGTGTACCATCCAGTTTAGCCATAGGTCTTATTTGTTTCTTTTCTATACAGTTCTAGATGTAGAACAGTAGTGAAAAATGGAGTTGAGCAGCTGGTAGTCCATTTGTCCAGTGCTTATCCCTACAGAGATTCCTGGTGAAAAGTTCCTGAGCTATCCCTGAGAATGGTTCAAAGCAGAGTTCAGGAACTGGCCATACTAAAATCCATCAAGAGTTTATGAAAATAAAATAAACTGAAAAGCTGAGGTTTGCTTCCTCATAAACCTCTTAAGAAATTGTCATCTATGTAGTATGCTACTCATTGTATTCAAGAAAAGGAAAAACGTGATCGATCATGTGGTTCTTGCTCTATCCTGTCTTAATCTATAATCAGGTGAAAAAAAAATTTTCCTTACAGTCTGAAATAGCTGATTTTTTACGAAATACTTTGCCCCCTTTCTTTCTCTAATCTGTGTCCTTGCTGCAAAAACAAATCCTCAAGAATATAAATGTTAGTTTTACTGGTTATGTTCCTTATCCCTCTTGCTTTCCAATTTATACTGGTTTCAATATTTCCGTAATATTGAAGTCAGTTGCCATTACTTCCTTCAAAGACCCTATTTAAACACATTTGTAGAGTGTGTGCAGTATGATAACGTGTAGCGCTGTGGATATATTAATTTTATTCTTACATGGCTCAATATATGTTATTTCAGAGAAACTGGAAACATGATGAACACTCAGTGGTATTGGTAAGAAATACATTAACGCAAGCGCAGAGTCAGTAAGAAAGCGCTTTTATTTGAAATTGTTCTCATAACAGACAGTGCACTAATAATCATAACCTGTGCCGCATATCTTCGGTGCTAGATTACATTTGCTTTTAGGTTCTTTGTAAATACAATTTTTATTCAGGATAAATGCATTTCTGTCAGATGCGCAGGCTCCTTGTTCCTTTTCAGCCTTTGCAGCCTCTGAATGCTGCAGGAATTTGCTGGGTGAAGGACTAGGTGTCCGTGAGGTAGGGGTTTCAGGATGCAGCCCTTCTTAAGAGCCAGCCTCAGTATTGTAGGGCATTGAGGTCTGATAATAATGTGAAGTGAAATGTGGTATTAAAAATATAAGTCAAATCCGAAGACTGCTGTGTTGGTTGGATACCCAAGAGCAGGCTGGAATAGCCTTCTCTGACAGATTACTGAAAATGCGGTGAGTGACTGTCGCAAGCCATGAGGGGAAGCGCTTGGTTTTCTGCATTTGAAGCTGCTTGCCATGGAGCCATTGCAGGGCAAGAGGCTGTCCTGACAAAGGGCGTGGGTCTGCACCCCTTGTGGTGCTGTGTGCTGGGGGAAGAAGGACAGAGTATCGGGGAGCAGAGGAGGAGTTGCCCCTCCTGCCCAGCATGGCTGGGAGCCTCGGTCCAAGCATGCTGGACAGAAACAATTGCAAAAGGACCCTTTGCAAAAGTAGGGCAAGGGTGTATTACTGTGGTGGAAAGTTGTGCAATAGCTTGCAAAGCTATTGGGGTTCATGACTGCAGTCACAGGTGTGTGTGGCAGAAGTGTAAAAGAGGTATGTGCAGGAGGGAAGGGTTTTGGAGTGTCAGATGCTGTGACAAAACACATGGTGGTCACGCTGTGATGTTTTGAGATGGGAAGAGAAGTCATAGGTCTGGTGGAGCAAGGAGCAGGCTGGTGGTCCCAGGAGCAGCCAGGAGCCAAAACTCTTAATGCTACCACAGGGGGACTTTGCAGCTAACGCTGCAGATAACGCAGTTTGGGTGCTTTAGGAAGAAAGAGTCAGGATCTGGGAAGTGTTCCTGCTTGTCATCGTGGATGAAGGAGGAAGCATTGAGCAACTGAGCTGAGGGGAGATGAGGTGCAGCAAATATAACTGGGGTGCTGTGGGAGGCCTGGCAACTGGGAGGCAGAGGAAAAGTGAGTAATCTTTAGCCTTTTCTGTGGCATATGTGAAATTGGGAAGACATACCTACAGTTTGAAAACACAACGTAAGGGTAGTAACCAAAATTGAATCTTTAGTACTGAAACTGTTTACTCTTGTCATTGGTCTTTCCAAAAGATTTTCAGTTAGTGGGATCTCCATCTTCTGATGTTTATAACATGACGTCATGATTGGAGATTGGAGATTGCATAGAAATTTAGTTCAATAGACTTTGCCAGATCATTTTTCTTTAAAAAGAGACCTAGTTGCACTTTCAATAACAAACACACTTCATTGCATTCACTTGCTAAGCAACAGACTCCCTGTGCTGCCTATGAAGCACAAAAGCAAGGGAGGCTTTGACACACCAAGTAGAGCTTACGTAAAGTTTGTGAGCAGCAGCAGAAAGAGTAAGTGATGAATGCTCTGGGTTTTGTTCCTTACATTAAAATGGTTTAAGGTTGGGTATTTTTCTGTGCTGGCTGCCATCAGCAATAGAAGTATCAACAGGAGAAAAATGGGTCGCTTGGGTTTTAGCATTAAGCAGCAAATCCAGGGCCAATAGGATTTAGCTGGGATGTTAAGGTTTATTCAGTGCATTTAGTTAATGAAGTTGGGGGGAGGAAGAGGAAAAAGTCAGTGTCTGGGCTTGGGGGAGGGGATGAAATAGCCTGCTGCCACCGGGTGCATCCTGTGGTGACTCCTCCTGATTGATAGATGCTCTGCTCCACAAGGCAAAAAAGAACTGAGTGAAGAAGGTTTTAATTAAAAAGCACCAGCTCTTTTGGATTAGAATCAAGCAGAAAGTCTTTGTAACAGACATCCACCTAGTCCTAAGGGTGTATGTTTTTATCCTTCAGGGTGTAGTGTCCATTGGCTTGGGAGAGGGAAGAGAGGGAAGATAATATGTCCAAGCATCTATAAAGTGGTTATAAGAGCCACAGAGATATTAGCAAGTGCAGTTGAATATTAGCATTTGTTGGTCAGGCACAGAAATCACATTCAGGCTAACAAACTCCCATTTGAGCACTATGCCAGATTTCCAGCAGACAGCCCCATCTTCCCCTACGCACACGGGTGGCCCTTTGCTGTGCTCACCCGGATTCTGAAGCCTTTGTGTGCCCTGCCAAAGGCTGTCATCTTGTGTACACACATGCTGTTCAGCATCTTGACTTGCTTTCTGAGCCCTGAAAGCCTTCAGCACAGAGACACAAAAAACAATTAGTATAGAAAGTCATTGTTATTTAAAATATAAAGGACTGTGATCTATACTGAAAAAAAAATTGCAAACCAACATGAATTGATCTTTTCTTCCAGGAGAGTTTGTGGGTTTATTTTTTTGTCTTGGTTTGGTATTTTAATTTTTGTCCTCTACAGTCTGGTCTCCCACTTGGATCAGACCTTGCTTTTTCAAAAGCTGTAATGGTCGTTTAGAGTCATCAACTTTCTTCTTCCAGCCACCCGCTCAGAGGTCTGTGCTTGACGCAGTATGTAGACGCTGCTGGGAGTTGTTGAGCAGCAATTAATACTGTCAAGGCTCAGGCCAGTAACCTCAGCATACTTTCCTCCTTTGAAGGATGTGGGCATCGATGGCAGGATTTGACTGTAACAGTACGGAATAATTAAGCAGCAGGCTTATAAAGTGAGTAAGAAGAGTCCATGTGAATGTTCTTGGCGTAATCTAGTTACTCAGACAGCCTATAGCTTGATACAAGTGTGTGAGGAGGACGCTGCAATATTTCTTAGTACGATTATTTATACGATTTATTGCAGGGATGCCTGAAAACTTCTACTAAATGGTCCAGAGAAAAACTCGATTGTGTGATTTTTGTTTTTATTTTCTATTTGACCTTACAAATATTTCAAGATAAATATTTTCAAATACTTTAAAAAAAAAAGGGTAATGAAGATGCTTAATCAAACACTGCACTTTTCTGCCTTGTTTTGTACTGGTTTATTTCTGTTAGACTCACAGTAAATTTACTGAAAAACTTTTGGCCATGCTTGCAGACTAGTTGAGGGACATGTCTGTAATAAGAAACAAAGAAGAACTTCACTAAAATAAAAAAAAAACAACAGCCAACCCAAACAACAAACCAACAAAAGCACTTGACTGTGATGCTTACAGCAGGGCTTTATGAACATTCAGCCAAGTTTTAGAAAATGGGGGTGGCTGTGTCACAGCAGCAGGAGTCTGGGTAGTTGCACACAGAGTGTGTGGAGCTCTAGGAAAAGACTCTGGTCAACTTTTATATACAAATAGGTTTGTGTTTGTTGGTAAGCAAATAGAGATATTATTGCTGATCTTACAGTTTCATGAAATGAAATCTGAACATTCTGGTTGTCTCAGTAGCAACTAGGGAAGCAGAATACTATCCCAGATGCAGACTACGCTACAGAAAAGTGAAGAAGGATAAATTTCCTGCTCCCAGAAATACTTTTGAATATATCTACATGGTAATGAAGTTTTTGGTGCAATGTCCACACCACTTAGTCCTGTATTTATGATGTTCTATTACCTTTTTCCTTGTTGACATGTATTTTCTAATCAGTGGGCAGTAAAGCACCTATTCAGCATTTGAGCCTAAACAACTAGAAAGACAGAATCTGAGATTTGGAGACCATAAAATGACTTTTCTGTGATTTCATTCAATTAATGAAACTGTGCGTACCTCGAGGATCTCATTAGCATAATTCTGGCTGCGTGCCAGCATCTAGGCAGAAAAGCTAATGGAAAATTTGCTGGCTGTATTGTAACATTAAACGTTCTATAGAACAGCAGCAGAGATTTTAAATGAAAAGGCTATGAAACATTGGGGGCTGATGCAACCCTTGTAAATGCTGTAAATCCATTCAATAATTACTGTATAAGCTCAATAATTACTATATAATACTGCAGTAAATACTGAAAGTCCCTAAGCTATGTGGATCTGGTGGATATTTGCTTACATATGATTAAAATGATTAAAAAGACTGTCTTTTTTAATAAGTATGTTATACTTGTGAGAGTAAACTAAAATAAAATGTTTTGCTCCTTCACATAGGAAGATACGAAGAATTTACTGTTGTTCTGTTGGTTAAGTTTATAGTTTTCATTTGCAGTGATGAGAATCAGGTTTGGAGTTGCAACTCTTTTAATTCACAGATGTTTAAATCAGTGGATTTTGTTCAAGTAGTGGGGAACATCAAAAGTCAAAGCATTAGATTTCTCCGTGAGGAACAAGGGCTCTGGGCAGACACCGAGAGAGAGAGAGATACACTTTGTTTCCTGCTTTCTCCTTCCCCCATCAGCATTCACACTGTACGGGTACAGATGCCTGGCAGGTAATGCAGAGACTGTCACTTAATTTACTGTGGTCATCCCATGATGCTACTGTGGAGGTCTAGAGGAAGCAGAATAAAAATTATAAGAGCTATTAAAACTTGCTTGTAACAAAGTCTAATGTCCCTTTGGTGCTGGAAATGTTAAATAAGATTTTCAGAATTTGATGCTGTGTTTTAAAATACTTATATTTAAAATGCTTACATTTTGGAAGCTTTGTTTGTGTGTGCAGCAATGATACGTTTCTGAGAGAAGACTCCATGAGCCATGGTGATGGAGCCTCCTGCAGCTGTATTTTCCTGTTAACTAACTAGAGCAGCTCCCCAAACAGCCTCCAATGGTGACAGAAATGCATCTGCACTTGGGGGTGTGTGCTGTGACTGTCAGGTGCTGGGTGTGACTCTTTCCGACACTTCCAACCGGTGTTACTGTTGGCGTCCTGTTTGCTTACAGGAACTGTAATTGCCAATATATCTCTAGGAGCTTCAGTACCAATTAATTTGTTGGCATATCCTGTCATAACTTAATATGTGACATCATGGTATTCAGCCTCTTGTTGGCAGCTAATTAGTGTTTGTGAGTAATGTCACCCTTGTCTTAAAAAGCATGCTTTTAGAAGACGCGGATCTTCAGCTGTGACCTGGTAACTTCAGAGTTTCCTGTTCCTGGATGCATTAATTTAAACACTAGAAATGCAAATTGTTTCCTTCTGCAGCTATTAAGGCTGTTGTGACTGTGTGTAAGGGTAGCTCACGTGTTTTGGTTCATGTGGCTGTGTGAGATCACATCCATGTCCAGATATTCCTCGGTGGTACTTCCTAGCTGGCGGGTGAAATAATCTCCTTGCAGTGGTGTGGATATACTTCAATGTACTTGGATGTTTCTTTTTGATTTCTCAGAAATGTCCTTCCTGCTCTCTCAGTTTCAATGAAAAGATGATAAAAGGCAGAATTGCGGCCATTTAAGTGGCCTATCTTGATATTTCCATATTTTTCTGACAAAAGTAGCCTTAGCTTTTAGAGGGATTTGTTTGTTTACTTTGTTGTTTGACTGGGCAGTTGTATGAACACCACTTGTGGTGGATTACATCTATATATGTAGCCAGTTTTGTTGATAGTTACTTCTTGACCCCAGACTTGCTGGGAGGGGATTGCTGATACACAGTTTGGAATTGGGGCTTTGCCTTGTCATCCCTGGGTTTCATTTTAGGGTAATCTGCTCACTGGGACCTATTCACTTCTAATCCTCTTCATTGTCTGAAAAGAAATCTCCCTGCACTGTGTGACCTTTTCTTGCCTGTTGTACCTCCTGTTAAGAAACAGCCCTGATCTTGCTTTGAGTGGGTGTATGGAGTTACTGTGGCATTGGCAATAAAATTCAAGCCAGGATTTACAAAAAAAGCATACAGAAACTGTCCTTTTCACTGTGCTTTTATTACACTGGATTCTGCACATATGGATGTGCTTCTCGTTGGCTCAGGTATAAACGGCCCACCAATATATGTCTAAGTCTTTCTAAAGCAACTTGAATTCCCCTTGGAGAAATGCATTAAAGTTCCTATGAAAATGGAATTTTGTTTTACCTTGTGACCTTTCTGATTTCCCATTGCTAGACAGGAATGACCCAGTCTTCAGTGGATATTATTATTATTATTAGTCAATAAAGGTAAAAGCAGCAGATCATCTATATATATATAGAGAGAGAGATAAATAATAATGTACGTAGGCAGAACTAGGGTTGCCTACAGCTACTAATAAAATATAAAAATAAAATACTTCCTTTTAGTTCTGTATGCCTTCAAGATCATACTTTAAAATACATCAAAATGTGATCCTCTCAATGAGAATATGACTGAGTTGACAGATAAAGAATTGTATTTCTAAATAATATCTTTAAAATATGCAGGACAAGTGTAAAAGATTGCAAATTAACCTAAAATCTGCTTCATTTCTAGTTCTGAACATATATTTTATGTGGGGGGATTATCTTACGTGTAGTTTATTAGGTTTCTGCACAATCCTTTATTGGCTGTGTAGATTTCAAAGATACTGGATCACTTAACTGGGAACTTAACTATGACTTTAAACGATGACTGGTGGGTTTAGAAAGAAGATTGTCAAGTTTATAGTATGTTAAATTTCTTGCATGCTTTTGTTTCTAGAATGCAGGCAGATCAGGCAAAATTTGAGTACATGGTTTTCCAAGTTTAAAGCAAAATTAATAAATGAATCTGTACTGTTATCACTGCTTTATGAGAAAAGTCTGAGACACCAGTTTGTTGCTTGGAATAGTCAGGGAAATGTCTCAGTTGAAGCAGTTTTGCATTGATACTTTTATTTTCTTGATAGTAGTTGCAATTTTTGGGGGGATGGGAATATCAACAGAGTAAAACCACTTTGGCCCTGCAAATATGCCTAAAGACAGAGTCTTCTTTAGAAATCACATCAGCACAGATTCAGTTTTGGGATGTGTTTGGCTCAGCATGTCTTCTGCTGCAAACCTATTTCAAGAGATTATTAGTCAAAATTTGAAAACTATGCAGATGTCTTGCAGAAAGCTGATGATCTGTTTAATGATCCTCAGCACTTTGGAAAGCCAAAGGAAAGGGTGTGTACTTGCATGGTTTTCACTGAGAACATTTATTAGGGTAGATGTCAAATGGGTAGGCTATAGTAATAAACAAAAATGGGGTTATAGCTCTTTGTGAGGCAAGCTTTCATGTCTGCAGCTTTGCATAACTGCTGCCTGCAACAGTCTCTCTTGCCTCTACACTTCACATACAACAAAAGGACTTACTTAAATGTATTTGTTCAAATAAATATATTTTTTAATTTACGGTGTGTAATCAAAAAATATGGATATCATCTATATTAATTTTAACCTAATATTGTTCAGTTAATATTGGTCAAAGTCAGTAGTTTTGTGTAAGCACTGAGCACCTAATTTACCTATCTATGTGTATTTTGTATAAATATTTGCATAATGACTTTGTGACAGAAGTGCTATTAGAGGAGGTTCTGAGACATCTTCTGTTTATTGGCAATCTGAAGTGCCACTGATCTGCATTCTTAGCCAATGATGATCTTATGATGATCTTAAGTGTAGTTGTATTTTAATAGAAATTATCTGCTTAGTTTTTGCAAATTCAAACAGTTATTTCTATGTATTCAACTCATTTGCTGCCTTAATTCTTTGAGAAAAACTGTGAAGGTTGTCCTGAGTTTTGTGTACAGAAGACCAAATGTTGTAAAAGTCTGAGCTGGAGATAGCCTTGTCCTGTTACAACATTCAAGGAAGGTGTTAAGGAGGAGATGTCCACAGAACCTCTGAGAGAATTTCTCCTCAATTATCTGTTGGAGCAGTAGGATGAGAACATGTTTCTGTCTAATCCCTGAGGAATTCGAGGACTCTGTCCTCCTACATCCCATCTTTGTGATGACACAATGATGTTACCAGACATTTCTGTTGACTCCACCTGCAAGATGGCATCTCATTGCAAAAGTGATGCATGATACTGCTCCAGCTTGTGTCTGAGTAAGATACGAGCTTTTCCCTAAGTAATATGTAATAGGACAAGAGGGAACAGCTTCAGGTGTGCCAGGGGAAGTTTAGATTGGATATTAAGAAAAAATTATTCTCTGAGGGTTGTTGGGCACTGGAACAGGCTGCCCAGAAAAGTGGTTGAGTCACCGCCCTTGGAGGTATTTAAAAAATATGTAGTGGTGCTGAGTGACATGGTTTAAGTGTTGGACTTGGCAGTGCTGAGTTAACTGTTGAAGTCGATGATCTTAAGGGTCTTTTCCAGCCTAAATTATTCTGTTTCTGCAGGCTCTGTCTTCTTTCCCCGTCCATTTCTCCTGACTTTCCCTCCCCTCTTCAGAAGGTCTTCTGAGTTTTAATGGATGGCTCCTTCTCTTGGGGTGAAAGAAGAAAGCTTAGGGTTTGCAAAGATACCTTGTCTCAGTGGAAAGTGAGTGTAGTATGTCCACATGGAGAATGAAAGTCTTTGCAATAGTTTGGATGGAAAAGGCTTGGTATGTGGATTTCTTTTTCCACATCCCTAAGAGGAGTTAATATTTTTATTGACTAAGAAAGGTCTAGTGGTTAGTATGGGAACAACTGCACGATAGCACCTATTGTATTGTGTCCACCACCACTTTGTTTCAGTAGGAGTAGACTTTCCAGAAGTTGTGCGTTTTCATTTCAGCCACTTGGAACATTCAGCAGTGAAATAACTAAAAAGTCATATTCTAGGCAGGCTTTTTTTCCCCCCATTCAAATTAGCCTTCTGGATCCCATATTAATCATAAGACCAGCTTCTTATTGTCTTTTTGTAGATCTCTACTGCTCTGTTGAATGTATTTGCTAAGTCAAACTTCACATTTTTTCAGTTTTTGAGGTATATCTCTACTTACTAATTCCAACTGATACGAGAAGGTATGGCTTTACACTGACATTATTTGAAAACTTGCAAGTTGAATTAATTCTTGGAGCATATCTTCTCTTGCTGTTTGAGACACATCCTGGGCACTCGGTGTGTGTCCACCTTTAACTGTTATGATGGGTCATTTACCACGCTAATGCCATTTTTCTTTTCTGTGATTAGTATTAACAAACTGTCTTCCTTAAGTTGCAGGGGAAAATAAAAATACTTCATTTGGACAGCCTGTTTTCTAAGTTTAAAACCATTCTCAGCTTTGATGTCTCTTTTGAATTCATCTCTGCTATTGGGCACCCAGACAGCAGAACAAACCCCAGTGCATTCAGTGGGCAGATGCCCATAGGGTTGGGCTGTGTCCTGTGAGGCACAGGACTTGCCTGTTTTACCTGGAACTGCCACATGTGTGAAATGACTCCACCTTGATTAAACTGCAATCCCATGCATGCTCCTGTGGGGTGTTAAGTTTTGCAAATGTCTGGCCTACATTCTTCTGTTCAGTTTTTCCTTCTTTAGCTAAAGGAAGTTGCTTCTCGTCTTACCCTCTACCAGCACTCTCAATAATTCTCTTCTTTCATCTATATTGTTACCTGTAAGTTATTTATAGACTATGATTATATTCTGCTCAATCCTCTTTTCTGGATTATATAACTTTAGCTTCCTTAGTCTGTCTTCATATTCAGTATCTCATCCTCTAGTTCCTGTATCATTTGAGTTAGCTGTCTTTGTATATGCCTAGTTATTTTATATCCTTTTTTTGCAATATGTTGAGATAAGAGCTGCACGCGATATTTCATTTGTGGTCACGTCATGGCTTTGTACTGTGGAGTTATTACTTCCTTGAATTTATACGAGATACGTACACATCAAAGACCAGCAGTTGCTTCTACTGCAAACAGATCAGATTTGCGAAGTAATCTTCACTCTCCAATCAAATTTTGACCCTACTTTTGGGTGGCATGACGCCCTACCCATTTTGGACAACACCTTGTGCTGCTTATATTCCAAGCTAAATGAAGAATAACTTCACTTATTTTGAGTAAATATTGCCGTGTTTTCTACACCAGCACATTTCAAATCTTTGTGGATTACTATTGTTTATTGTAGACAAAGGCAAATCAAATATGAAGATGCAAAATTTTTCCTCGAAGTACATGAACTTAATGGTTATGTTTGAGTTTTGGTTAATTTTCATGTATATTTGTAATTTTTTGTTTCATGACAGCAACAAAGTAAGTAATAGTTCTAAAATAGAAAGAAACAAACTGCCTGTAAGACCAGCTGCTAAATGTATCAGGAGTCTCAGAAAACCATCTTCAGTTTCTGTGTTTAGGAGGCTCTTAAAGTTTTAGAAGTTTGGTTGGTTTTGTTGTTCTTCACTCCACACTCAACACCCCCCGCCCCTCCAGTACATCAAACCTCTGAACTATCTGATTTATCTGTCTTGAATTCAAGATGTTTTGAGTTTGTGTGATCCAACATTCATAAATAAAATTACATAGAAATATCATGTGGCTCTACTAATGACATTTGTAGTAACTTTTAAAATAGTAAAAAAAAAACCAACTCCCATTTACCTTGCTGTAATTTTCTTGCAATGTGCTTTTTTCAAGTCAGTAGTCTTTTTCTGCTAAATTTATTCTACTTGCCTAATTCTTTCTCTACTGCTGTTTTTCCTCCCTTGATTAACATTTAGCACCTTTTACTTCCTTCCAGAGTGCTTATCTGTGAAAAATGTCACACTGTACTGGCATCTTGTATTATTCTTGTCTGAGTGAATGGTAGAATTTCAGAACTAGTAAGAAATCAGTTTGTTGCTTGATTATCAAATTCATCCACTCATTCAGGTGTAAACACTTAAAAGATTTTGTCCTCATTGTACCACCAGTGGTGATTTCTTATTCTTCACATCCAGATTTATCATTGTCAGAAGTGGCCACATACCTTATCTGTTTCCAAGCTAGTCTGTGCCAGAGATTAATTTGTTTCATCATCTTTAGTTGGAAAAAATTAAGTGTTGCCATAATATCATACGGAATATTTTGGTGCATGGTTCGGGAAGACTGTGTCATAATTCAGGTGAAAGTTGAATAAGGCAAGCTGTCTTTAAAATATGTCTGTTTTTGTCAGTGATGGAGGTCCTTGCCAACTGTGGGCAAATCCATTTTGACTGCTAAGTTATATTGGTTATTTAAAGTAATAACAAAAAAGTTTTAAGTGCATTAAGTGCTTTAAGATTAGTGCCAAAATGTATGTCATTAAGTAGTCTAATGAACCAAGTGTGTTCCCTTTTGAAGTTAGCAGTCACTGAGATCTGAGAGAGCACTGTTAGTTCTGAAAAGTTGAAATGCAGTCCTGCGGTTCCAAGGGAAGCCCTGGGAAAGGGGACTTGAAGCAAAAATTGAACTGGAATTGGAAAATAACAGGATTTAAGAAGAAAATTTATGCCATTTGAAAGCTTCTTTGAAACCCTGGAGCTGGAATCTTATCTCATACCTCATTGCCACTGAATCTGCAGAGATGTGGCTTTGATTACCATCTGCTCAGTAAATGACTGGTTCCTTCCTCAAGTCTGTCTTGGGCTATTAGACAGGGAGTTCATCTTGCCCTGCTGTGCTGGGAGCGAAGAGGTTCAGCATGGGTATTCCTGGTTTGCCTCCCTGATCTGTAGAGCAGGTCTCTTGAGTGCCCTGTTAACAGAAGGGTGGTGAGGGGCTGTTGAGGTGGGGAGTTGTCTTCCATGAGTGCCTGACTCTAGGATTTTGGAGAGACTAGTTATTTAATTATTTTACTTGGCATAATTTAAGATTAGTAGCCTGTCCAGGAAGTTTGTGATGTGGTACATAAATAGCAAAAGAAAAATGAGCAGTGAAAGACAAGATACATAGAGGTAACAGGTTCTCCAGATTAAAAGAAACCTTTTGGTTCCTACTTACGCAGCTGAAGCTTTCTGTATTGTTTGGTTTCCGAAACAAATGATGCTGCCATGTTACTGCGGTCGGCTACAAAAGCCTGGGGGTGCCCTTGCAGCCCTGCAGATCTGTATGGCATCTGGCAATGAGGCCAGAGAACAGAAAGACAGCGTGAGTGGGCTCTGCACCACAAGTGTGCATCCCCGTGGTATTTATAGGCTCTTACAGCACTGTTGGTAGGCAAGGCAGAGACGGGGAGCTTCCGGCCATGCTGCTTGTATTGTCAGCAAGAGAAAGTGTGTGTTTGGTTTGGGTTTTTGTTTTTTTGTGAATGATTTGGTTGGGGGATTTTTCTTGCATTTTGTATTTTTTTTCTTGTTCTTTTCAGTTTTTTTCCTTTTTTTTTTTTTTTCCCCAGCAAAGCCACCCAGGTTGATTAGTCTGCTGAGCACAGGTAGCAGGACTGCAGGGACTAGCTGTAATCTAAGTGTCTGTATATCTTCTGGGACGCACAGAAGTGGCTGTTCAACAGTTTCGTCTCACAGACACTGGAAATGCAACTGCAACTGCTCCTGAGCCAGCAGGCGTGTCTCTGTGTGTTTGAAAACAAACTAGATTTTCAAGGTGTGAGTGATGACTTGTACCAAGTTTGCTTGCATTATAATGAGCTACCCTTGCAAAGTTGAATAGGAAAACAGGCTCCTATTCATAGAATTTCCTGGTGTCTTGGAGTGGGGAGAAGTCTGTACCCATTAGAAAAGCCAGAGATGAGGTGATCATCAGGCATGAGTGACTACTGCGTATAATTCTCCCTTTCCTGTTCCCATGTCTGAGGCCATGCCTCCTGCATTTGCAGGCTGTGGGATGAATCCCAGGCTGAACTGGGACCCAGCTGCATTTGGGACGTGAAGTCCCTAAAGATTGCTGGTGCTGGGCTGGAAGTAAGGCAGCTGGGAGCCACTGGCAGAGCATTAAACCATTTTGACAGAGAATCAGAGTTGGGAAGGCATGATTTTGTGGAAAGTTGAGACATCAGAAGTTGATACCACAACACCACTATGGGCTTCCACTTACTGTCTCCAAACTGCTTTCAGTGCCTGGGTAATCCTTGCACCTTAATTGCTTTATTCTCTGGCTTGCAATGAACATGACCACCATGGTGCTTGTCATACGGTCTGTCTTTAAATTGGAATGACACAGGGAATCCTTACAAAGGCATGCTTTCTCTCCCTCTCCACCCCTCCCCCCCACCTTCTTCCCTCCTTTTCCCTCCATATTTTCTCTTTTTAATATCTACCAAAGAAAATATAACACACAAATTGAAGTAACAATCACTTTATGCAGTTTTGACATCAAAAAAGACATCAGCTCAGGAGAGTTTAAGTTGCAAAGTGCTGTGAAACAATCTTTAGACCAATGGAAAATGTATTAGTTGATAATGCTGTGAAGGCAAAGTCACTTGGGTTAACTCTCGATTTCTCCTCTGTATCCACGGATCAGGCAGTTATCAATGGTAAGGAAGCCCTTTCTGATGTGACCTGAGTTATTTTACTCCATGTGTGGCAGTAGTATTTGCAAAGACAAGCCTGTATGTTTCAAATTCACTTTAAATTTTCATATATTGTGCACCAAGGGTAAAAAATTTTAGTGCAATTCTCAACAGCATGGTTATTTTAATTTTTTTAGTAGTTTTATTAACATTACTTTAAATTTTCTCTAGCTAAGCAGCCTGATTGCCATTGTGTGAAGTAACAAAGATTCCCAATAAGGTTTTGTGGCCACATAAAGGAAAATCTTAGATTTTGTTTCATCTGAAAATATGAAGGATTTTTTCTGAAGTAGTCAATTAATCTTCGAAGCCGTTCTTAACCACTGATTCCTAGCTCATCAAAAGCAAGTTTTTATTTGAGTGCTTTGCACATTTATAGTAATACAAATACGAACATTAGATCTGCCAGGATGTTATACTACAACTTGTCGCAGAAAAAAGGTGTACCAGTCTCTGTTCTGCATCTTTCGTTCCACAGTCAAGATCTCTGGTGTTATCTGATCTTTTTTTGTATTTCCTGGACTTGATCTGGATCTCTCTGAAAGCATGGTTACTCCCAGTTCCAAATGAGAGGTGTTGGCTCAGCCCCAATGTTAAGTCAGACAGAGACTAAAAGAAAACAATTTTATTTTTCTTGATCAAGAGAAAGAGTAGATGCATACAACTTTTCTGGTTGATGTGCTCATGAATTCCTCTCCCCCCTTTTTGATCCATCTTTGATCCTCCCAAAGAATCTTGAATTTGAGCCAGATTTCTCTCGGAAATTCTTCCCTTGCTGATAATATTTGCTAGGAAAGGGATTTCCACAGTGTGTTATCAGGGGAAAAGACTTAAAACTCTGTAGATGGGGCAATGGGTAACCTGAAAGCCACCATGGAAAAAAATTAATCTTGTCTGCATCATATAAATACATAAGAAATTTTTTTCTGGTGATTCTGTCAACCTGTCAAGGTTTTGTCACGTTTTTCATCAAATTGCACTATCCCTACATAAGAATTATTCTGACGATTTTTTAAATTATTATTTCCTGTATAAATTATCAAGAAAAGGGGATGCTGTTACTGTAAAGAGCCTGTGTAATCATCTAGATTGGGCCTTGACCAGTGCATGGTGTCTGTACTGTTCTTTCCTCTCTGTAATACAGAAGCCATGATGTGCTGTTGCCAAACACCAAAGTTAGCGTTGAAGTTCAGACTTGTAGTTGAAATTTGGAAAGGGATTGGGAAGAAAAGGTATGTTGACAGGAAGAACCTTGCTCAAATGAGTATTTCTTTTAAATACCTGCACTAAGAACACTCAGTAAAGAGCAGTAGGGATGTGTATCTTCAAAACCAACATTTGTACTAAACATGGATTGAACTAAGTGCTCCAGGGGCTTTAATGATCAGTGGGCACAAAGATGCTTTTGTTTCCAAATTTGTGCCTGAGGGGATATCTGTCATGTTGAAGAGTCTTCTCATAGGCCACATAATCCTGGGTTGGGTCCTTTGAGTGAATCATATCTGTTGCTAAGTAGACACATGAGATTCTCCCAAAGGAAATATGGAGAGGCCTATACATAGTGTAAATCACTGTAAATCACTGTCAGAGCAGCTGGCCCTCCCCTTACTCTAGTGGAACTGAGGGAAGGAAAGAATTCTGCAGGCAACTAAGTTAAAGATATTTTAAAATGAGCAAAAAATAAAATAATTTTATAGGTTGCTCCCATGTTTGGTATTTCTTGTGCAAATGGTGGTGACACACAGGACTTCTCCAGGGCAGCGTGTATGTACCTCCCTGGGCCCCAGGTCATGTAGTGGCGTTTCACTTTGTGCTGTAAATTAAGTGCAGACATTCTGGCTCTGAACCAAGATGAGGTGCAGATCTTGCTTGCTGAAGGTCAGTCTCAGGTAGATAGACATGGGTGCATTCCTGTATAAAGGTTTCAATGCAATTTGTACCTAAACCCCTCTACAGAAAAGAGACCTGTAAACATAAGCATCTGTGATTTCAGTTCAAAGAAATCCTGTCTACATGACATGGGTAGTGTGTCTCTTCTTCCTCCTTCCCTTTGAGGAAAGCTATGATAATATTCTAAGCAAAACAGCTAAATTTTGATAAAAAGATATCTTTTAAAAAATGTTTTCCAGCATATGGTCTGAGAACCATAACTCAGAAACCCATGGCAGGTAAAGATGAAAAGCAAGCATTTTGCCTTGGGCTTAATTTTGCTATTTAAAGGTCTGCATCTCCACTGGAAAATATTTAGGGATCTGTGAATTGAAAACAGTTGAAAGTCACTGACTTGAAAATACATTCCCTTGTTTTTAGAAAACCAGCAAGACTGAGTTAGCAGAACATTTCTCTGTTGTGATTTTGATGCCTTTCCCTCCTACCCCCCATCCTACCAATGGATCACATGGTTTGTATCTAGAATATAGCCTTTCATTTCTTATCGTCCTTCTCTGATGAGGTCTTTCTGTGTTGAAACATCCGCACAGAGCTTTACTAGACTGCCTGTACAATTGTCCAATGTACTGCAAGTTTAAGTGGAAATGAAAAGTTAGATTCGTTTGAAAAAAATCATGTTTTCCACTTAATTTTAAATGGTCAGTCTTGCCAAGGAAACCTCCCATTAAAATTAAGATGTCTTACAGTTCTGGGATCAAGGTTTATTTCTATTAGGCTCAAAAAAAAAAAAAGACTACTGTAAATGAAACAGATGTTTCTACACTAGATATGATAATTATCCATGACAGTGCAGCCTGCCTTTGGAATGCGTGTATTACAGGCACAGCATTCATGTATTGCAGACCTCTGACCTTAAGCAGATGTCATTATTTTGGTCATATGGACAAGCCAGAAGGAACATTAGAGCTCATTCATATATACTTACAGTTCTTTATTTTATGTATATATGTGGTATTTGTGCATGAATGTTTATAGGAAGAGCTTACCCCTAAAAGGTATTTAAGGTGGAATTGGGCTTCTTTCTGACAGAACATGGTGTTTTCAATGATGTGACATTGGGTTTTTTTGGTGTTTGGGCTTTCCCATCAGCTTTTGTTTTTTTCAGCATGGAATATGTAGGAGATTGCTCTTACCTCAATTATGCACTGAAATCTCTAGGATTGCCCAGAGTGGACATCAGCCCAGACTTTGTTTCCCTCAAAGTAGCTGTCATATAAAGTAACTGTCATCTTCATGAAATATGCTCCTGTCTGATCATAGCCTTTGGCAGCCCTCTTGAGCAGGAAAATATTCTTTCAATTCACATGATTGGGGCTTGTATTTGTTGCAGACCGCTTTTAACACAGGTAGGGAAGCTGCAGCTCACTGAGTTAATTGTACTGCATTTTACTGGAGCACTGCTGTGATATTGGTGACCTTCCTGCTTTCGTTTAACTGAAACCATATAATTTCATTTTGTGATACTGCCTGAAGCCACCAGGTTATCCAAAATAACTTGCCAGCCCCAAAGCAAAACATCAAGCTATCCCCCTTTCCTAGAGATCCTTTCACTCTTTGCAACTATCACTACCAAGCTACCTTTCTTTTCGGGGATGGGGGTGGGAGGGTGGGAAATACAACCCCAGCTTTGAATCATCTTGCAATTACTAATGCAGAAAATAGGTCTACTTCAACTGAAAGGACAACTGAGCAACACATTAAAGTCCACCCTAATAGAAAATGGATAGATGAGTTTCTGTGTGGAACTGCACCCTTTTCTTACATTATGTATGTAAGGTGACAGCTGCTTTTTAGCTGAGTAATTGAAGTCTGGGGTATGTGCTTATGATGCCAGAAGAGCAGAACGACCTATGCGGAGAATTTCTCACGATTAAGTCACAGACCTATTAAAGCTTAAGCAGCAGCTCAGCAACACTGCAATGCTGTCTTACTGGTAAGAGTACTCACAGGGATTCCTGTCAACTTACACCCATGAATTTATTGAAACAAATGCTCCTTTCATCTCTTTAGTGAAAGTACCTGCCTTTAAGCAATGGCCAAAAGATGGTTGTAGGTTGTGAGAGACACTTCAGCCATATACTTTCCTATCCCTACAGAAGCATATGTAGCATCAATATGACCTCCAAAACACAGGTTAAAAAAAAAAATCGTCTGTATGTTTGACCTCAGTTTTGAAGAACATGGAACAGCATGGTTGCAGCAGGCAGTGTGTTGTAGCTAATTCCATCCATCACCCTGTATAAAGTCTGGACCACTCACTCGGTCCTCTGTGGTATGGTCCTCCTGGGCTTGATGCTCAGGGAGAAGCCCAGGCAAGAATTGTTGAGCCAGGCTGCAGCTGCTCTCTGACTTTCTTACAGTCTGTGTTTTTTGATGCTCTTCATAGAGACAGAGAAATTTGGCTTGTTTGTAAAGGGTTTGTTCCTTTGTTGTATATATTTTAGGAAGGAAAAAAACCTTAAGACTTTGAAAACTGTAGGAATTTACAGCTCAATTCCTCCTTTTACCAAAACTCACCTTTCTTGTGTCAATCCATCCTCCTGTTGTGAAATGGAGCTGGAAGGTACTAGGCAGGTTAAGGGCAAACATTTGTACTGTCTGGATCTGTCTCAGGCGTTAAAGGAGCCAACCAAACTGTTGGCTTAAGATCTGTTTTAGTGTACTTTTTGCCATAGTGCTGTAGAGCTGCATTCTGTAAGACTTAAAGCTGTTAAAGTTTAAAGAAAAATAGATGAATTATAGAGAAGAGATATGAATTCACTTACAGTTGGTAGTATCTATCACCTGTTTCCAGCCACAGGTGGAAGGCTGCATAATTTGGCACAAAGATACACAGAAATAACCCCAGGCATTGTTTCTGTGTGGCACTAGACCACATCAAAATTACTTCGGGCAAGACAATATTTAGATCAAAGCTTTAGAGCTGAAAGGGCAACCAAACTGTTACTGCACCTAAAAAAAAAATCAAGTAATCCTTGTAAAAGCTTTGGCACAGCATTCCTTTGGTGGGAGGGGGAGATAACTGTTAAAAAACTTGATTGTTTGCATTGATTGAAAGTGAAAATTTAGACTTGTATGTTGGCAAAAGTCACTTTTAAAGGACGAAATTGCATTGTCTCTTCATTTGTTAAAAAGAGATCATTAGTAACGTGATATGAAAATGTCATTTAGCTTCTTTGTATGATATGCGAGTCAACAAGTGTGCACTATGAGTTAGCCATGCAATGTTCGGCATTGCTAGTACTGCTGGATATAAGTCATTTAAGATCCAGAACTTTGTGGGGGCCAAAGAAACTTATGTTTGGAAATCACTAATATTCTAAAGGCCCATTTGCTTCCCTGCTCATGCAGCTCAAGTTCTTAATATCAAAGGAATGGAGGTTTAGGGCATAGTTCATGTTCTTCTGTAAGTGTGGTAAGCATCACAGTTCCACCTGAAAAAAAAGAAAAAAAAAGGCATCCATGAGTGGAGGGGAGCTTTTGACCTCCCAAGCCCCTTGCTGATAACAAACTGTCCCTATGTATCCAACCCCCTCATTAAGGAAAACAAACGTTTAATTGTGGATTTGCTTAAGCATAGGAGTTTCAGAACTTTGTGAGCTTTTCTGTAGCTTAGCTGTTTAAGAGTATCTTACTAGTTTGACCTAATAGAGTAGCAAGTGATTTTTGATCTGAATGAAGAATAAAGAAACTATAGAGGACAAACTAGTAAGTTGAATTTGGGTAGGTCCTTTTAATACTTAGCACCTTTTAATTTCTGTGTTAGCCTGTTGAGAGACATGTCTTGTGTCTTTACTAAAAACCTGCCAATCTTGAAGCAAAAAATCTGTTTTCTGGGTCACATTGGAAGAGTCCTGAATTACACTTTAAAATTAAAGCCAGCCTCAATCTGCAGGGACCATGATACACTTCTATAAAACAAATGTTAAAGTGGAAAGGATCAAAACAATGTGACTTCAGTGCCAATTTCTGACTGATGTCCAGACTATAACAGATTTTGGACTGACTCTGCAAGACAGATATAAAATACTGCTGTTACAAATTGGTGATGTTTTGCTCTCCTTTTGCAGTGTTTTATTGTAAGAGAACAAAGACAACCAAGTTCTATGCTGCCGGTAGGGAGATTTTCACTGTCTGAAGACAAATGCTGTGAGAGCTTTAGCTGGTGGTAAACCCATCACAAGACTGAAGGAAAACTGGTTTTATCTGCACTTTGGCACAGATGCCATTCTTTTCATGGGGAAGAGCATGGGGTATCTCTTTGCAAGTGAATTTTGTGAATGTTGCACCTCTTAAGATTGCTCTCATTTCTATAAATCTCAAAAACTTTTTTTTCTGAAAGGAATTTATCACTGCTATCTATTAACTGCCTCTAAACACTGTGTACTTTAAATATTTTACAGCTACATGAAGGGATTAGGGCTTGGGGCACCATGGTTTTATGCAGTTTATCTGTCAAATGGCTGTTGTCCCTTCATTTTGAGAATATGCTTTACCTAGAAATGTGATTATCAGAACACATTTTTATAGAAAACTCCTTTACACCAGGAGTGAAAAGTGAATATATAAATTAAACCCTTGTAGGTCTTTACATGTTGGTCCCTTGTTTGTTGTTTGAATCATCGAAACCTTTAGCAATGCATGAGAATAATCTGATTTAATGACAGGAATGAAGAACTAGCTCTGTTTTCCAAAGCTGCAGCAGATATAGAGAATAAACTATAAGCAATTTTCCAAACTTAATATATAAATTCATAGCAGTAACGTCTTGATCTTGCATGAGAAATACAGCTTATACATACTAAACAGAACAGTTTATGCTAACCAGCTGCAGGGTCATCCATTAGCAATACTTTATCTGATTAGTATTGTTAATGGAAGGGCTTATCCAGTCATTTTGTAAAAGCGGATCTGCTATAGATCATGTTTCTTGTCAATACAATCATCGAGACTATCATGGTTACGACAGCCCAGTTATTAACCTGCTAGAGAGAAGTGGACGGAAAAATACACCAAGCAGTCGGTGAAACAGAGACCTTTCCATTTGTTTTTCTTCCATGCATGACATTGACCCCTGCACTGCTACCTTTTCTGTCATTTCACTTGGCAAGACAAATTATTTCAGCATCTTTCTTTACTCAACTTCTGATATATTCAATAGCTTTATTGTGATAATTTATGATAGTTTTGATTTTTGTATTCATCATGGTCTTGATAAATTAAAAGGTAGTACAGAGAGAACATACTTCTGGAACAGATGGAAGTACCATAGTTACACCATAGATTATTCTAGATTATAGATTATTGTAGATTAGGAAACCAAACAAAAGCTCATCTTCTACCTGAGAAAAGAATGATCTTGAGATTGGAATTAACATTAACTTTGAAGATGACCTATCTAACATTTTAATTTTGTACAATACACTTCTGTTGTTTGTTACAGTATTTCTCACAACAATCACAGTATTTAGTGATCTGTCTTCATATTAACAATTGAGCATAATTTTAATCAAATAGAATTTATGTATAATAGGTAATATTTTGTCTGGAGTTATCTATAGTAATTCTGAGTTTGGTTTTGAAGCCACTCTTCAATTAAAATATAGAGGATTTCTTGTTTATTTTTAATAACCTGGGGGGGGAAAAACACTTCTCTTTAGACATAAGATACATGTTTTAAAACAAAACAGACTTTTTTGTGCTGTTTGCCTAGATCCAAGGAGAAAACATTTACTTTTAAGATACTGATATGTTTAAAAAGCTGCTATGAGTTTACAGGCCATAAAAAAGTAATCCTAGAACAAGGGAGGACATACTAGGACTTGCATGCATGGTAACAGGCACATGAAGTAGCTGTGCTATGGCAGACCACTGAAACCACAGCACTTCTCTTGGTATTGATAACGATCCCAGTGCTGTGCTGTCTTTGCAGCTCCCATGTCAGACCTTAGCAGCAGGAAGTCAGTTCTTTGTTGCCATGGTTGTAGAGCTGTGCCATTAACTTGGAATATCTTCTCAAACCAAACCCACTCCTTCCCTGTTTTCAAGAATAACATAAGATTAATGAAAACTTTGGAAATATTTTGAATTTTATATACCTCCTGCTAAGACAAGTTGATTTTCATTGACATTTGGTTATATGATTATATATATATATTTATATATATGTATGTATGTGTGTGTGTGTATATATATATATATAATTTGTTTTCCTAAAATTATAACTGAGCTTGCCTACTTAATTTTAGGGGGTTTTAAATATCATTTTAGGTATCAAAGACTTCTCCCACCTTTTTTTAATTTCTCTCTTTCTCTCTTTATTGCATAAACTTTTTTTCATTTGTTCTTGTCTTCTAACTGTGCTTGTATTTTGTAGGTTCTTTGTCCTTTTCTTTATTTCCGTATCTTTCTTATTTTTACTTTTTTTTCCCTCCAAGTTTGCCTGCCCTAGATTGGATACAGGACCTTACGTCCCATGCTCTAGGTGTATACGAATCTCTGTTCACCTGCCTGCCTCTTTCACACTTTAGGTAGGGGTAGGGAATAAAAAGTGAAAGATCTGAAAAAGTGTTTTCTGGCAATAAATGCATCTAATGTTCTCTACCATAACCAGAAGAAGATCACAATTCTTGAATTGCTGCAGGACCTGAGAAGCACTAAGAGCTTTAAAAACTAGCAAAAAGATGACAGCATGCAACTTTTAGCAATAAGGACCAATAGAAAAAGATCTGTCTTGGGCACGTTTGCAAAATTAGGGCATGGCTAGAGAACAAAAGTCACATTGAGGGTAGAGGATTTTGTGATTGGTGAGATGGTAGAGCCAAGAAAGACTTGAGCAGGAAGGTCTACTGTGTTTTATCCCTGTTCTTCTTGAATGTGTTATTCGTTTCAGATGTCAGAATGAAAGATCAAAATACAGGCTAGAGAAAAGATGTCTTTGTGTGAGAGAGGTAAATCAATAATACCAACACAGTAGTTCAGTTTTGTGATGAGGTTACCTGGGGAGTAAGATGCAGAAGGTAAAAGAACACAAGACAGGCCCATGTCAGATCTTTTGTAAAAGTGATGGAGGAAAGGTGAAGATTATTCTCTTCTGTAATAGTTAGAGGGGTAGGGAAAAATGCGTTAAACTTGGATAAAAAGCTTCTGATCGACTCTACAGAAAGCAGGGTACTGATAAAAAGCCTCACCAAAAAGAAGATACTTCAGTGAAGACAGGAATTTGTACAAGAAGTGGAAGGCAGACTCCAAGCGATCAAAAATTGGAAAGAGTTGGGATTGTCCAGCCTGGAGAAAAAAAGGCTCTGGGGAGATGTAGGACACCTTCTGGTATCTAAAACAAGTTCTGCAAGAAGGTTGGAGGAGGACTTTTTATAGGGGCATGGAGTGAAAGGAGAAAGTGTAACAGCTTTAAACTGAGAGGAGGTTTAGATTAGATACAAGGAAGAAATTCTTTCCTGTGAAGGTGGTGAGGTACTGAAACAGGTTATCCAGAGAAGCTTTGGATGCCCTATCCCTGGAAGTGTTCAAGGCCAGGTTGGATGGGGCTTTGAGCAGCCTGGTCTAACAGAAGGTGTCCCTGCCTGTGGCAGGGGTATTGAAACTAGATGATCTTTAAGGTCCCTTCCAACCAAACTATTTTCTAATTCAAGGAATAAACAAAGATGATCAGACGTAGCAGATAGGAACCAAAAAGGAGTTAACAGAAGAAAGCAATGGGAAAAGAGCAACTGGAGCTAGTGTAAGGAAAAGATAAAGGAAGCAGATGCTATGAGGTAGAAAGGGTTGTGGTGAGAGCCCAAGGAGACTAGCAGATGGACCAGGGTTTCTTAAAAAAAAAACCAAAACAAACAAAAAAACCCAAGAGCCAAAGTCCAGTGAAATAAAGCAACAAAACCCATTAATGACATTTCAGGGAATTCATGACCTCAATCTACCTTCAAGTTAAAGAAACCTGATGAACAGCTACAATAGTCAAATGGCTTAAATGTTGTAAACAGTTGTAAACTGCATGTATGGGTCCTCAGATGCTGTAAACTGAAAGGTAGCTGGCACTGAATTTTTAGCTTGGCACAGCTCTTCCTGTGTTACCAGAGTGTGAGTGCCTTGCTGGAGCCTTAAAACTGAAAAGCAGCAAACCCAAGTTTGTATGCTGCAGAAGATGTAAACGGTAATGAGCTTAAACTCATACACAAATGCCTTTTGTATCTAGTACTTCTCATATCTTGTACCCTTTGTGTCTTTTCTGCATTTAGTTTCATATCCGAACACTTGCAATGGTAGTTCCCAAGTGGATAATCTGAAAAACTATTTATGAGGTGAGAATTCTGCACACTTAACACAGTATCTACTTCCATTTGAAGTTATCCAAGATCTAATCAATAATACACACTCAACTTTCAAGTTATCCAGGTATAATCAAATCAGGAGATACCAGCTGTCAGAACTGGTATGCTTTTGATGACTACGCTCTGAATTTGATGTCCTTCAGAACAGAATCCAGCCACTTGGTCTGCACAAATAGAGTCAGGATAAGAGTTTTTCTCAAGGAATTAATTACTTATTCCTTGCTAGATGTGCTCACATACCAATTTTCTTCAGGTTTTTGTATTGTAAGCTTACGGGACTGAAAGTGACACAGCAGTCATCCATGCCGAATTATATACAGAGTACAGCACACTAGCAGTGACACCAATGCATCTTCTAATGCGTGCTTAAACATCCTGATGCCATATTTCACTTAAAAGCGATTGTTGTCCTGTTACTGGGAATGACAACTGTGCACTTCCCCTCCCTATACACTGTCTTGACTGAACAAGCTACTGAATGGAATATGCCCTAAGTGGCCATATTTTATATTACAATTTTATTAAATCCATTCTGTAGGCCACTTCAATGTGAATCATAATTATATTATTCTGCCAGTAACTGAGGTAATATGATAAGAAGAATGTCACATTCTCTGGACTGCTTCTAATGGAGTATGTATTATAGCTCGGTGCTTGCTGTATTCAGCAATCCTCACTTAAGAAAGAAATTTAATACTAAATGGCAGCTTAGAGCTGTAAAACTTGGTGGGTCTCACTCTTGCTGGTCGTGAAATAAGCAACATTGAGTGTAATGGAAATCTGCACAAGATGAAAGCCCGGTGCAGGATTTGAAAAGAAGTGAGGGTGATGATAAAATGTCCTCATATTATTAAACATTTTTCATATGTGCTCTTCATTATTGCAAAGCAAGTGGGGGCACTGTACTATCTTGGTTGACCTCCTCTGTGACTTATTTTCAGCTCATCTCCTTCAATAGATGAGAGTGGACATGGCTCTCTGCGGCAGTTTGTTTTACTGCAGCAGAGCTAGCAATAACATTTCATAGCCTTCCCTTAGAGAATTCAGCTCCTCATGTACTGGCATTGTTGTGTGGCTTTGTGTTTTCAGCTACCTAATACAGTTTTGGTTTTAATGATTGTCGTTAAAAGAACAAAAGGGCAAAAATCTTGGTGAGGAACTAAAGGACTGAGAACAAGGTAAGCAGTTAGCACCTGTGTGTCAGGTTAAAGAATATAGTTTCCAAGTAAATATTGTGTGTTGTGGCTTCTTTGAGATGCAGGTTACAGTAATCTATTACAAAATAATGATTTGCAGTTGCCTATGTGATGCCAAATGGCCTGAAAATCACATATACAGTTGTAGGTTCCTACGTGTACAACATACAGTTGTAGGAAAATGGAGCCTTAAAAAAGACAACTCGTTTGAAAACTGTAATGAGTTTGGTGAATCAGCTGCTTCAGATGAGCTATAGGGTCATTGCACATTCCAGATTTAGAGTTTACTATGCTACTGTTTCTGGGAGGTCATTTTGTCTTAGTCTGCTCCACACCATTGTTCTCTTTTCCTTAAGCTTTTTTGACAACATACCTACCCATTCTGCAAGCATTCTCGGGCAAACTTCCAAGAACAAAGGGTTTGTGCTTTGTATCCGAAGAAATGCTGCTCAAGTCCATTGCAATTAGATTGTGATGGCCAAGGCACTGGAGGTAAGTAGGGAGGTTAGTGGGGCGTTTCCCAACTGAAGAAATTAATTTTCTACATATTACCACTCAGTGTATGTACCTGGCTTCTCTTTGGCTTGGGAGCTGCAGGTGGAAGAATTAACAGCTATGCTCTAAGCTTTGATCAAAAAAGTAGTATGTTGTTGTTTTGTTGTTTTTTGTGTTTGGGTTTTTTTTTTTTGGTCTGTGCTAAACAAGCTAAAAGTTCAGAAAAAAAAAAAAAGGAGTGACCTTCTCCTGCTAAGTCTTGAAATGGCATTGGATCATCTGCTGAATTTGGCCAAGTTCCCTTGTAAAAACATCCCCAGTAACATTGCAACATGTGAATAAACAGCAAGTGTCATTCTAATAACAACACAAAGGTTGAATATAAAAATAAATAAAAACAAGGATAAAATTTGCTGACCTGAGGCCCAGTTCTCAATCACAGAAGTCAAGGGATTTTTCAGTGTGTTTCAAAGCAAGCAGTATGTCAGGCTGACCAGGATTGGTGTTTTTCTTGATCCCACTTGTATTTTCTCTGAATGCCACCTTACAGTAATCACTACTAAATGTGGGTCTTATTTCACTGATATTGGAAGTGCAAATTTTTAGTTGAAGTGAGTTTTATTTTCACCTCAGCAGCAGATTCAACTTTTGCGATAATGAAATTGTCGTGTCGTGTTAGCTGTTGCCTCTTGTGGCTGTGTCTCTTCTTTTTGGATTAGGCTCTAAATGTGGGATGTCACTGAATTCATTAATACATGGAAATAATTCATTTAAGGGAGGTTTCTTTCCCCTCTGTACATGCTTGCTAATTAGCAGATGAATTTTGATGTTCTAACTGATCTGCTGCAGAGAGACAGCTGTGTGCCCCAGCTGTCCTCCGCTCCGGTGGGCCTCCTCTGCAGAAGGGAGGCAGCAGCCCTGCTTCTGACAAATTGATTTAACTAGAGTGCAGTGCCTTGGGGGAGCCGTACACCACGCTGTCGCTGCAGATGATTGCAGCCTTTGCGGACGGCAAACATTGGAGCACTGTAATTGCCCAACAATGTCCTTTCTGTTGTCTTGCTGCTGAAATTCAATTTTTCATGCCTCACCAAGCTTTTCCGTCCCCCTCCTGCCCCTAGTGTGGAAATACTGTATTCTGCCTGACTGCCATTTTAGGTAAAAATTCAGTTGCTTGAGAACAGGGCTTAAATTGTATTTAAAATGCTAGTAGTAAGTAATGCAATCACTCAGTCACATATCAAAGTACTTGCATTTAATTCATAGGGAAATATTCGCTAATTATATTGTATTTAGCAGGTAGTTGCTGCTAGGAACCTTTCAACAGTAATCTTAGTGCATCACCATTCTTCCACATGGTGTACTGCATATGTAGGAATGATGGCTGCGGTGCCCTTTAAACATTTGCTCTTTCATTTTTACATATAAATTTTTAAGGCTTCTGGTCCACTTGTGCCCCATTTTGTCAAACCTGGTAAATACTTTCATGTAACAGGTGCGTCTCTACAAAAATGACAACTGTGGCCCCAGAAAGTGCAAGCAGCTAATTAATCTTTTGTGTCACCCCTCCCTCATGAATGGATTTCCAAGCTGTGCGCTGCATCATCTACACTTTCCGAAGGCCGTTGATTTGGCCTGAACATACCTCTGGGGGAAGAAAAAAGGCACTACAAAATGTGCATTCATGAATTCTAATGTGTGCCACACCATTACCTTTATGCATATCTGATAGATAACCAAGCACATCCAGCACATTTATGGGTGTGCAGATTTATAGACTACTAATAAGTAGCAGCTGTTCTGGAAGTTCATGGGTTTTGTGTGCAGAGGACATACAGGATTCCTGAGAAATGGCTATCCATTGCATTTACAGAAGTGTAATGTCACTACTTATTATTATTATTATTATTATTATTATTATTATTTTCTGTATGTTTCTCTTTGTGTAAATATGTGCAAGTGGTGGGCAGAAAGGAAAAAAAGTATGAGTTTGCACCACTATCTGTTGAGGCAAGACGGGGGTATTTATGTATGCAGGTATTAAGCCATAAGGCTGCTAGAGATTTTGTCAAGATGACCATATGTCAAAACATAAGTGATGGCCACTAAAAGTTTTCAGAAAACTTCCTTTCTGTATTACGCTGAGTTGTAGTCCCAAAGAGCAGCATAAAGGATGTTAAGGAAAAAGTCAGGATTTCATCCGTCTTGTACTCTGCTGTTCTTCACCCATGCATGCACAAACTGAACCAAATGGGTTAAGCTTAAGTAAATAGTATTTAGGTAAATGTGTCTTCCGTGATGTAAAATGGACAGCTTTCTTAATTGACAGTGCTTTTCTCAGAACTCCTGTTTATAATTTATATATCTTCAGGGTAAACACCTCTCTCTTAGGGTCAGCCCCTGTACCACATGTTGCCATTATTTTCATTCTTCAATAGCTTGTCTTGCTTACTTTGTTGTATTTCCAGTGATATATAATGTAAGCAATTAGGCATTTTTCCCTCAGGGAATGACAGAAGCATATCTTGCATAATGAGTAATACATTTTGTGTTTAAAAATAGTGCTTATTGGTCATTCTGTTTCATTTTATAGCAGCAGCCGAGGATTTACTGAGTACTGCTTGGTGATACTACATGAAATTCATGGGCTGAGGAAGCAACCTGAACTCTTAATCTCTGGTAGCATGTACAGAAGTGATGCCCAGTGGACAATCACCAGTAGGACTGGATTGTGCTCAGCTCATTTGTAAGCCCTTAATGGGCAGAAGGGTATTCCTAGGGACCAGGTATGCATCCCACTCCTGTGTGCTGTAGGTCCAAGGGGTATAGAAAAAGGTGTGCTCTCCTGACATGCTTGGGATCTCTAAAATGAGAATTTCTGCTTGAGGACTTCTGCGTCGATGGCTGTGCCTGCAGATCGCTACAAGTCATGGTTGCTGCTTCACTGGAGTGGGAGTGGGACAGATGCTGTATCTGCCCATCTTTGTCTGGTCATCTTCTGCAGGGCATTACTCTGCCAACCTGCTTTTAGCTTCGTACCAGCTGTGCTGGTAATACAAAACAAGAGGCTACAGTGGAGAGATGAAGAAATCAAAAGGTCATATATCTTCTCGGAATGCAAAACTGCATTGTGAGGCGAGTCCTGTTTATCCCAGAAGGGCCTTAATGAATAAGGCAGAGAGGCACCTCTTGGCTTGTTGCTAAGGATGAAAGTTCTCATGCTCTGACAAGATCTGTCTGTATGACTACCATGTGCTACATGTGCCCATCAGTCACATCCACTGACTCAAGGTCTTTGCATTACAGTGTATTATTTGTTGCAGAAAGTACTGCAGGTCTTGGGGTCTCCATGGAGTGTTCATCTCACTTAATGTACAACTCTATCTTTTTCACTGCCTTACCTCAGAGGGGAAAACATCCGGGTAATCCTATTTTGTCATTAATACAATGCCCTCTAGACTCTTCAGCCTGTATTCTAGATTCTGTCACTGGGAAATAACAGCCCTTCCCTCCCTTCCCTCCAGTTGGGGTAAAAAGCCAGCAGCTACCTCTGGCTGATGCCAAACCTCTCTTAGCTCAAGCGCTTTAGTACACAATAGCAAGGGAGGCTGTTTCAGAGGAATACTAGAAACTGGAAAAATGCGGGACTTTTACCACTTCAAGGATTAATTTGTTGGGATGGGATTTTTTTTCCTCACAGCCAAGATGGTTTATATTGAACATTTTAAGCTGTTGCATCACCTGTAAGGGCTACTTTGCTAGCAGCAGGGTACCTAAGATTGCCTGTCTTCTCATAAATCTACATCATAATGTTTAGCTGTTGTGTATGAGAGAAGTGTTTATTCCAATATATATTGTAAAGTATCATTTTGTGCTGCCTTTATTTAGTTTTGTTTCATAAGAAGCAAATAGTATGGTAAAGGCACATTTGCAATACAGCCTCCATAGTATATTATCACAGCTAAGGCATTAAGGAACTGCCATTTCAAATAGGCAAATGAGTACAGACACCAAAGAAAATGCAGTGCTTAAGCTCTTTTATTTTGACCACTGTAATGTAATTACTTACACTAATCTTTCATTATATTCCCATGACTAGCAGAGACAGAGACCTAATTGTGTCTCTAGCTGTTACTACTGAAAAGTACCTTTTAAATCATATTAACATCCATACTTGATCTTCCTACTGGTTTTGACATGTAGATCACAATATAGTGTTAAATTACTCAGCAAGAGCGACTGGCTCACGTTGTATCCAAGCCTCAGCATAGCAGTGTATCTAGTGTGAGTGATTTGATGGAACTAGAAGAGGCAGTGACTCCTTTTCTCTGTAAAGGCACTTGACTTTCCTTTCTCAAACCATTGTGTGTTCTGTGCAGCATTCTACTCTAGCGGGTACTTCAATACCAAAATGCCAGAAATAGTCAGAAATTAATTATTCTACTTCTGGCTGTTCAAGGAACCATGCTTCTTTTGCTTTGGCATGGATCTAGCAGTAGTGATGAACATGTTCTGCACAACCAGGCTAGATTACTGCGGCTCACTGAAGCTGAAGATAAAAGCTCCATATAAACTTCAGCTACTGTAGAGCGCAGCAGCCTAGCTCTTTAGTAGGTATAGCACCGCGAGTACACAGCGCCTGTGCTGTGCATCATCAACTGGCATCCCATTTGCTTTAGCAGCCAACTGTGGGATCATTCAGCACACATTCAGTCACCAGAGGACTGGTATGGATGCTGTTTGTCTGCACATTGCCCTGCTAGCTTCTTGTCTCTGATACAGTGCTGCCAGTTACGTGCGGAATTAAAACTCCTTGGAATTGGGCCTGGTCAGTTTTGTCCAAAGACCTTTTCCAGAATCTCAGAGGCACCTACAAAAAGAAGGTCTTTTCTCAATTTGTAACCCTCATGTTCTTTTTGAAGGACTCTTTCTACAGTAGCAGAAAAGAGATTTAAATATGTGTATGTTCGAAAGGAAGCCTACTGAAACTTGGGAACAGAGTAGGGTTCACCCTGGAGAAATGCATGAACTTCCAATTATGAAATTACTTTGCTAATGAGGTAGCAAAAGATGTCACAGAAATGCCTTAGGTAATGTTTTACTGATAAATACACCATAGTGTACCATGTGTAGATCTCAACCTTGCTGTGGGGATAAGCACCATGAGGTCATTTAGCTCCTCTGCGTAGCCTGTTTCCTCCAAGAGCAGCAGAGAGATGCCCACAGTCCAAAGGGAGCTGTTAGCCATGCAAAGGTGTGAGAAGGCTTGGAAGGCCATGGCAGAGGGTCAGGGGAAAGGCAGCAGGGAGCAGCAGGGGTGGCTACGGAAACAACTGGAAGACAGCTCTGGGGAAACAGAAGAAAGCTTTTGAATGATGTGCTGACAAAGGAAAGAAGGTATGTTGTTTGAGTCCTCCTGCATGCAGGAAAATGAAAATTTTATCATTCAGCCCTGTTGCACAGCCCTGTATTTACAGCCTTAGAAATACAAGACTGGAGGGCAAAGAGCTGTGAGGGTGGCTCCTTGCAGGCCCTTGCATGGGAGCACTGAATCCTGCCAGCCTTTCTTCTTCAGCTGGCATGGGAAGCTGTGCTGCAGGGGAAGGGGGCTCATCTCTTCCTCTCTACTGTGTGGACCACCACAGTTCTTGCACTGCTGCTGCTAGAAGGGATCCCTAAAGGTCACATAGTTCTGCTGGGATGGAGAATTATTTATAGCTACATTATCTCTTACAGAGTTTTTTTCTTAAAAATCTGCAATGAAGAGGGTTGCATGCAGTAGTCTTTTTCTCTGCTGTGTGGTCCTTTTAGTTAGAAGGTCTGTCCTCTTGTTAATTAAAATGACAGTTATTAATTTTTTTTCTTTTTTTCTCTCTCTTTTTTTTAATTGCAAGTTAAACCGGTAATTTATTTTTTTTTCAACCATGGAGAGAAACAGCACTGTCCTCATTTATAAGAACACCTTCCTCTCAGAAAGCTCTCATCTTTTTCTAAGAGCAGGAAACTCCACCTTTCAGTCTCTCCTTACTGACTAGACCTCCAGGAAGGTCTTATATATGTTGCTTTCTTCTCGGCTGTCTCCAGTTTCTCCACACTTCATGCAAGTGGAAAGCCCAGACACCAAATGGGGCCTCCTCAGTGCTAAACAGAGCACAGTAATTGTCTCCCATCTTTTAGCACTTCTGGTAAAATGTCACTGAATGAGATTTGTCCCTCCCCTGCCCCAGACAGTCTTACAGTATTGGTCCTTCCACAAGTCTTAATTCATTGTGGGTCACAGATCCCAAGAATTTTTTTTTTTTTTTAATTTTGTTTTCTAGTTACACCTCCTTCTGTATCTCTTGTATTTTATACCGAAACTGAAGGTGTCTGCATCTAAGAACATCTGATTTCATTGTGGAATTTTTGTCCTAATGAAAGAAGTCCTCTGAATTTTGGTGTATTGTTAAGGTCAGAGAGGATATCAATAATTTTTCATGAGGGTACAGTGGTCTTAATGTGATGAATAACACAGTCATTATAGCATCTGGCTTTACAGTTGGTGAGAAGAAGGATTGATTCTAGTGTTTTGTACCATGGTGCATATTAGTAGACTAGAAACAAATGAGGATCAGCTGTTGTTTTCCATGAGAAGCCAAACTGTGGCAATGAGTGAGAAAACCTTGTGGAGGCCAAAGCAAATTCTGTGGGTTTTCTACAGAAATAAGTGGTATGCCCTGCAGTGTATGACATGTCTTCCTCTGACCTAGGACACCTTGCTTTTAGCAGCATTCATCTCTGCAATTTATACAGCATTCATATTTCACTTTCTGCAGTTAATCCTAATAACCTGCTTTTAGAAGAACATGACAGCATAACATATGGGTGGTAAAACTGCTCATAAACCATAGTAACATGGCCAAAAAAGATTAGATAGATAGACACAGTATGCTTATTGTGACATTTGCTGATTAAGAGGTATAGCTACTTATTACAGCCATTACCTTGGTGACTTGGAAGCAGACTGAAGCTGTTATTTGAAAAACAGGTTGTAAGTCCAAATTTAAAACAACTCTATACTTACTACATGTAAGAGATATAATTATGTTTGCAATTCTGTTCTTCAGGGTGCAGATGGTAATTTTGTTCATTTATGGTTGCACACTGATGTTTTCTGTAGAATCAGCGTTGGCAGGATTAAGTGTGTGTTAACAGTAAGTAGGCAGTCTGTAATACATGGTTATAATTTTGTTGATAGCATTCTGGTGGGACGAAAACCAACCAGAAACAGAAGTTCAAATGATGCTTTACTGTAGCATCAAGACAGGCTTCCTCTATGTGTGTGTGTGTATGTGTGTGTGTGTGTGTGTGTGTGGTTTTGCATCTTATTTTTATTCTGTGAGGATTTTTTTCTTTTTTCCATCTCATTTGGAAACTTTATGTTAGCTTCATTTTCAGTGTAGGCAGTAGAGTTGGGCATGTGCGGGTTTGTGCCTTTAGGAATAAAATTCTAGTTTCCACTCAAAAGTAATTTGAGGTTTTCTGTTGGTTTTTAGGGGTTGATGCATTATCGTACACTTACAAATGTGTATATGAGAGAGATATAAAGAAAAAGCATCCATAAAGATACACTTTTGATTTCATATTTTCTCAGAGTTACTCAACAGATGTTTGTGGGAAATTAACTGGATATTTTCAACATCTACTCCACTTGTCCAGATTGAAAGTGAAATTGATAAATATGAAGATCAAGTCTGTAAAATGCTTTTGAGATATTAAGGTTAGGTGTTAGAGAATCATGGTACAGTAAAGCTTTTGGTACAGTTCCTTATTCAGGTTTTCCAGTTTAAGAATTGTGTGATACCCTCACTACAGTTTAATTAAATAGGTGTAAAAAGAGAAAAATCTAGTTATGTAGGAAGATGCATAACAAATATCCAAACTAGCCAGTACAAGGAGTTTCACAATGTACTGTAAAAGGGCATAGTACAGTATACTGTGTCTAAATTACATGTATGTATATGTATAAAAAAGTAGACTGCGTATTGCAACTATGTATGTTTATGTGTTAATAATTCTGTATAATATGCACAAATTCTATGGTAGAAAATACAAGTGCCATGAAATGTACTGTCTTATAATGGCCCAAATGGTGTAAATTCTCAGAACAAATGAAAAAAGTCAGTCTGGGCTTTGAAATTATGCTTTAGCAACTCAAACAAGATTTTGCCGAAAGCATCATAGCCACCAAAGCCATATAAAGCAAATATGATTAAAAGGAGATCTCATTTAGCATCACAAAAAGCCCTGACTAGTTTATGTTCTTTTATTGTCCTCTACATCAGTAAGTTTCTGAAAGCAGCATTATGGCTAAATGAGAGCGTTTTATCTCAGTTTTCCATGGTTATGGGAGGAGATAATTACTCATGAAGCCCTTTGAATCCTCTTAGAACTGGCCTGCTTCCCTTTTACCTGTAACTTGTGGGCTGCAGCCTGATGTGAAGAGACCTGCTTACATGTGAGGCTGTCAGTGGCACTTCAGGAAAATGCACTCTAGTAATTGCATTGCACACAAATGTGTCCAGTAATGTATGCACAATGTTTCCTGCTGTCTTTCCACTCTCACTCTTGTCTCTGAAGACCATAAGCCTGCCAAGGCAAGGATTACATCTGTTCTGTAAAGAACCTAGTACTGTTGTTGCCAATGTAAGAGTAAGGAATATTAAAGGTCACTCATATTAGCATGAGCAAACATATTCAGTGCATAACCAAAGCTAATTCTTTCCAAGATTGAAATGGTTATGGTGATTTCAAAAGTATATATTGTTATTTATTAGGCCCTTTGTCTCCTCCATTCCACATGTGTTAACAAGTCCTTTACTGGGTATTATTAGCACTAGTTTATTACATTCTTCATAGATGTAACCATTCCACTTAGAATATATGCTTTACAGACAGATTGATTCAGGAGCCTGGAGACATGAGTGGAAATTGTCATGGCAGTCATGACTTCTCTTACAAGACAGAGCCATTTTAACGTCTAGAAGATAATTCAGGCTCCTGGTTTTTGGGGGTTTTTTATAATTTCTTTTTATAAACCAACATAGAGTAGGCTATCTGTGAAACAAAAAATCTGTTGATTAACCTGAAATAACATTCTGAGAGAAACACAAATTTATTTTGAAGGAAAGGAATGTTTATTAATTACGAAACTGAGAACAAGTTACACTTCGAATACAGTGTAGTTAAACATTTGAGTGTTTAATGATTAATAGTGCACAAACATACGTTTGTTTTCTGGTTTGTAAATCAACTTGCCTTTCCCTGCCCCTTGTTGATCTAATTATTGATTAAATGTTGTTACTTCCATGTTGTTACAGCTTTGGGCAAATACTCTAATACAATTCTTGTTCTTCCACCAAGCAGCAACATGTCTGTCCTGATTTGGCCCCTGAAGAGTTACAGCTTTAAAAATATGTCCTTAAACAAGTTTCCCAAATAGTTTATTCTCCTTTGATCAGGAATCTCCTGGAAGTCAAGGCATCCACCCGCCTGGCTTACAGGCCACCCTACAAAGTAGCATCTTTGGAAGGCATAAGCCACAATCCTCCGAGCTGGTCCACATGCATTTTTGCTCCTCTCAGTCGCTCACCTTCCCAATTTAGAACCATAAGTAATGCTGTCTCATAAGTTCCTGCGCTCTTACTCCTCCCTTACTGTTGCCTCTTTCTGGGAGAGTAAAGTCTTTTTTTCAGTTGAGCTGGGACTTCAATTGCAGAGAAGGATGTGGCCTCAAAAAAACTCAAACAGGATGTGATAATCTGTGTTCAAACTGTTGAAAGAGATAAGACTGATTTTGAAACAGTCAGCACAACTGGCTTTGACAGTCTCTGGGGTCTGAAAATGTTCCCTGAGAAATAGTGATGACTGATTATGAGAATAAAAGATTAATTTCATGAGGCAGCTCCCTCTCCAAATATCGGGAGCAGATACATTGTGAACACATTTTTCCCTGAATATTTATGCAGGAAAAAATTAAATCATTTTTATCTGGAGATTTCCATGGAATGTTCATTTCTTATTTAATCATTAGCAACCATCTCTTGTACAGTAGGTTGCTTTGTATGGTAGCAAAAGTGAAATGTTGGAAAGCAGTCTCTCAGATACTTCTGTACTTACTAGTCACAGGCCTATAAGTGTCGCTTTTTGCATAGTTAACCTGTGAATGAAGTTTTAAATACTGTTGGAAAACTCATCTGACTTGTGTGTTAGTGGCCCGATAACATAGATAACCTTACATAAGTAACAGATTAAGTTTACAGGCCAATATATTGTATGTACTACCTAAGGATGCAAGCTCTGTCTTTGCTACAAATGCTGTCTAGTAAATGGGGCTTTGCAAACAGAGTCATAGGAAAGAGTGCTGCAAGGCACCTCAAAAGGTCGTCTAGTGCAGGCCCGCTGTCAGAAGGATCAGCTTTCCTTAATCATACCCTGAAGGTCATCATGTTCTAGTTTGTTTGAAAAATTTGCTCCCTGCTGTGGTCTACAGTTTGTTGCCCTCATGAAGAGTATTGGAGTTGCAATCCCGTTTTTTTTGTACAATATGGACAATCCACTGCAGATGTGGCAAAAAGGTGCATGTAGAGGGGCAGCCATTTGAATGCATCAGAGCACGCTTGAATTTATTGGAGAAGGAAGAATATTGACGTTTTGGGCATTCACAAATTTAGATTTACTGCATCTTGTGACAGAAAAATTATTTTTCCCCCGTTTCCCAAAGCTGAGCCTGTTTACAACTTCACATACGATAACCAGCATCTCAACTCCGCCAGCTGAGGAACAGGCAGCTCAGTGCAGACCTTGAAGCTCAATTGGCGTGTTGCTTTGCTCCTTTCTAACAGAAAGGCAAATGCTTTCTGCCAGAGCCCCACTGTTACTGGAGGTGGTGAAGCCATGAAGTGTGAGTAGCAAGGCTGGTGTCTGTGGGTGGGAAAGGTTCATCTGCTCAGGTGCACATGGTATGAGATTGTCTGGACTAGGACTGTAATATGATCATGTACCAGCAAAGGATGGGGAAGGAGGAAGTAAATGAATCTATCCAGCATGCAATGGCAGATGGGATGTAACCTGTTCTCCCTCAGTAAGGTCGATGGGGACTCATAGCAGGGAGCTCCTGTACGGTGGGAAGGAGGGCAAAGCACTGACCACTCTGTTGCACGTGTGCTGTACTTCAGGCTTTGTGGCTCTGCCCTGGAGAGGCAGCAATCCATAAGGGCTCATAGCTAAACTCAGGGACTTGTCCTCTCTGCATTATGGTGGTGCCTACAGGTGGTCTGTGGATTAGGACTGTGTAGTACTTTGACACTTACGGAAACATCTTCAGCAGCTGGAGTTGCATTGGAATGGTGCAAGAGACTGTGGTGCCTTCAGGGAATGCTGCTATTCAGCTTGCAGTACCTTGGGAGGGTGCCTGTGACTTTCTTGGTACTGATTGTTCCTCATTACAAGACTCAACTGTATTTGTGTCATGTGAATAGACAGAAAGTTAATTCACAGTCTCTGCAAATGCACTGCTGGGTAAGGATGGACACAGTGTGCGTGACCAGTGGAGATCCTGCGGATTGCAGGATTGTGGAAAGGACTGTTATTTAGAGCCAGTCCTCTATTCCTCTTTGAGTCAGACTCCTCGAGGCAAATGCAGTGAATTGCTTCAGTCAGCTGTGCCCTCGTCCACGGGCTAATTTCTGTTTGAATGCATGATGTATGAGTGACTAACCACCGTCTTTCATGAAGATCTTGTGCATGCCCATGGAAAGGGCTGGAATCTGCAGCCTCCAGCTGAAGGGACAGTTAACTGCCTTCCTCCTTGATATGTGTTACATGACCTTGGCATTGAGAGGGAGCATTGTTCTTGCTCGCCTTCTCCTAAGCTTTGTACACTACCAGGTACTCCAAGTAGCATGCTAGTTTTCTGGTCTCTCTCTCTCAGGTGAGCAATGCACACCTAATGGAAAAAGTAATACTGAAAGAAAACAGTATGAAAACAAATGTATAGTAATTTAATCAGAGTGCAGCAGCTTATTCACTTTCCCTTTCTATTGAGTATTTGAACAGTTTTGTTTCTCTTGAAATAGAAAATGCACAAGTAATTTCTAGCTTTTCTTTTTCTACAAAAGATTTTTTTTGCTCTTAGTTCTGCCTTCTCAGATATTTCCTTCTGCCCTTTCAAGCCTTGGTGGTTGCCATATAGTGGGCTGTGAATTAGTGTATATGAAAAAAAATTATATGGACGTGCTGTCTTTGTTATGTAACAGGTCTTTATCCCCTGCAGAATCTAAGTGACCTGTGATAGTTAACAAATTTCTTTCAAAGACTCCAGGGAAGAGCAACCCATCAGCTTGTAAAATAGATAAATGAATTCACTTGCCAAAGATCAAGCATAAAGTCTTTGGGGGAAGGAACATGAAGCAAGGTCTCTTCTAAACCCAGTTTGGTAATGTGTCTTAGACCAGCCACTGTCTCTGACAAAGGCAATCCAGAAGCATTCAAAGAGGTGTTTAGTTTTGGCAACTGCGAGGGTAATTTCTTGGAAGCTGGTATTGTCTGTGTGGATTGTTTATTCTTATATTACTGTCCACTGTTTGCTTTTGATCACAACTCTTTAGGGTTTTGCTGTTTGGATTTTTTTAAGTTTTCTTTCATGAAATATTAGCAGTTCATCCAAAGAAGGGATAAATTCTGATAGAAAAGTCTGTAGTAACTTTCCTAACAAAAGTAGCATCAGGTCCCCAGTTGATGTAGTTCACAGGGGACTTCAGAGTTGCATTTGAATTAGGTTACATCCTTATCCAAGACCTTTGTTGTGTTTTCTCTTTGTAACAAGCTGGCATTGCAGAGTATTGGGTTTTTAATACAAAACTACAGCTTGTAGCTGTCCAGACCTGTGAAATACTGATGGTTGTCCCAAAGGCATCACCCAAGAACCTGCCAGCCCAGCAAGTACACACTTGGTAGGTTTTGCAGTGCTTGTTCTTGTTCCAGGGAATCTGAGTTAAACAGGGAGAGTTCTGAGGTTTCAGTCCATTGCCTGCACACTGGCTGCAGGACATCATGGTGGAAGAGCAGTAAAATTAAACAGGCCCCAGCAAGGGTTAATGTACTGTAATGACTGACTGAAATGAGCACTGTTCAATAAATACTTTATGTAATTTGCATAATACCTTCTTCTGTTAATAAGGTGAAGCTGGGGTGGGGTGCAGCTGCTTGGGGGCAGGGAGCATTGAGGGGATTTGAGGCTCTTTGACAGTACACTCAGCCTCTAGTAATCTGTTAGACCATTTTTAATTCAGAATAGTTTTTCAGAATATTTGCTCTAGTCTTTTTTTCGTGCTTATTCAGAGTGCTCCGAATGTTTTAAATCCCACCCCAATGGAACAGAAAGTGAATAAACAAGGAAATAAGTGGAGATGTATGAGATGATGATCCTAAACATAACAAGTCTGTTTGTTTTTTCAAGCTGCTGAATAAATTCTCTGTGGTGTGCACTGCAGAGGTCAATGTTCTGCAGTAGGAAATGACTGGTTACATGTCAGCATTCACCAAGAGTTCATCTCAATTACTGGATTTGTCAAACATGACAAGCCTGAATGACTGTGTGGTGAAAATAGCGCACAGTTTGACTATTAAAGTAATTGGAGCATTGACATTTAACCGAACTGCCAGAGAATTGCAGTAATAAGTCTGAGGAACACCACCACAAGGAAAGCAGAGAATAATATTTTTATAAAATCTCCATTGAAACTGGTGCTTTACTGTGTTTTGGTTAAAGTAAATTCCAGTATCTTTTTAATTTAAATTATAACATTAAAGGGAAGAGATAATTTGGTTTTGCTACTTTTTTTGAAAGAAGTACTAATATTTGTATAATTGGAAATTCCATTCATTTAATTCACAGCCTGGTACAATTTTAATGTTGTTATGAATAATCCATATATGTATTTTTAATGTCCTCATAAACTATATACACTACACAGTTAAAAATTTATGAATGTATATACATGGATTTGGAGATCATCATGTGACAATCATCGCAGAATTAGGTTATAAATGCATCTGTTACTTGATCTCCACTTGCTACGCTACCTTCCTAAAGAGGTACTTCTGGGCTTTCAAGCCTGAGATGTGGGAATTAAAACTGATTGCTTTGGCAAATGCAAAAAAGCTTTTCTAAAATAATTTAAAAGTAATTTATTTGTATCTATCTGCAATGAGATTTTTTTTTAAGAAATTATTTCTGATCGTAAATTCTGCATGCATCAACTTTTCTGAGACCTATTAAGACTTCAGAGAACAATATAAGTATCAATCACTGTGGATGATTTGGATTTATACTTATGGATCAGACTGAATTTTACAGTCACCAAAATTGTGTTTCAGACAATGGCTTAATCCACAACCTCTTCCGATGTCTCTGAAGTAATGATGATTTATGGCATTAGTCTGAGGGGGGTTCATTCTTAGGTGAGTTACCTGCGTTTTGGCACATTAATTTTATCTTACCTGAACTTGAAAATTTGTTATCTCGCAATGATGGGAAGAAGTCTTCATGTGGAAATCGTGACTCTCCTATTCCTAGTGAGGTAAACCCAACAGTAAAATAGTCCCAAAAGACAAGAGTCAAAAGCATGTGACAACCAACAAGTACCTCAGTTGAAGTACCTCAATTACATTAATTTATATTTTTTGTGGGGTACAGAGTATGATTTGCTACTTCCGCAGCCATGTCTTAATTATTATGCTATCACAGGAGCACAGAGCAGTATTATTAATCTGTTACTTGCTGTCTCTTACTGAAGTCCCATCTTCATAGAGCAGTTGAATATTATGCTTAAGTCTGTCTCCCTTGTGTTAAAGTAAGTATATGGTTTAAATCCTTTTGATTTGTGTTAGACCTATGCATATAGGTAAGCCTTTAACTCAGTAGAATAAATTGAACTGGTTTACTGAACTTGAGGCTTGAGTGAAACAAAGCTCAAATATACTTAGTCACGTCCTAAATACACATTTTGGGCAGCCTTCTATAAGGACAGACTTTCCAATATTTCCCCTATGAAAAAATAAAGGAGAATTCAAGGAAATACAGCAGATGCTTGGATATCTGCTTGTTGACCTTAGTGTGAAAATAGACTGTGTTAGGACCAGAACAGTATCTTGGGAAATACAAAAGGTGCAGGTGATAATCTTAGTTTTGGTTGGTTTGTTTGTTTGTTTTCCCCCTGAATTACATCCTGCGAGTCTGTATGGACTCAGGGTTGAGGGGAGGATGACAGACCTACAGGCTGCTTCAACTTTTTGAAGTACGTTCTATAAAACCAGTTATCTCCTTCTCCTCAGTTGTTGCTGTAAATCCAGTTAATGTCCTGAAGTTGCTCCTGATTTGCCCCTAGTGTATTAGAGATCAGATACACATTCCCACAGAACAAACATATTTCAGAGCTGAAGTGGCACTATCCCTACCTAATTTAAGCCCATTTACTTCAAGTGTTGTGGCACATTGCAGTTGTCCATCTCCTACTGTTCTTGCCAGCTTTGCATGTAAATTAGCTTTTAATATCCAAACGCATACTTGTGTGTTCCTTACAAGAAGTGGCTCAAATAAAATTAAGTAAATAAACATAAAGGAACAGCAAGCTGTCCCCTTTTCTGGAGTTTGAGTATCTGAAGGTGGAAACTTCATACTCATGCATGTGAGAAGAAACTCCCTTATTAAGCATTAAAAAGTTCAGACAATTTTAGCTACCAGTGTGGAGTTCCAAATCAGTTGTTTGGAGCATTGGGTGGGGAGTAAGGATTTTTTGACTGTGTAACTTATGGTGGAAATGGTGTCCTCCAAAGGAGAAACATTCATCCAGTAACAGAAAAAGTGCACCACGATTTTGATTGAACAGTAAAATAGAAAAGTAGTTTAGAACAGTTATTTTCAAAGCTTCTGGAGCAGGAAGGGATCAGGTAAAAACTGGAAACAACCTTATCTTAAAGCTCTTGGGCAGAGGGATGAATCATGCACTCTGACATTAGGAGAGCAGCACGGCCTCTGTTAGCCATCCAGCCCAAAAAACATGTTTTGAACTTTGAGATTATGAAAACAATGCAGAAACACCAGATAACAAACAGAGTAAATCAGCATCCAGCAAAAGGTTGCTGCCAGAGATCTTTGAAGCAGCACGATGATCTTGCAGCAATTTTACATTGCGTTTAGGCCTAAAGTCTGCATACAGTGACATTATATGGTGTTCTTGAGACTAGGAAAGAGAATGCTAGGAAGATCTTGCAGATGACTACCAAGCAGTCACTGTCACTAGAGACACTTGGACAGGTGCCAGTTGTCTTATGAGTTCTGAGACGATCTGCATAAATCCCAGGTGGAAGAGCACTGATTCTAAGACACCAAGTTTTCCTTTTAATTACTGACCCTCTAAGAAGATGACAATCTGCAAGGCCTAAAAACAATAACTCTAAAATGCAAGAATTATGAAAGTACGCAGAAAATTCTTTTAGTCAGATTTCATTCTGATATGTCTGCAAATTTATCAAAGATCCAAAGCCACCCAGGGAGCTGCTTTACTAGGCAGAACTGTCTAAGAAGTGTCACCTACTTGGTGAAATGAGTTATAAAAAGTTTAGTTCCAGAGATTTGTCAGTGATTTGGCCAACAAAAGAAAGCAAATTGCAATATACCAAATCCTATTGTGGGTAACTTATATTGAGCTGATGAGCAGGACTCAGTTTTGCTCTATAGACTGTGATTTAAGAGCTCCATTGATTCAGGCTGAGGCAGTTTAAGAAGTTACTGCCATTTACTTTGTCCTGTCTCTGCTGGAATTCCTTATCCTTGAGGTAAAAATAGCAAAAAGTAGTATGCCTGTTCCCCAGCCACTGCAACTCCCAGCTTGAGGGCAGCGTAATCCACCTTCAGGTTTTATTTGGTGTTGGGGCAGTGTGTGAGCTGAGGCAGCAGGGAACTTTGAATCACTAACTCGTCAGATTTAACTGTGGCAATGGGGTGGTATGGGAATAGGATGGGAGGACCAGCAAGCTCTTCAGTCACCACTGTTAAATCCAGTAGGAATTGTTTTGCAGGGTGCTTACAGTACAGATTGCAGAAGTTTCAATGAACCATTTCTTTCCTGCAGCATGGTTGACTGGTACTTTGCTATCTTCAGGGGATGAAGGAGCCCTCCATTACCTAGTCACTGTAGTCATCTTCTAATTGAGATCCTTTAGTGAATTTGCTCAGAAAGGACTTGGTGGATAGAAAGTGAATATCAAATACAGGTAGTAAGTAAATAATGACTAGAATGGAGCACACTCATCTAGCTACATTGTTTTAGCATTTTCTAAAAGATAAGATCTTAAGTTTCACTCCAGTAACTGATTTAGGGCAAAAATAAATACTCTCAAGTGACAAATGGCTAACCATGCAGTCAGTAGATATAAAATGTTTGTACAATTCAAAGGTGCTTTTGGAGTCACTTTTAAGAAACTATCAAACTGAGCATGGAGGCGTTTATGTTCTATGATTCTTCTCCTTTAGAAAATGTTAAACTAGAGATTAGATTATTATTTTTGTTGGGTAGCGAGAGTGTCTTTGAGATGTCCAGAGAACTTTCTGTAGGGATCTAAAGTTTTGAATTTATGCTGGAAACTATTTTATGATGCATCATGTTATTTTTACAGAAAAAGATGTATAGGTTTGTTAATCTCATCCCTTTATTCATGCTTACACAACAGCAAAGCTTTTAAAGTAGACTGTCTCTCCTTGTAAGGTTAATATAGGCTTGATGTAGAAAGGCACTTTGGCATTAGTATAGTGCTTAAACAAATGCTTAACTTTGAGTCTAGAAGCATTCAAGTACCTTCTTGGAATGAAGAGGTAACCTGAGGCTGTATTCAGCACAACTCAGAAGCTTTCTCAAGGAGGAAAGAGTTTGATTCGCCTTTCTTCTTCTCTGTGAGGGGTCAAAACAGCCTCATTTTGTAAGAAGAATTTTCACTGTAGCACTCAGGGAGAAGCAGGGAAGTAGGAAAGGCTTGGAGGAGATTTCCTAACATGTCCTAACACACGCTTCTGCCATGAGACAGCATAATTTAATCATCATGTTTTTTTCACTAAAATAATATGAAAATACTTTAGTTTTATAGTATGGAAACTTTGAGACTTTACTGAGTTTTACTTTTGCATTTGGTGTCCCTTTGAATACAGGGTTTGTGAGCTCATCAGTTTTGCTCATAGTCAAAGACAACATTCACTCATAAAACCCTACAAAGTCAGAGCTCTGTTTCATGTACTGACTCATTATTAACTTCTCAATAGCAGAACTCACAGCTTGCTTTGTTGTTATTTTTTGGTAAGGGAAAAAAATAAAATTTTCTTTCATTTTTAGCTAAGTTGCGTTATTTAAACTGAGTATGACACTCAGGCTTCAAAGAATCCTGTACAGTACATTTTTAATCTGTTGTTTTTAATGAACTCTAGTCACTAGGAAATACTGTTATCTAGGTCAGATTTTCTGAATATTATTTTTCTGTGGCTGTGCATCCTGCTGTGCTTTCTCTAAAATGAGCTCCCCAGTGAGGTCTTGTTGTTTTACTTTCTCACAGCTTCCTGGAGTAACTTTCCTAACTATAAATGTAGGTTGTGCTTTGTTTTTCAATTATATGTAGCACTAGCTGAACCAACATCCACCCATCTAAGACTCAGTCTTGAACTTTCCTGGGGAACAAGGGGAAAGGGTGCAAAATATCTCCAAGTTTTATCACTGATATCCTTGATCCTTTGTATCTGGAAGGAGTGGAAAAAAGATAATCAAACCAGAATTTATTATTGAATTTCAAAGGTGTTGTTATAACTCACAGCCATTCACAGCAAAATGTGCGTATCCATATGGCAGAGCAAGACATCTCTTCTTGTCATAGAGAGGCTCTTGGAGGTTTCTGAGCATTTCAGTTCTTCCTGGAGATTTATCAGGACATCTCTAGCTATACACTACATTGCCTCTTAGTACGTTTCCCCACAAGACTTCTCAGTACCTTGAACAGAAAAACAGCAGGACTGTTAGTTGTGTGTACAGGAGGGGACACTGAGCAGTTGTCACCTTAGGTCATCCAGCCGATAGTGGTAGAGTAAAATTGCACCAGGTTTTCTTCAGCTGGCTATCCTTCTCTTTTCTGACATCATGTTTTCTCCAACATGTTGCATGGATTGGGCACATACTGCCATGTTCATTGATACAATATCACTACTCAGCTGCATGGTTCCTTTATTTGATTGATTCTTCCCTCCTGGAGAAATGATTACTTGCATAAAGACATTTCCAAGGTTGTCTAAATAGGTAGATGTTTTTAACTTCTGTGCTCAGTGATAATTTTGGGGTTGTTTGTTATTGTATTAAATAGAAATTATATAGCCTTACCTGGTAGCACACATTGTGTAAGAGGTGATACGAAGGTCTCGTAAGCGATTCTGGTTTAGAGGTATAAATTGGAATCTGGGATGGCAGATTAAATGCATATCGTTGCCACCACACTGTTATTTACAGTAAATATTTGTGTCTCCCCTGCTAAGCACAAAGTGTTGCAACAGTGTGTTGTCAGGAGGGGATGCTTTTTCACCTCTTAGTGGTGAGGTGGAAACATTCTTTTGCAGCGTGGAAAGAATTCAGATCCTTCCAGTGAAATCCTATCAACTGCAGAATTTCTACGGAAAGTGTTACATGGACTACACAAAAGTCTACTAGCTAATTAAATTATTGCATGTATTTTCTTAAGCATATCTTGGACAGGGAGATTGTTTTCAGCTCACTGAATAAAATAGGGTATCATAAAATTGCCCTTTGCACAGATACAGCTGTAAATAGTAGTCTCAGTTTTGTTGTAAAAAAGTAGTTCATCTTTCAGGATTGCTTTCTTCATCAAAGAAATATTAAATCTTGTAATTATGACAATTTTCTTTGTGGAGTATGAATTTCTGACAGTGATGTAGTAGATCAGTTTATAAGTAGTTGAAAGGAAAAGGCAGTTTTATGATCTAAAAGGATAAGAAAAACAGAAATAATGTGAAGTGTGTATCAGAATGAGGATGCTGAAACTGAAGATAGGAGAAGAAAGTTGGATGACAGCCTGCTGAAAGCACTTCTAAGGCAGCTCGTCGGTGCTCCCTCTTCTGAAGCTCAGGTGTTGGGGGTTCTGGGCTTCCTGTCTCACTGAGAACTATGGCAAACATCACCAGTCTGAAAACAGGGGCTGGTGCAGGGGACTTGAGGATCATTTGCTCTTAGAAGCCTGAGCTTGGGTTGATGGGATGAAGATATGGTGTGTACTTTCTTTTTTTTGGAGAAGAGAAAGTGTGGATAGTCACTGGTGCTAAACCTAAATAAAACTGACTGGTCCCAAGGAGTTTTGAGCTCTTGCCAGTGGTAGCTTGGATTATTTTTCAATGTTAGCAGAAAGCTTAATTTTAATAAATAGACCACTGCAGCTTTATGAGAAGTTTGCAGCTAGCATTGGAGTACAGCCAAAAAAAAAAAAAAAGAAAAAAAAAAGATGTGAACTTCAGCCAACTAGAAATCCAGCCATTTAAACTGACCTGACCTGGTGTAATTTTATTTTCAAGTAACACAAGAAGGACTTCAAAAGGCCCTTGAATAGATGGTGGATAATTGACTCCTAGCAATGAATGCTGGATATGGAGGTGCCTGTGCTGGTTATTATTAGATGTATTGTCAGCCTTTGACACCACTGATCACAAGGCTTGTTGACTTGTGTTCTGTATGATCTACTACATAGCTAAGTTAAGCATTCAGGCAGGTGGTCGACATAATAACTATACCTCACCCAAGTCTTATTTAAACCCTAGTTTGAAATTTCAAGAGGGACTTAAAGCTGGCTGCCCCTCTGCAAAAAGGGAGATTACTGAGGTGAATTTTGCTGTCTGAAGGAGCCACTGGCTGTGGATTTGTATTTCAGTAAGCATGTCTCTGATTAGATCTTCTAGCAGTCATTGCTGGAAAGGTAATGCATTGGGACTCATCTGTGGAAATGGAGGCTCTTTTTAGTAGCTCTTTGAAGGTAAAGCTGTATGTTAAATCATTTGCCAGGTCCATAAACACTCCGTTCTGGTTTTGTAATGCAAATTAAGTGTCATTAAAGATTAGCTGTGGTGCTGGATTTGTTTTTATTTGTATACATTGTATTTGTGCTGAAGACATATATCCTTAGAAGGTACTTGTACCTCTTTATTAAAGGTTACAATTCTTCTGAAGCATATTTATTTGGACAACTCTGACCAGTGACATTTCAAGATCAAGACCTTTGAGGTTCAGCATGTAGAGCAAAATGTTACGTTTCTTTTGTTTCTACCTTCAGATTCATTCATTGAGATGGCTGAAACTGTGCCTGGTGAGTCTCCGGAGAGCTGTATCTTGCCCTCTTCAAAGCTGGTGGGCAGGAATGGGAGAGGGTAGCAGGGCAGCATTTAGAGAAAAATGTCTTTTTCTACACAGCATTGGTTGTCTTCCCCTAATGGGAGTGCTAGTACTGACAATTGGCCTAGTTTCCTGCTGGAAAAGGTGGATTCTTCTTTCTGCTCCCATATCTGTGTAATCATGCAGTGCGAACAGTCTGCCGGTCTCTGTTGGTTAAGCAGTAAGAGTGGGATTCTTGAGGACAGTAAATGCACGAGGTCATCTAAAGAGGTTTTAGGAAATTTCAGGAGTATATCAAGCCCAGCAGTAGGTCAGGGTCCTGCTTTACATGGGACTGTCATCACAGTCCATCTGAGTTGTCAAGGCATCTCCTTCAAGTGCAATAACATGGTTGTTCACTGAGCAGCCTGGACTGATGTGTACCCTCTTTGAGGTGTGTGGGAGTGGGAGCTGACAGGCATCCAGGCTTTCTGGGAGTTCCCAAAACCTATTGCACTGTTTTCGGAGGTGGAGGAAACACTCAGATATAACAAATGTGTAAGTTCAAAATCTTCTCAAAGGTTAAGGTAAAGCAGCTTGTGCCTTTTGAAAGAAGCAAATAATAGAACTTTAACAAATCAAGATGATTTATTGCTCAGAGCCCCTCCCTGGAGAAAGGACTGGGAGAGAAGGCAAGACAAAAGACAGCACACGATGTTTAAGCAAAATGCGCGGTTCTGCTACTGAGTTCTTTAATAAATCCTAAAGCAGCAGTACGGACATAGGCTTTTTGCCTAGTAGTTCATCTTTAAAAGAGGAAAATTGCCTGTTAAAATGTATATATGATTCTAGCATTATGATGACAGGCTGATGGTCACATATAGAGGGTGACTAACAATAGTCTAAAGGTAAATGTCTTTACATTTGTAAGAATGCCAGAGACAATCTTATATTAAATGCATCTTAATTGACAATGATGGATTTACTCTAACTTTTTATTTCACTACTTGACTCTGTAACACTTAACATCTACATTATAACAAATGAATCTTATGCTGCCTTTTTTTTTCAATAAAGGTGTGTTTGTAGGCAATTTATCTACGATTTCCACTACCATTGATTTGACTGCCGTTTGTCTCATGGCAGATCTCCCAGTGGTTTCCACAAGAGGAGTCCTGAGTTTTTAATCCATGTTTTCAAGACTTAACCTTTGCAAGAAGGTGTGGATTTAGAGGAACTTTTAAAATTTATTTCTTTTCTTGTAGAATAAGATTATATTTTTTAAATGCCTACAGCAAGTGTATTTGACTATTTTTAGCATTCTAGATTGGAGCCTAGTCTGCCCTATGCAGTAATACTAATAAGCTAAATTAATTTACTCTAGACTTTTATTAGTCTCACTGAAAATATTTAGTTGAGATCAAGGTAGTAAATGCTTTGTATATGTAATTTGCATATATATTTTCAGGAAAAAAAAGTGAAACCAATTCTGGTAGCTTTGTTTGACCAAATTTGTGTACAAATACAACTAGCAGACTAACAATGCATAATGTGCTCTGTGTGTGGGGACTTTGGAAGAGCCTTCAACTCCCAGTGTGTGATATTTTCAAACAGGGAAACACCTTCAACAGGTAACATCTATATCGTCATATGTGTTTGTCTATTATTTTTTTTAAAAGGTATTGATTGTATATTTCATTAAAAAAGGGCTCATCTGAATGCTCAGTTTCAAGAGACAAATTAGTATTTTCAGGATCTGGTTCAGAAAGTGCCATATTGTTTGGATAACAACTGGATATATTTTCTGTGTTGATTTGTTATTTTGGAGAATGACGACTCATTGTAAATTGCTTTGGAGCTTTCTGGCTCTTTTGTGTTTCTCCATGCCTTGTTAACTTACTCCTCATGCACTCCAGAGATTCTCTTCGTGCAGTGGCCTGGTTTTTGTCTTTTTCTTAATATTGTACAATTTCCCACCACTTACACATGGTCAAAAATTGCATCATCAATTTTATTCTTGTTATAACATTACCCTAGAATCTTCCAGGCAGATTATCATATGTTATCAGTATAGCAGCTGCTTTCAAAATAGAGCAAGGTCCCTGGGGCTTCTCTTCCCAGGCAGTTTCCTAATAATGTGTTCTCGAAGGCATCTTTTCTCTCTCTTTCTTTGTCTGGCAGTGGACAACTGTTCTGAAGAGTGCTTCTTCCCAGAACTACAGGTCCAGTCCCCTGCTAATTTGTTTACCAACACAATCAGCGCTGCTGTTCCTAGCGAGACGAATTTCACTGCTACATGAATACAAAAATAGGAGCCACAGATGCCTAGATCTATTGGAAAGTAAAGTCTTAAGTCAACAGGAAACAACACTAACTTCTCGTACTTTGGCTTAACATTTAAAATGTCATTATAAAAAAAAAATAAATCATCTTATTGAAGCAGTTTCATACTGTTTCTGTGTTAAATCTTACCAATTTCCCCAATTTCCCAGCTGCCTGCTACTCAGTGCAAAGACAGGTAACATCCTCTGTTGTGCTTTTTTGACCCAGATTCTTTAGTCAAATACGTCAGTGTTTGTAGTAAACAGGAATTTGCAATAACCAAGTGCTGAATCCTGTTTTCTTGTGACTAAATTTTTCAATCTTTGACTGACTATCCAGCAGCAGGATAAAAATAAAGCAGAGGAATAAAGCCTCAAGTACTTAATAAAAATACAAGTGAAGATCATTTTAAAAAATGAATATGTAAATTTTATAGGAAGCTACACTGAACAATTTGCTTATGTTGCAATTTACAATCACATCTGCTTTGCACAGTCTCCAGTCACTTCTCCGTCCCATTTCCATCACAGCCAATGCAGACTATCTATGTGGAAGAAAAAACAGATGCCTGGAGAGTTCTTCCCAGCCCCCTCCCGTTTGGTTTTCTATAATGCTGTTGTAAACTGAACTGGGTTACTTGTCATTTCGTAAAGCATATCTTAGTGTTATCACTGTTCTTGAGCTGAATTGGTGCAAATTTGCAAAAATAAATTCTATTTTTTCAAAGTTGTAATAACAGTAATAAAAAGAAATCAACTCAAAAGTCTTTAACTAATGCAGAGTAAGCTCATACATCTCCCTGGGAGGCCAAGCTGCAATTAGCATGTTTGAATGCCTTACTACAAGTGATACTTTGTGGAAATGCAGCACTTTTTGTGGGAATGAAAAGTGCAGTTGCAAAGCAGGCTGTTAATTAACAGAAGAGTTAGTGTAGTGTTTGCTGTGATTTCATCCTAGCTTAACAGAGCAGAACCAAACTGAAGAGCCAAGAAATCAGGCAACCAAGAGCTTTGTTGTTGTTGGGTTTTTTGCATCCTGAGAATTTGACTTTATGTTATTCTAGTTCCCTGTACATTAGAGTAGGGGGCAGAAAATAGTCGTGCTGATTTTAATTCAAGGTTTCATATGTTATAAGTAGGTACTTCTGTTTTTCTGAGATTATTTCGAGTTGTTGCAAAGCTGGGAAATTAACAAGGCATTTTTGTGTTGTTGAAATCAATGTTTTAGTCTTGAGTTTTGCAGAGGAAACAAGAAGGAAAGAGAGTTTCCATGGGGTAAAAGGCACCGTGTTAAGGCAGCAGAATCTTCTCTCTTGTCCCTCTGCCTAAGCAAAGTATGTGAATGCTTCCCTGACACTGTGTCCGTGACATGCTTGGAAGTGAGCTACAGGTTAAAGTGAGAGGACATGTCTTTGCCAATGACCCAGTGAAGGTTGTTGTGGTCAGCCTGTTTTAAAGGTTTTATAGAATTACTGTGAACAAATTTAAGTGCATTCTGACATCTGATACAGAACATCACTAAATACATACAGTCAGTGAAGGTTGGTATTAGCAATGCCAGAAGAACATGCCTAATTTTATTAGGAAAGTTCTTGAGGTAGGCAGTCCATTCCAATTTCTTAATTGATGCCCTATTTTCTTATGTGTTAAAAGCAATAGTATTACCATGTGCCCTTGTCAGACGAGAGTAACTGATGGATGACGTTTCTTTCAGTGTTAAACTGTGTGATAATGCAGGGTTGACAAAATCAAGTGAATTATAGATCACTGACAGCTGAAAAGTGCTCTGTCCAAATTGTCACTGATACCATGCTGTGGCAAAAAGACTATCTTAGTATGTGCTGCTTTATGAAATTATTTGCATTGCTTGCTATTTTTGGGTTCCTAAGCTACTTTGGTGCCTCACATTATATATGCCCATGTTCCAGTAGAGAACAAGACAATACCTTCACATCCTGTCAGTCTTAAAGCAGACTCTTACCAAAGCTCCTTCTTTGGGAAAGGCATTGAGTAATTTTTTCTGCCTCTCCAACCTGAAGTTCCCGTTTTTGTCCAGTGGTAAGTGGATAAGGGCAACAATAGCTGATTTTCTTTGATGCTAAGGTTAGTGAAGATGACAGTTTGTTGTGGTCAAGGAAGAGATAATGTTGTTCCCAGGTTTTGAGTGTCTTACTGAAGACCCACTCAACAGCAAGAAATGTTTGGGAGGTTTTTGCCTCTGGTCCCAAAGTAACTTCACATATTCACAGCTGTTTCATTTGTTCTTTGGTGAAATATGCTTTGTGAACTAACTTTCCTTAGCTAAAGGCCCATTTACAAGTGAGGACTTAAACCTGTGTGACTAAAATGAAAACACCATGTAGTGTTGAAATGCCCAGCCAGGTCTGACCTGAGGCCAGAGAGCTTTGACTGCTGGTCCACACTCACACCTGCACAGCAGACTGTGGTGGCTTCCAGGGTTTGAGTAGGTCTTCTCTACCTCCAACTTTATCACTCATGACATGACTCTACCCTGGGAGGATGGTTTCTCTGAGGCAGCCTTGCCTTATGCTCTGGAGAACATAAGAGCATGTCCAAAATGCAAAGTAAAAGGCCTCAGGACAGCCTGAGCAGGTCTGGGATGTGACTTGCTCTGTGTGAACTGGCTATCAAGAAGCACAGCTGAACGAACTGTAAACTATCATTGCTGATATCATTCAGCATCTGAAACGGTAAGAAACACTATACAAAAAACAAGCTTTCCAACCCCCCAAACCCATAAAGACATGTCAGTTGTATTGCAGTAGTATATTAATTGTGCAGCATTAAACATTAGCAAGAAAATGTTGTTTCATTACTAATAGTGATGAAAAATGAAGTGATGTCTTTGTGACCACTGTGAAAAGGACTGTGGTAATAAACACAAAACCTACAAACTACAAAGCTTTCTTGTTTCCTGTGATCAAGTTATATTCTCACATCAATGTGCATAGCAACAACTTCAGAAAACAAAAGGAGTCTCTGTTAAAAATAAGTGATTATTCAGTCCTTTTTAATTTAGCATAGAGTGACCCTTTTTATTCAGAAGCTCAAACGTGTCTACAAATTTTTGGAGTGCCTGAAATTCTCAGCATATTAAAATAGAACTTTTTAGAATTGGAAACAGTGAGCAAAGCAGGGAGAGGACTGTGGCTTGCAAGGAAGAAGAGGGTAGAACCAAAGGTAGTGCTCCTTTTCCTTGGTTTTGGTCTCTTGCATGCAGCTCTGACTTTCATTTAAAAAAATCTCAGTGTGTGATGTTACGTGATGCTAATTGTAAAGCAGAACAAAACTGAGCACGATATTGATTAGAACAATGAAGCTTAATGAAGCAAATGCAAGGGCACAGCCTCTATACTGAGGAGACTTATAGTGTAAGTTGTTTGCTCAGAAAAAAACCAAAACAACCCAGACTGTGTTCATGAATGAAGATTGGTTGAACACGGGGGTTTAATATCTTTAATAATACCTATGCTGTAAATGCTGCCATACTCTAGACTAGTAACAATATAGACTTATTGTTCTGTTTAGCCTTATCTCCACCTGAAGGAGTTCTTCTGTGTCTCCTGGTAGTGGTGCAGGGTTGTAATGCCTGTAAGGTTTCAATTTACTGGTGGTGGGTGGTGATCATGAAGTTCTATGAGGCCACAGGGGTTCAGGTACTTTTCTTTATGCATGTTTTTTGTTTGAAAGGATATTCCTCAAGAGAGAGACTCTCTTTATATCTGTTTCCACTGTGGCACTAACCTGACTGTCAGTGCTTAACAAAGAATATGTAGCCCTGCACTAAAAAATAACATGAAAAGAACTTTAAAGTGGCAGAAACAAGCTCTTGGAAGTTAGAAAGAGCCAAATGTGTGGTTTCTTCTGTGCCTCTGATCTTGCCTTGTTATTCATACATACTGTGTTACAGTCAGGAGTTACATCATTGCAGCCGTTTCTCCAGAACAGCAGCATTCCCTTTGAGCAGGACATGAGCAGCATTCAGGACATGAATCAGTTTGGTATAATGAATGAGTATGTTGTCGAAGAAGTTAATCTAGGAATTGACAATTGTGTGATGAAGAGCCAGGATGACTTCAGGAAAGGAAATGATGGCCTTGTGTTTAAATCAGATGAACTTGACGCAGGAGACTTCACTGCTGGCACTGCCCCAGGGTGGCGGGGAGAAAGACAGCACTGGGATTAGGAACTGGTTCTGGGCAGTGTGGGAAGGGAGAAGTCCAGGCAGGCTTATCCCTCCCTCCTGGCTGCTGGCCATGGGCAAGCCAGGCAGATCTCTCCCCAAGGTTCTCAACACAGTGTGTGCAGCTGTGATGGCAGCAAGTGGAGGGAGTGGCAGCTGTGGGACAGGCTGAGTTTGGATGTGTTGTTATCCCAGGTCTGGAGAGTACAAGCCAATGGTGAGAAATGATCATTGTCTGGTTTGTTATGCAGGGAGAGAAGGTGTCTGTCCAGGTTTGAAGATGTAGAACAATTCAGGTTGGTCCAAAGGTAGTGTTGGCAGGAGAAGGCCACCAGGCTACCATGGCTGCAGAAGACAGCAGAGGAAAGTTTGGAGCCAAGAGCCAGGAAGAAGTGTGAATGCAGGTTTTGTTTTAGTGGGCAGGATGTGGGTCATGAGCTTGGATCAGTAGGGTACTGAGGACAGCAGGCCTCTGGAGAGTTGTTAGGAGCATGCAGTTCTTAGCTGCTTAGATCTTTGTGGTTTTGTGGTCACTGGCATGCACTGAAGCAACAATCTTTTCCTGATCTGGAGGCACTTAATGAGGAACTGCAGATATTTTGCAGAGCCTTATTTGCATTGGGAAAGGCACTGCAAGGGAATTATATTTTTGGATGGAGAACTGAAAAAGAAAGATAAGGCCCAGTGTTGAAGCTTGAATCTTTCTGTTTGGGTTTGGTGAAAATACCTGTAGTTGTAAGTAGGGTTAGAAAGAAGTGCCACTTTAGAGTTCAGCATTCCCAGCTCAGGTCTTGATATCAACGCATCTCCAAAAATCATATTAGCAAAATTGTTGGAATAAGATGGTTACACAGACACATGCTGGGGTACTGGCATAGAAATGGGATGGTAAAGTTTGCTTCTGCATCTTTGATGGGAAAGGCAGGAAACCTGCTGGTAGTAGTTGTTGTTCCTTGGCACACACTTCAGTATAAGCATCTTCTTTATTCATTCCAGGAGCTTCTGAACTAATCTGATTATTCTTGTGTGGTTCTTCCTGCAAGACAAAAATGAGGTTATATCTGTTTCAAGTGAGCCAGGAAAATTCAGTTAATAACACTGAGCCGTTTACACTGGAGTGCCAGTAGATCACTAAAATAAATTCAACTTTCTTGGTATGCCTTTGACAGGACACCTGCTGCAGAATTCCACCTGATAACATCTGGGCCAAAATGCTTTTCTAAATTGGGGGGGGAGGGGAAATTTGTCATGGAGACATAGCATCTGCATTTCTACTGCATTAAAATTCACATAAGCATTTTATGTGCCGTTTCTCTAAGGATGAGGAGGTCGTAATTTTAACAGTAAGGCTTACACTGTCTTCTTTCTGGGGTTCTCAAAACATTTTTGAAATGTGAAAGAACATTTTCATTCAGTGATCAAAATGTGTTTTCAATAAAGCTTTCATTTTCTTAGAAAGTTATAATTAATATATAAGAAAGCACAAAAAATACTTTGTTCTTTTCTTGACTTCTCACTCTGCATTGAGCATTTACCTGTCACAGCTTACTGGAAAACAATGTATACTGCTCTTTTCAAAAGAAAAGGATCACACCTGTGATTTGATTGAAAAAAAATTTGTAGATTGATTTAGTCTTCTGGTTTGACACATCTTTCCAATTTGGTTAAATAAGAACACTGCAGCTACTAAGACTGATGGAGGCAGCAGTAGTAAGAAATGACCACTCCTCTTGTGTTCCTAACACAAAGGCAGTTGCACTGCACATTCCTGAGACATTCAGCTCCACAAACATGTTCCTCCATGGAGGGGGACAGTGTGATTGAGAAACAAAAAGGAATTAACAGACAGACAGTAAGTTGTCACCTGGTCCACTGGAAAGAGCAGAAAATTTTAACCTGGACAAGTAGAAGTGGGCAAAACGACTTGGGAAAAATTGTAACATCTGATTCTTCAGTACCATCCATTCTGTATAGCAAAGTATGGTTACACAAGCATTTTCTCAGCCAGCAAAGCTAGTTTAATAAGACACTATGCCCACACTGTTGTTCACGCACTGCCATATTGTGCCAGATGATTATTTGCAGGGTTGTGCTGTAAACCAGATCCAGATTCTGGATTTTTTTTTTGTTCGTTTGATTGGTTGATTTGGTTTTCATGTCAAATCACTTCAGTACAGTTTTGTTCAGTGTATGGTAGCATCAGCATGACTGAGGGGATAGAGGACTGCAGGAAAAAAGCAAATATATAGAAAAAAGGATGAAGACTTCTAAAACTGCATTTTTCATCACATGAAATGTTTCTGTATCTCTGCTTTCATTTTTACGGGGTGAGGGTGTGCAGTGCCACTGTTCTGGTGTGACAGCACCTTTTTAGGAGTTTTCTAATTAAAGAAAAAGTTGAATTGCCAAAAGTAGCATTATCTGCCACTGCCCAAATAGTTTATGGAAACAAAGCAGCTTTAGCATCTTCTAATGGAATACTCCTTGTTATCTCTCAGGTTACCAAAGGGGGCTGCTGAGGATGTGGCAGTAATAGCATGTGTACTGGAGATAAGGATATGCAATGTGCACGTGGGCTTGCCTGCTGTGGTAGCAGGATCTTTGGAGTCTGAGCTGTAAGTGGCTCAAGGTCACTCACAATTTTTAAATATATATGTACATAGAGGGAGAATGTTTGATGAATTTGAAATTATTTTTTCTTCCACATGTATGGAAATTTTAATTCAGCTTCATGGTCACATTTAAAGATGTATTAGTGTTTAGAAGGGCTAGTTACATTATGCATGAAACCAGAGTCAGGAACTAGCAACCTCTAAAAAAACTGGTAAATTAGAAACCTTTTATTTGGATCCAACAGTACTTTTTGAAGGTACTTATAAACCAGGTTGTATTAAATTGAGTAATACTATTTTGTAATATTAATTTGAGCCAGGTTGCCCTATGGAGTAAACTGAGTTTGGCGCACACACAACCATCCTTGAATACCAAATGTCATATGTTGTCCACTCAATTTGTTATTCACTGTGAACAGTGCAGGATAAACCTGTAGGTAGATAAATCAAACCCAGTATCCCGGAGAATGGCAAACACACCTATAAAAACTGTATTTTCTTTACAGACAATTTACCAGCAGGGTAAAAGCATGGTATTTGTCAAACTGCTTTCAAGGAATGGTTGAACAAGGTCCAGCATTCATAGTGATCACTTAACTTGCCACAGAACTGCAAGATTTTGGTTTTAATCTCCCTCAGTGCCAGTATATGATAAATTGTAACTTTGTCACAAAAAGTGTTCAGTCATAAAGCACCTTAAAGCAGAGACGTGTACCAAAATAAGTGGATTAGCTTTTTACATACCAAGAACAAAAGGGACACAGAATCCTCTAAATTAAATTTCTTTGAAAAGCAAACCCGAATGAAGGCAGCAGTTTTAATCTAGTAAAGATGTAAATGGCTCTCACCTTACAGAGTTCAAGGTAATGTTACCAACACAAGGATAAGGCCCAGTCCTGTATAGCTTCAGTTACTTAAGCAGTCCCAAGGAAATTAAGGGAACCTGTTGTGTTTACGTTTTGGGACTACCAAGTGAGAACATTATAGTTTGTATGTAATCTCCAAGCACAGTAAACTACTTCTGGTAGATGGTTTTGACCGTTTATTGGCCTGGAAGATTTTTATCAAGAGAGCTTTAGCACCCAAAAGTTACATATTCCTGTCCCTCAAAAGCCTGTGCTGGCAGAAACTTTTAGTATCAATCTAGTTAGCTCTTATTGGAAAGCAGACTAGTGCTCTCACATCTAGTTCACAGAAGAACTAGATGTTGCTTCCATTTGCTTTGGTCCTGGGTAGCTGTGACAGCTTTGGCCCTTTGTTCTAAGCCAGGTAAGTCCCCAGATAGTCCATGGGATGTTACATGGGTCCCCAGATGTCCATGGGATGCAGCAGAGCTGCACCATTTTTGACAGTGAGAACATTTAATTTTGCGAGTCTTGAGGCTGCAGTCATAGGAGGTGTAGGTCTAAATAGCGAGGCTGGGCTTGACCAGAATTCCTGCAGGATCTGGAAGACAGCTGCAGTGTAGGAAATGGCATGGGTAATTGGATTCAGATGACTTCAGATGCACCTGAGACCTTGGACTCAGATTCTGTATATTCTGGCAGCACCTGCCAGAGGAAATACTGTACACAGGGACTTTCTCCCATCTGAACTTGCACTTCAGGGTCGCTGCATTTCCTGCGGTGTATGTGCTGTCAGTGTAGGGCTTCATGCCTGCCTGTTGTCCCTGCTAGTGTTTGCACTCCAGCCATCCTTCTGTACCTGTGTTTCATTGCTCATGCTGAGCTGCTCCTCTGTGAAGTGAATGGACAGGGGACAGTAGGGTGTCCCTCTTCCACATGGAGGCAGAAGTCCTTCTTCCTCTCACAGTCCAGAGAATTGCATTCATTTTCAAGCAAGAGAGAGAATGGGCTGAGGAAAGGGAGTTTTCCCTCAAAGCTTAGGAGAGAGTCTGGTCAGTGGGTTCCCACTTTGGTGTTCTACCAGCTACATGATATCTGCTAGCTGCCACTTCAACCAGCAAAGATGTCTCCCTGAGAAGAGCCTTTGATTCTAATACCTGCTGCAAACGTATTTTGTGATTAAAATTGGAAAGTGGGATTTGGAATGTCCTTCATGCAAAAAATAAGACTCTTTGTTAAAATTAAAAAGAAAGTGGCGATAGAACAACTCAGTTTTCCATGACAAAGATGAAAGTGTTTCGAGTAGTCTGCCTGTTACTTATGGGAGAGACTAAGAAGATCCTTTTGTAATAGACTGTGTACAAATTTACTTCCGGCCAAACCTACATGTTTCAGAGTTACAACCCTATGTTTTGCTAGAATATCCACTACATGGAGTCTTAATTTTCTTTTTGTGTAAGTATGTCATCTGACAGGAATTTCATGGCCGCAAATAAGAAGCTCTGGTCTGATGACTTGGATTGCAAAATTAATAATTCTGTATCTCCTTTTCTGAAAGAGTGAAGCTGTTATTATATTCAGTCTGCACCTAAAGTCAAGCCAGGTTGTGTTAATAGTCCATCAGGAAGGAGGAGGTAAGATCCACTGATTTTTGCATTATATGTTTCCAAAAGCTGGATGGCAAAAGAGTCATTTTCAGAAGTGTTGGGATGTCAGCTGGGGAGTGGTGTGAGGGGGTATGTGGGTGAAGAGAACATGTAAGCTGTAACTATTCCTCTACATCAGCTTCTGTGATTCCAGGAATAGAAAGACTTGCATTATGTATTTGCATGACCTGAAAGGTACTGCTGAGGTATTTAGTCATCTTTGCATTTCTCTTTTGTTGTTCTGCTATTATTTTTGCTATTACTATTAAGAGTGCAGTAACATTTCAGTACTGTGGTTATCTTGGTTGTCTGTACTCCTGGAAGAGCTGGCTTCCACTGTTTTTCAGTTGCAAAAATGTTTGGGAATGGATGATATTTGACATATTTTTAGGTAAGAGAAATAGGACTTTTAGACTAGTTTTTCTTTTAGGAATTATTCACAAAATACCTTGCTGAAATTTAGACTGTTTTGATTTGAATCACTTGAACTGTCAGAGACCTGATGCAAGGAAGAAGGCTCAGAGTGAGGAGAGGCACTGTTAACCTGCCATGGGCTTGGGGATGTCATCAAGGTATCCCTCTATTAAAACACATACATACCCTGTATAAAAAACATGATGCCTTAGGCTTTGTGTAGCATTTGAAATGTCATCTTTGAAGAAATACTCTGGGAGGCAGTGTTGTGATTTTGGGGATTTTTGTTCAGCTCGCCATAGTAACAAACTACCTGTCTAAGGCTTTTTTGAGGTCCTAATGTTTCAACAAAATTTATGCTTCTCAGACTTTAGCACAGGAAAAAAATCCCAAACAAATAAACCACAAAAAGATTTAACATTTTCAGACTGTCTACATCTTTTTCCCTCAATTTTGCCACAATGAGAAATTGTGAAGCAGAGCCATTGGAGGCTATTGGAAAAGCCCAGAAAATCCTTCAGAGTGGTTCACCACCTTTTCTATTTAGAACACAGGGAAATCAAGGTAAACAAAGGGAAACAATTAACATGCCAGGTATGTCTGATATTTCCTTTTTCCTAAAATGCCTTCCTTTTCACTCTCTTGCTTCACAAACATCCACGGCATTTTATAATCAACAGGTTGCTGTAGAAACAGTAAAGAAGTGGTTCCCTGTAGAAGTCACCCACCAAGTGTTGTGCTCTTCTCCTTTACATGGTTTTTATATGCCTGACATCCTCCGTAAAGGTCCAGATTGTGCCCAGAAGAGCCCTACCCATGACCTTTCACTCCCCATTCACCTGTGCTCACAGATCAGAGAAGCTGGATTGTTAATTTTACATCTCCACGGAAGTTGTCGTGCCCTGCTTTTGTTTGGTGTACAATTTAGGAGTCAGAAAGCATGGACTTAATATTTTATTTGTGCCTCTTTCATGCCCGAAAGGCAAGACCATTTACCCTTGCCTATCACTGCGGCAAAGGTTTTTCATTCTGCGAAGTGCTGAGAATTTGTGCCTCAGCTTCATAGGGGACCCTGAATAACCTGGGGCATGTCTGTAGCCTATGCATGATCCAAACTGACATTTGCATTGCCAAGAATGGTACATAATCTGGCGTTTATCTATAGAATGACTGTGTGATAAAACAATGGTTGCTGCTGCATTTTATGTGATCAAAATATTATCTCTGAGCACTGGATGAGCATTGTGGCTGATACAGGCAGCTTTATGCACGTAGGCATCAGAATGAATAGAAATATATGTATATGTGTATTGCATCACTGATCTCTCAATTATCATGATTTTATGTTACAGTACAGGCTGGGAAGACTAGGTAATGTGACTGAATGCTGTTGCAAAGACAGAGCTTCCGCTTTATGGAAGCAGTTGAAGACTTGGATCCTGAAAAAGGAGATCCTGCTCATGAGCTCAATATTAAACAGGCTTAAGGCAGTTGCAGTCTGGAAAAATCGTGATTTGTTTTATAAAGTAATGCAGACTAGTTCTTCTTGGCAGTGTTTTGGTGTCATATCTCAATTTATAGAAAATACATCAACCCTGTTACCAGTGCAAGTTGGTTTTATAAGTACATGTGAGGACACTGAAGGTGCATAGTGCTGTGTTCACATACTGAACAACAGCTAATTAAGCAGAGACCAGTGAAGCCTCCAACACAGATCATTTTCCTTGTGTATCTTATCACTTCACCTACTGAGGTGAAGGATAGCCACAGACTGAAATTAGGTCTGCCCATTACAAAGAGGGTCCGTTTTCATTTCAACCACTTTTAATTGATCTCACTTTAAGGATGTATATCTAAGTTGTAGATAAAAATCAATTACATAGTTAAGAAATAGTGCATCAGAAGGCGATTTCAAAACAGGTTTCCTTAAGTGCTGCAAGAAATTGGTTCATTTGTATGGTGTGTATCAGGGGGAAAGGGATGAGGAACAGTTAATACACTGTAATGTGGTCTTCCTTTGGTGCTGACCTAATAGCAATTACCTTGAGCAGGTTGGCTCTTCTGATGTATCACTGGGTGTAACTTCCTGACTCCAGACAGTCTTGGACAGGCTCTGTGGGTAGCTGCTGGGAGATAACTGTCCTATACTTACGATCTTAATTTTGAAGGTAGAGCGACTTCAGACAACATTTTATTTCATGGTAGCAAGATTTGGTGGTTTGGCTGCAGCTGTGCCCACAATGGACAGGCTCCAGGATCCTCCATGTGCTTGTTAATTCAAGCCTAAATCATCAAGTTTTATACTCAGCTGGACGTAAGTAACTGAGGACCTGTCAGCATTTAGACACTCAGAGGCATCTCTGCTGTTTCTACTGACACATTTGATTTCACTTTTGGAGGAGCTACTCCCTGTTACCAGGGTAGCCTTTACAGTGTCTTCAAAGAAGCATTTCTGTGCCCTGCCTGAGATAGGGTTGGTAAATAAAAGGCAGGTTGTGCTTCTTTGTAAATTCAATTCCTCTTGCTGATGGAGTTTGGTGGAAATGTCTTGGACAGAGCATGAACTGTTCTTTCTGCTGCTTCCTGAAATGTATCCTAAGCGCTTTGGGTGAGCCTGTCCTGTCAGGAGATGGAAGGCTCTTCCTCAGTCAGGACTGCTGATCATATGAAAAGACCCAAACCAATTTGCACTGAATTTCCACTTTTCAAGCTTGTTATTCAAATTTGCTAAAACCACCAGTTTTACCTCTTAAGGAATTGCTTTTAAGAGGACAGACACATTATCCTCACTCTGCGTCTCAAGTGTGACCATACCTATACCCTGACTTCAGGGTGCCAGGTGCACCCACCCTGCTGGTTTTTTCAACTTTTATGGCTACTTCATTGTTAATATTGATCATGGCTGATGCAATCCCAGACTCTTAGTGCCAGTTTGACTCGTCTCTTCCCTCTTGTCAATTACTCCATCTCCACTGACTCTTTGGTCTCAGTGCTGCCTTATCATCTCCTTGAAGGAAAAAAAAGTATAGTCAAGTTAGCTGGCTGCTGTGTGCTCTCCTTTTTGCAGCATAAGGCACCGCTTTCCCCCCCTCAAGTGAGAGCAAAAGTACTCTTCTCTGACTCAGTGCCGCATTTTCACTTTCTCCTTTTGTCTTCTCCATTCATCTCCAGTAGGAAAACAAGTCAACTCCACGTGGCCCTCTGCTCCCTTGGTGTCAGGGTGCAGCTCCCACTCTTTTCTCATTCAGCCATCCCTCTCTGCATCCTGCTGGCAGGAAGTCTGTCCAATTCTGGCTTAGTTGTTTATCAAAGCAGGTACCCAACCTCTGAACATCTGAGCAGGTGCTAGCATCAGCATCCAAACTCGCTTCAGCTCAGGCAACGAGCTTACAACTGTATTGTTGTTAAGTAACCTGAGTAAGGAGCTGCTTGCCCCATGCTGCCCTGTCCTGGCTTGACCCTGACCTTATAAACTGCTTTTATTACCAGTGCCTCAGGGATTGCGTTTGCTTCAAAGCTCTAGAAAAGCAATGAGTAATTTCGTTGCCATTGGTCCTGCACAACTGCTGTGTTACAGCCCAAGCTTGTGAGGTGGAAGATAAGGGGAGGAAGTAAACTTGTCTAAATTAAAATGAAAAAAATAAAAAAAGAAACAAAATAATTGTTAATAATGTCTGTTAATAGGATTTTCTCAGCATGCTCTGCCACTGGAATATCTCTCTCTCCAGGGCGGTTTCCCTACCTGATTTAGCCAGATAGAAACCTTCTGTGAATAGCTGGTATCTTCTATCAAATCTTCACCTCATCTTCAGACATCAGGGAGATATTGGTGGGGGTTGGTTGTGAAGAAGGGGAGAGAACCTTGTTCTCCTGGGTTTCAAATAATTTGTCAGCAAAATACACGGCTGAATCTTTTCATTTTTGCTAGCTGTAAATGTTTGTTTTCGTCTGTTTCCTTCCTAAAGTTTGAGTTGTTTACTTTGGGGATTATGTTTTTTATGAAAATAACCAGGCTTCCAAATGCAGTCTGTCAAGCTTACCAAATTACTAGACACATGTTGCCAGAGGAGTTTTGCTTCTTGTATTGCCTGTAAGTAGATCAGCAATGTGGGAGCTTTGATTTTTTTTGTGTCCTCAGCTCACCTGCTATATTTTGCTGAGGAAAGGTGAGGCAGTGCAGTACAGAAGAGGAGGAATTTTTTTCTTTCCCTTTTGTGACTTTATGATGGGAACAGCAGCAAAGTGCATGGACATCTCTTAAGAAGATGTCTTTGGTGGACACAGGATGTTACATGCCCTAGATGGATGAGGGAAGCTGGGATCTTGACTGAGGCAAGAGTCATTCTGGTTGTATGGGAAAGGAAAGCCCAAGTGTTTGTGATTGTTAGTTCAGGCTGCACAACCACGGGAATCAGGCTATTACAGAATTGTTTGGGTCCAACTGTTGTGCATTTCTATAATACCTTTTACTTCTGGGGGCAATGATTTTTCTTCATGGCTTTTCTGAGAACTGTAAGGTCTCCTTTGGGGTTGTCTTTAAGTACTTCCTTGTAAAATATATGTGTCCAAACCAGCTCATTTCTGACATACTTGCTACAGCAATATAGCCCAGAAGACCAGCAAATAACACAGAAAAAAAGTCTCCAAAAAGAAAGGAGCAACAAGATGGCCAAGATTTTAAATTCTCAAAAGTGTTTTAGGCTTTGTTTTGCTTATTATCCTTTTGGTCTGCTCACTCCAGTGCTTTGTATTTTAGTGGCCCTGGTCCCTCAAGGGTGTGTGTTGTCTGCCTCCCTGCAGCACTTTCTTATGGAGGCAGTGGATATTTCTTGACAAGTATCTGTTCACCCTCTGAAATAAAAAATAACCAAAAAGAACTAAAGAACAAAACAAAACCTGGCCTATGATCTGTTAGAGAGCACTTCTTTAAATGCTTGTAATGATTTGTGGGTTAACAAACCTATCCATAACACAAAAGTAAACTGGAGTTGACAATGATGTTTTCCATTGTGATGAATAAAGGCTCATGCTAGCACGGGCATGTTACAGATGCCTTGCTCTTGGCCATCTGATGCACAGGTGCCCCAGTTCAGGACTGATAGTATGTGGGAAGTTATCTGTCAGGGTGACTGCTAAACTGTGTGCTATGGCACTGTGCAACAGGTGTTGGCTACAGTTGCCTTTGGAAGGATGTCAGGTCAGGCTGGAGCCTGGGTTTAGCTCATTTATTATAAAGGCTTTTGTCAACTGCTACAGATTTTTTCAGACTGCTTTATGATTCTCAATGGATGAGGTTGCAAATGTAATTCATGAAAATTATATTAAACTGATGAAGCACAATATGAAGCTTTGGCTAGAATGCCTTATGTATTACGCCTATGAACTCCCCCTAAACATTAAAAGGAACTGACTCAGTGACTCATCTTTTCATGTACATATCATCCATCAGATAACAGCGTTTTCAGAAGTAGGGGAAAAGGAGAGATTATTTTGATGTCGTCTACAGCATGCAGCATTGATTTGCTTTCTCTTTTCCCCCCATCTCTTCCCTGTCTCCAGCTCTGTGTCTCTCTTTTCCAATTTATCTGGATTAAACAAGTCTCTGATTATTCTTTATGCCACTGCAAATAAAGTCATTTTCAGAAACAGATGTCGAAAGAGCCCAGTGAAATAATCCTGGAGGCAGATGCAGTCTTCCGTAAGCTACTAAGTGCATGGTGCAATCAAAGTGATGAAACAAAATGGAACAGGCTGCAGAAAAAGTAATTAAATTATAGTTCCATTGTAGAAGCACATTTTAAAATTACTGAGATTCAGAGCCCATAATGCTGGTATTATAGTTGAAAGAATACTTGCCATGGGTCATGAGCATTTTTTTTTTAACAGTTATTAATCATGCTTGACTGGAAAGACATGTGTAACCTACAACAAGCAGTGGCTGTAGTTGTGCCAAAGGAAGCTTTTGTTCCCTGAAGAGAATTGTATCAAAGGCCAGTGTGTCCTATTATTACGTGTGCAATAGCAACGTGCAGAATCTGAAACGGGCTTTTCAGATTTCAGTACCGAGCACTGGAGGGGAAAAAAGAAAACAAGTATTGTATCTTTTTCAATACTATATGACCTCCTTTTCCTCTTACCAAGTTAACTTACTTATTGACTAAATAATAGTAAAAAAAACTTTCTAAAACATTCCTCCCATCCCTAACTTCTATAAAAATAATGTCAGGGCTCTGGTAAAAATGGAAAAGGGACAGAAAATGTACAGAGTCTTGGAGACTGGAGATTAAAAGACCTCATTAGTTAATTTGGCTCTGTTTGCTTTCCATTATGAAGTGAGTCTATAGAAGAGACACAGGACAGTGGCTAAGATCCACTTCCATCTATCATTTTTAACTAGTAGGTTTTTTCTGCTCTCCTCTCAAAAACTCCTGCTTTTTCCACTTTTTTTGGGTTTCTTCTGTTTGGTTTTTTTTTTTGTGTTCGTTTGTTTGTTTTGTTTTCTTATGGTTATGGAGTGTCCAGATACAAATATGAAACAGGAGATGGTTATGTGAACATAGTTGCTTCCTCTTTCCCTGCTTCAAAACGTAAGTTTTCGATCTTTAATTTGTAGCCTTATGTCATCCCCAGGTCTTTTGTAATCATCAGGACCTTCCAGATTTGACTCATTTTAAAGAACTGGGTTTCCCTAGTTGTTGTATTTGTATTGTAAATTAATTGCTTGTATTGTGGATTTATTGTCAATTTTTTTTTCACTGTGTTAGTTTTTGTGTTATATCTTCCCTTCTATTTGAGGTGTTCTCTTTTTTAATGACTGCAGTCCTTCCAAATGACTGTCAGTAATGTGATGCTAATACCCTCTTACTGATGTAGATACTTCCAAAACTTTTGTAATGCCTTTTTTTTTTTTAATTTTGGGGTTTTTTTAATTTATTTAGTATTAACCTCTTCTTTAGCACATCTCTGGAGATGTGCAATTGCAATAAGTTATGCACTAAGTTGTGCAATTGCAATAAGATGTGAATTGCAATAAGTCAGCAATTACCTTCTCTTGATCTTTACTTTTTTCTTTTCAATGAACAAATGTGCTGCTTCATGGTCCCAAGCCATGAAACTGTTAAAGGTAGTGGGATTGTGTAAGAGCCACAAACCTACTGGAGTGAGGTGGGGAAAAGAATCGAATGTATGTCCTGTGTCTGCTTAAAGCACCTTTTGCTGGGAGTTTCTCTGAATATTTGTCAGTGATTTTATTAGTTCAGTTCCAGAGCCCCCTCCTCCCGCTCTGCTCTCGAGATTATCCCTGTGAGGAGAGGCTGCCACGTGGCGTGGCTGGCTGTGAGCTCAGCGCCACAAGTGCCACATCTGCACCTCCTTTCCTCCAGGGACGGTGGCTCTGCTGCTTCGGTGAATAGCCTTGACAATGCCTGACAACCCTTTTGCTGGAGAAATGTTTTCTAATATCCAGTTTAAACCTCCCATGGTGCAACTTGGGGCCATTTCATCTTGCCCTGTTTGGTTCAGAACAGAGCTTTTCCTGCGGTGGAACTGTGACCTTGCACCTCTAGTTAGTCTGTGTCTCACTGAAACTTGTGTGAACCTGATGCATTTGTATCTCTTAAAAGTGTTGAAAGTGGTTGGGAAGCTTGTATACACACATGCACATATACACAGGTATGTATGTATGCAGGCATTTGTGTGGAAAGGGATTGAATGTTAGACAAAAGGACAGGTACTTCATGAAACACTGTTTCAGCTGAGTAACTGGGTGAAGCAAATGAGTTGTTCATTCAAAAATAGGGACTTTCCTTTCTACTTCTCCGCCTTGTGGAGAAGTAACAAATAGATGGCTTTAGTGCTGTTTTTTTTCCAGTACTAGAGCAAGATATAGTGGCTCACTTTACAACTAGCACTTTGAAGTCACTAATAAATAAACTATTTGATTTTTTTGCTTTGTTTTTGAATACTTCATCAATTAGACTGGCTTTTGAGTTTTAAAGAGTCTCCTCGTTTAAATCAGTGACAAAAATATTGATTTAAGTGGCTTAAATCTTGGCGTGTGTTTGGCTCTTTGCTCTCAGTATTGACTGCCCATAAAAGAGTCATTTATTGTGGGCTGGTTGTTAGCTTTTTTTGTTTGTTTGTTGTGGTTTTTATTTTGTTTTGTTAAATCTTGTCTCAAATGAGTCTCTGGAACGTACTGGGGTATTTTACCCACTGCATAGTCCTGAGTTCACAGTAAAATCCATATAATGCTGTATGTTTTAACTACCTACCAGTGATTGAGAACTTAAGTATTCAGCTTGTGACTTTTGAAGGCAACAATTCCAACACCCTGGCAGGACATTGCAACATTTCTTTTTTTTTCCCTTTTATCCCCATGAAAGATGGAAGTCTTCCCGGTGTTCAGCCAAATTTTCAGCTGTTACAGCTGTGCTGCTGTTGGACTGGTTTCTCAGACAATTCCCAATCCATCCTTGCCTCAACTGAGCACAAGTGTGGTGTCACGGGAGGGAGCCTACTACTGGCATTCCAGAGACTGGTACCAATCCCTTTGTGACAGAAGGATGGGAGCTCATCCTCTTACCTTCCTTAGATGCTGTATGAATTTCCCTTTCTTTATATATGTATTTATTTTATTGATCTGTGAAGCTTGAATGGATTTTCAAGTCACAGCTTTGTAAATAACATAATTAAGGTGATCACAAAGGTGGTATGTTTGCTTGTTTGTGTGAGAGTTTCAGTTGTATCAATATATAATATTTTTCTGTTTAAAAAGGTGAAAGGTATTATTATTAGCCTCTTTTCCCTAAACTACAGCCATATCTGTGGTTTGAGTGAAACAACTGACCCACATTTATCAAACCAAATGTCTCTAGAAAACCTTTAATTTACAAATAGTTTGGACAAAGATATATTCTAGGACAGATATAATTTCAACACTGATGGAATTATCAAAACCCAAAGATACTTAAATATCTATTTGTTCTGTGCCAAGTGAGAACATACTTGATGGGTTAATCTTTGCTATTAAAGAAGCTTCTGTATTTCTTGGACTATTCTACCGGTATGGGAACTTTTTTCCTTTGATCGATAAGAAACTATCTATATTTCTGTATGTACTGGCAAAGAAAATTACAAATATCTATGTCTGTGAGACTGTTTTTACTAAAGATAAAAATCTCATTTTAAAAATAATTCTATTCTTAATATTTAGTCATTAGATTATGCCCTGGCAATCTTTTAACACTTGACCACATCTATCATGTAAAAGAAATATACTTTACTTTCTTCCCAACATTTAACCATATTCTGTACATATATGCATACTGTATTGAAATGTATCTTTTTATATATATATGTAAATCTTGTTCACTTAAAATATCTTGCAAACAGGCTATGTGAATGATTTCTCTGTTCTCTTAGAGGTTTTAAAAAATGGAAAAAATAACATTTATTTAGGCTTGACTCTCATTTGACACAAGTGCATTTATTTTTAAATCACTAAGCAAAGTTGTTGCTTTATTTGTTTTAAATTGTGTTAAGGTAATTTTATAATTTAAATACTGTTTCAAAATAAAATACTTACTTGAGGAAATGTTACACTCAGTCATTTGACTTTAGTGGGCAGAGGTAATTTAACAGGTATAACACACGTTCACAATGTTTAGGTCACCAGAATGTAGGGTTTTTCCAGGAATAGGTGTGGACCAAAAATCTGTTCTTATGCACTAGGCCATTCTTGTAATCAACTCTGTGCTGGACAGACCACTATGCTACTGCTGGTGGTGTTCTGTTCAATTTTTTCCCCACCTTCCCTTTGACTTATATGAACATTTGTTTATTGGATTTGTTATCTCACACCATATGGAATGATTAATCCAAGTCAGTTGCAGTGTCTGTTTCTTAGTTGAACATAAGCAAGGCCAAATTTCTATTTGAAACAAGCAACATGAAAAATCCCAAGGGTGTGGGAAACAAAGTGCTTTACTTGAGGGTTTTGGAGTCAGAGGAGAAAGTGGCAGGTAAGGCTGATTTTATGCTCAAACCTATGATTAGAGCTTTCGATTCTTTGGTAAATAATTGGTCTACCGTATGCATATATTGTCTTCCCTGATATTGCAAACTGACAGGTTCATGATTAAGCTTGCAGTTAATTTTATTGCTGCCATTAGGAAAGGAGAAAAAGCCACCTTCTGCTCTGTCCATCCTGAACTCATCGTCGAATCCCTCCTAGAGAATATATGTACGGAGTAATTTATAGTGGGCTGCTGCAGCTGCGTTATTTGTGGAAGCAACTTACATTTCATTAGTCTGATGTGGCAGCTCCTGTCTGCAAGAGCTTTTATCTGCCTGCCTTTTTCACATATGCAAAAGTGTTAGTTGGCTACTGAATCTGTATGAAGTATTGACATGCACACTGCAGTACTTGTTTTTTAGTTCATGGCAAATTGTAAAGATGCTCTCTGCATTCCTTCCAAAGCAATTCTTTCCAGAATAATTATAGAAAGGAGAAAAAAAATTAGAAAGGTGGATACCTTTGGCAAAGTGATCACTGTTTTCCATAGCCTGGAAATTACCTACTTTGCTCAGATCCCAGATGTGTTTGGCATTTGTTAAATACCGTTATATAGTTTTTCTGAATCTCCTGATACTTGATTTCCAGGCATCTGATAGCATTTATTACCTGTTTGACATGTGATGTTTTCTGAAGGGATAACTTTCTTTACTTGGCAGTGTGTAGCTGTCTATTCACACACAGAAGAATATTTTGACATTAATTTGTGTTAAACAAGTAATTTATCATTGAGTGTTGATAGTAAGAAACAGTTTTGTGAAAAATGAGACAATAGTCTTCATTGTGCTTCTGTGATTTTTCTTCCTGTAATAAATTCACAATACCATATTGTTTACTCAAAGGCTTTACAAAAAATGTTATAAGTGGAAAAATCAATAAATACATTGCTATTCACTTCCTTCCATTAATCAAAAAGGGAACGACGAGTGCCATTGGCTGAAGCGTATGCTTTTTGACTAGCATGAGGAGAAGTGGTCCATTTAAAGAATGAGACTCATATACATCAAGTTCAGCAGCTAAACATTCATCAGTTGAGAACAGAAAAAGTAAGTCTCTAATCTTTTGCTGTTCTCTTCAAAGATTATTTGACATCTAGTCATCTTCAGCAAATGAGATGGCACTTGTATGGGGTGAGGGCGTTTCTTGTTTTAAGGAGAGCACAAAGGCACCTTCAGGGAAAACACAAGACAGCTTTTTCTAAGGATAGGATAGGTTCTTCCTTTGGCAAAATACTGTTAAACATATCTGTCAAGGAAAAACTAGTGCCGCTTCACATACTTCATAAAATTACATTCAAAAGACTGGAGTCTTGCCAGTTTTATACTTGCTTTTGCCTTTAAAAGTTGCTCTGTTATTTTTTCATTATGTTTTCTTGTCAGTTTCACATCTTTGGCAAACCTACTACTTCCAGCTATCTGTAGTAACTACAGAGCTTAGTGTATCAGAGATAAAGTCATTTTTACAGTAATTAATAAAAGGAGGACATGGCTTGCTATGCTGTGTGACTGCCTTCTGTTGGTAACTGTTAAGTGGTAGAATAGTAGGTTGCTCTTTAATCCCCTTTGACTTTTGAGCTAATATATTACCACTTAAAAAAAACCCCAACCACACGTATTTTGTATGTGTATTTGTGTACTCAATTGCTGCTCTCCCAGTGGCCCATATTCAGCTTACTATCTGTTGTTATTTAGATCTCTTTGAGTGTATGATTTATGAATTTCCTGAAACCTTCTTCTCTCTGGTGTTTCTTTAAATTAAATTCTTGAGCTATTCCTGTATCTTACTTTATCTTTTTAGCAAAAACCCTTTTTGCCAACTGACACACACACACATGCTTTGTTCTGGTAGCACAAAGAATAATTTTCTCATTTCTGGATCCTATCCACCAACTATCAAACTACTTAAAATGGGTCATGATTAGACATTTTAAGGGAACTAGGTTCTGTAGATCTTCTTCACGTCACAAAAGAGTTAGAGATTAGCATTAAGTCTATTTTGGGGATATAAATTATAAGAATGTGAATAAAACATATAATCTCATTCCTTTGTGTACAGTCCTCTCTAGTAATTTGGAAGGTGGAGCTGGTAAAGTAGAAGGGTTCATACTGCAACTGCTTCTTTAGCTATTGTTCATTAATCAGGTTCTCCTGGTGAGTCTTCTGTATAAAATTAGAGTGCTCCAAAGCTTGATTTCTCCTTTTGAAAATAGCTATTATTGGAAGATAAATCCACTGAAGAGTTGTCGTTGTATTACTGGTTGACTGTTGTGGGCTACCTGTGAGCTTTTTGTTCTTGGTAATTTCACAACAATGTGGTTTAATAACAGTGGATGTCTTTGTCCTTCAGTTGACACAGAAACTGAAGGAGTGTATGTTTAGCAAATATCCAGTCCTCTTCTTCTGCTCCAGCTGAGACTGTAAATACCAGATGATCATTATCCCTTTTCATCCATTCTGAAAAAAAAATTCCTTGAAACAAAATAATACAACTGGAGCTGAGCTGTTTTTATTTTGGATTGCACTTAGAGTTGTGGTTTTTGGGCTTGTTTTTTGTTTTGGTTTTTTTTTAACTTTTGCCAGTGTTTTTCTGTATGATTACCCTGCTTAGCCCTTTGACATACAGAGATATTACTTTCAAGTGAAAAGCCATAAATAATAACTGCTTAGCCTATCAAAGAACTTGAAACCCAAGCAGTTATTTGTTTGACAGCTTGAACCTTTCCATGGCAGACAGTTTATTTTTAATTTTAAGCATTACATACATGGCTGAATATGTCGATTTCTGTTGATAATGCCATCAATTCTTGTCCTGTAGCAATTTCCCCGTGTTCCTTCTTGTCCTGTATTCCCTCCAGTTTAAATGAAAGACTGAAATCATGTAAGTAGCATAAATCTGCCTCCGAAGAACTGTTCTCTGCTGAAAGCACAAGTCCTTTCTTCTCATCTTGATCCCTGGCAGTGTGTTTCTTCCAAATCCTGGGAGGTCTTCCTCCACCTGGAGGCTTCTGATCAAGAGGACTTAGCTACAGCATTTTCATGACTTCCTGTGTTTCACTTTTCTCTGTTCTTTTCTAGTCACTCTTGCTTTTATTCTTTTGGAAGAACATTTTTTTAAGAGTTCTTGCAAAATAGGCAAAACTCTGAACTATTTCTTCATAATGTCAGTGTGTTACTGTCCAGCCAATTCAGTTTACTCTAATCTTGTCTTAGTCTCCTTATACATCCCATTTTCTCCTGCCCCCCATGCCTATGACTTGATATCTGCCTAGCTACCGCTCCTTAGGGATGTTTCCATATATTGTGAAAAAGACAAATTTACTGTGAGAGACTGGATGCTATGTTTCCTTTATAGAAGTTAACCTATACCTACAGATACATGGAAACTATATGTCTGAGTTTAAGTGTCCTCATTTAAATTAGACGTAACTTTTCCGGAATGTGAGTCACTATAATTTCCCAATTGTTTTATCTTTGTTAATTTTTTTCTTCTAGTGGAACAACTGGATTTTTTTATTTTGTTTTCAGATTTCACCTGTAGATTCTTCCTTGCTTTCTTCATAATTACATCTTTCTGTTGGAAGTGATGAAGAATCATAATTAGGTTCAGGAAATTTTGAGGCCCGTGCACAGGGAATGCTGTGCTGGGTGTTCCGACCAGTTTCATTTTTCCCCGCAGGCTCAGATTTAACAACTGTATCATCAAGATTTCACATAACAGAGCAGGCTTCCTCCTTTAATGTTTCCAGGTGGTTCTTACTTCCACATTGATTTTTCTCACATTATTCCCTATATCAGCTGTCTGAAGCTTCATTTCTCTTTCTCCTCTTTCCTCTCTGCATCTCTTTGCTTTCCAGCACACCTCTGTGACTGTGCAGCTTCATCCCATATCACCCTGTGCACACTCTCTCTTCCTCCTCCCTCATATCCCTCTGGATCTTCCAGATGAATGGTTTTCTTGGTAGATTCACGGATGTCAGATAATTTATTTGGGCCTTAAACTCAGAGATCAATAGCCTGATGTCTAGCTTGGTACTATGCTGATTTTATTCATCTTTGGCACCCTTGCCTCCTGCTTTCTTATCCTGTGTGCCTGAAGCGGTCACCTTAGAGATTTAAAACATACATATCTCTTTTTAAGCACTGTGCAACCATATTCTCTGCAATGGTCTGTTTATTTTATTGGAAGGGATTCATAGGCTTGAGGGGTAAGAAAAAAAGGGGTCATGAGGTTGACTTTCCATGTCTCAGGCTTCAGGCAGCCATCTGACATTACCCCCTTGGCCACGTGGTTTCCTAACCTCCATGTGTTTGCATGTGTGGGGGATGTCACACTGCCCTTTGGTTGTATAGTTCATCTTGTACCTTTTATTAATCACTGAAATCCCTAAGGAGCTCTGTTGGGTTTTGCAGTAGTCTTATGAACATGTGGCTCAGCTGCTTGAGCTATGTTAGAAAATGGCATGGAATGAATAGTTAAGCTTATAAGAGATGTGATTTTATGACAGCTCGGGATAGCTAATATCAAAAAATGTGTAGAAACATGCACTTTCAGATAAAAGGCATTTGCCTAAGACTGCACATCTTTTTTATTGGCATTGTAAGAAGGTTGTGTCTTTTTCTACCTGAAGAAAAATGTTTACTTTTTACATGATAAACAGCAATGGAAATGCCCACAGAGGACAGTGGGAAAGTCCCACAGGAAGCAAAGATCTGCAGTTTGCTCGGAACTATCTGTCATGAGCTCCTTTGCTTTGTTCCATGGGCATGGTATTTTTTGCTTGTTACATGGAGCTGCAGAGCTCCGGCTCTTGGTTTTTGTGCATTCTGATCCAGAGTCCCAAGGTCAGAAAGAGGATGTTGCCCCGCTGTCCTGTTGCTTCCAGCTCTGTGCTGAAGGCAGACTAAAATGCATATATCCTCACTCCTAACATTTAGCCATGCCACTGAGTGTATCTGCCTGCACACTGCTCTCTGCTCACCTGTGAAGTCCCCTGGCTTTATTCTGGCATTCAAGAAAAGTGTGACACACTTATTTTTTTGAGTCTAAGACTAAACTCTCCCAGCCTTACATGTTTAGCGTTTGCTCGCAGAGAATCACACGTAAGCTAGGAATGTAGTAAATGCTGATTTTGCAAAGGAGAGGGAAATTATTTTACTGATTAAATATTCACTATGCGTTTGTATGTTACAGCAGTAGGTTTATAAATACATGGATGTGTTGTTGTCTGGTAGGAGGCTTTGTGGAGGAAACCATTCCCTTCCTGGTGCCATGATCTGACATGCACACAGAAATCTAGATCGGTCCATGTTTGCAATGTTGTCTGCAGAAAAATTTGCTTTGATTAGTTAAAAATAATGAAGTACAACAATGCATTTTGTTTTAATCTGTCTTTAAACTGAAATACCCAGGTAATTAACAGTGCTGTAGGTTTACTTTATAAAGCTGTAAATGTTTTACCTGGAATACTTGCACTTTCAGGACAACTGAGGCAGATGTAAATGACCTGGCATAGTAAGTCGTCTCTCTTCATGGTATCTGTATAGGTTTCACGAATTCTTCCTTATCATGTGAGACTACCTTTTTTAGTTAATTCCTTTTGTACCTCACACAGCTGCCTAACTCCTTGCAGGCACACACACTCTCAGCCCACCCCCAGACATCTGTTCTGCTTCTTAGTACCAGGTGTCAGAGTTTGAGCTTGTTGGGAGGAGGGACAGTAACAAAATCCTGCAAAAATGAGATAGCAATGATATTTTTAACAGGATTTGTGGTGGAATTTAATTTTAGCCTCTGGGTTTTTTTTAAAAAAAGAATGCAAAAGGCATTAGCCTTTATTGCTGATTTTTTTCAGGTTTTATCTGGAAAAGGTCAGGCTTGGGTGGGGGGTGGTTTGTTGTTGGGGTAAAGATTTTTTTCCAAAATTTTTTCCAGAATGAGCACACTGCTGTAGCATCACAGTAGGAAAAGGCCATGGCAACTGTAAACTTGGATTGAGTCTGGGATTATTTTTCCACCTGGAATACATCTCATTAGAAACATAGCTGTGCATTCATCACTAAATTTTGATCCACAGAAAGTCTTAAATACTTTGCTTCTACTTGAAACACAACTATTCTTGAAATCTTCCAAGCATGATCTAAAGCTACCATGGTTTTCTAGAGATCTCAGATGGCCAACATTGCTCCCATGAAGTCCAGAATGCAGAGATGTATTCTACTGTTCATGTACCAAAGTGCTCCTGTTTGGCATTTGGGTTTTGGTTGGGTTATCTTAGACAGAGCTGAGCAAAAAATGCGTGGGCTGTCAGAGCAAGAACATTTTCCTCAGCAGAAAGCAGGTGAGCAGCATGAGACCATTCGCTTTCTTAGTCTGGGAACAATCACAGTCATCTCCTCTGCTCCACGCTCAGAACTTGTCAGAAGGGACTGTCATGATCATCCAGTTGCAGGTTTTCCTCTGAGTCTTGCTCTAACCTTAAAGAAGCAGAATACAGCCTGATACCTTTCTCTGCCATTCCCTACTATCTGCCTTGGGACATTTTCCTCTCACCCTCTTGCACTCATGGTGCATCAGAGACATAGCCAGGCTGCTTCTGTTTTGTGCCTTCTCATCCAGGCACCTGGCTTCTCTTCTCCCTTTTCTCCACTGGAATAGGAAATATGTAATGTAAGTGATAAGTCTAGAAATGTGGAATAAATAGATTTATATCAGTGGCTGCGGGCTGGGTGGTGGAGCATACGGTATTAAGTCCATGCTGGGTAAGGGAAAATCAGGAAGGAGGAAAGAGTATAAGTTGTTTTCTCCTATTCTTCTCACCTCTCCCCAGGCATGTCTGCTACTTATTCTTGTAGTCACTGAAGGCACTGAAACTCTCTGTGACCCTAGGTACTCCTAGGCCTGAGAGAAAACTTGGCATCTTCCAGTGTATTTCCCCATGGCAAAAACGTCAGCAGTGGTTTGGCCACTCGCAGGCTAAGGCTGAAGTAAGAAGCTACAGCTTTCAGATGAGTGACTTCCTGGGATGGTCTTAAGATAGCACTCACAGGGCAAAATGTGTAACAAAGGGAAATTTCAGTGAGCAAATTTAAGCCAGGTAGAGTGGACCACTTTTTTCCCCACTAAAAACATGTGAGATGAGTTTTGGAAACCAGATGTATGGATTCAAGAAGGCATGAGACAAATTCTTGGAAGAGTGGTCTGTCAATGGCAGTTGAAAATGTGGGTGTGGGTGCAGTGTCCCAGAAGACTGTGAGTCGCTGACTGCTGGCAGCTCAGCAAGGCCATCAGGAGTCACTCTGTACATGTTTCTTGTGCTCTTTCTTTAAACATTGCTGTTGACTTCTCTCACACACATGTTCAATTAAGGTGGGCTTCATTTTATTCTAGTAAGGTGCTTAGTGGCTCTTAAGATGGAGCTTAATCAATTGGTGAAACAGTCTGCATGATACTTCCTCCAGCATTTTTAGGGGAATGATCCCATAAGTTCCTCCAATAGTTTTGTCCCATGTCTGAGCAGTCTCCACAAGGGGCAATAGCCTGCCACCCCAGTGAAACATTGCTCTACACTCTTGAAATGCAAAACGGTTGTGCCTAAGAGTGCTCATTAGCCAGTGCTCAAGCAGGGGAAATTTTTGGGAAGCTTGAAAATGCAAAACTAATAGGGTTGTTACAGAGGCTGGGTAACAAAAAGGGATGGTTACTGAGAGCATGATGTCTGTTTAAGGGTTTTGTGCTCTCTAAGATAAACCTGAAAAGGACAAAAGTAAATAAGGAGTCGCTAAGCCTTTTCTACTATGGAGTTTGCCTACCCTTGGTAATATTCCTTCCTGCCCCCACTTTTGTTTGTACTGATAAATTTCCTTGCACTAATAAACTCATAATGCATCTTGTTTATCCCTTCAAAGCCAGCCCTTGCAGCTTTCATTAGCATTTTGGGATATTTATGGCTTTGTGAATGACTGAAAATCTGCAATTTGTCATTAGGAATTAAGAAAAATCTTCCTTCTACTTAGGGCTGAAGCTCAGCTTTGGCCTTTGAGGGACTGAGCCACCTCTGGGCCTTGTAGACAAAAACAAAGTCAGACAGTGCCCAGATTTACAACAGCAAGTGGCTTTTAGTTATTCAGATGTCTTTGATAATGTGTCATTCCTTGTTTCTGGCAGGGATCACTGTTTAGACTCAGAATTAATTTCTCTCTAGCTGGAGAGAAAACAAAAATATCTCTTTTGCAAGAGCATAAAGAGAGTGAGGTGGTAACAAGGAGAGAAATTAAAACAGCACCAGGCACAAGTAAAAAGTACATATATATATCTCATATATCTCATGTACACACTGCAGAGGTTAAAGTGGTGTTCAGAAGAAAATGGCGTATTTCACTCTGCTGTGCTCTGTACTTTCAGCTTTGAAATACAGGAAGTTAAGAAAATTCCTAAGGTTTCAAAAGGGAGTTTATCTTGTAATTGGTGAAGGGCTGGAGTTGGATGAGGAGGGATAATAATCAAAGGAGCCTTTTCAGCACTAAACTGTAGTCCAGAAAATCAAAGGGAGGAATGTTAATTGATTTGTACAACATGATATTCTCCGTTCGGAGTAGCTTCAGCCACTCAATGGTACTTTTTGTTTTTTTTTCCTCTCTCCCTCTCTCTCTGTAGGTTAAGTGAATAGAGAAAAAAAAAAAAAGGAAAAACGAAGCTACTTTCAAGTATTGAAGAAACAAGGCCAGGATGAACACGAAGGACGGAAAAGTGTCCGAAGGAGGTCTCAATGTCACACTTACCATACGCCTTCTCATGCATGGCAAGGTGAAGCATTTACTGTGTATTGAGCGAGTGTGGGCAGTTACCATCAGCGCCTGAGAGTAACATTGACCGAGGGCCTGCTCCTCCTCTGAACTGAGTCTAAAGCACCATTGCCATGACCAAGAAATCACCCCCTGCCTTTCAAGGAATCCTGCTGAGGTTCACACTGCAGCCTGAGTTCATTGAAACAAACCCTGCCTATAACAGACCCATTTTGAGCAGATCCGGCGGCAAAAAAGGAATTCTTTCATTGATAGTTAGCCAAATTGGGCTGACCCTTGCATAAGGCTGACCTGCATACAGCTCGCCTTTCTTGTAATTTGCTGGGTTTTGCAGGGTTTTCTCTTTAAGATACCAGAACATTGACTTGTGTGAAATAATGGCCACAGAGTTACTGTCTATTTCTATTGAATGCAAATAGAGTAGTTCTTCATTATTCTGATGTAATATCTTATGAGACTGAACCCCTTGATACGCCAGGCGTTCGTCAAGGTCCCCTGTGGGTTTGTTTTGGAAGGCTGAGTGTCATTTCATTTCTGTCCAGCACAGCACTTAAACATGCAGATAAGTGTGAAATCTGTGCCACAGGCAAAGTGCCGGTTCAGTATTGTCAGACTTAACAGTCTGGTCGCTGTTTCTTTCACATTGCCAGATCACAAAATGGGCCTTTAATTAAAGAACACATTTCATAGGCTTGTTTGTATTATTTGCATCAGGCAACACCAGGCATTTTTAGGCTTAATGAATGAATGTTATATAAAGGAGGTGGTTTGGGTGCTTTCTTAACAGGGAACAGTGAACACATATATTCTGGAGATCAAATTTGTATATATAAATCTAAAAAAGTATTTTTGCTCCTAGAATTTAATTTTATAACTAAAATGCTTTTACATTTTAAAATAGTGGATGTTTTTAACCTATGGCATGAACGCCCATATGATATACCTGTAGCACGAACAGGAGACAAAGGTATCTCCCTCTGTATTTTACTTATGGAGAAGTATGATGGGATACAGCTCAAATTTGCAAATTAAAAACCTCAGAAATTAGGTTATGTCAGATCAAATTATGTTTTTTCTCAGAAATGATCTAACCATTTTGTTTGATTTTTTCCCCCTGAAATATTCAGCTTCAGGCAGGCATCTGGTGTGTAGATCTGCATCTTAAATAGAGATCTGTCAAACAAATTTAATAATGCTCTCTCTTACAAAACCCACCTAAAATCTGTACACGTGTCTGTAATCAAAATTAGGTCTTAGGGGTTGATTCTATTGGATTCTGGTCCCAGTCCATTACAACATTTGAACACATACTTACCCCAGTGGGTATAAGCAGCTCTACTGGTTACAGTCAAATTCTCGTGTGCTTAGGTGGTATTGTTTGGGGTTTTTTAACCACTGTCAGGCAGCTCTGCTTCTTTAAGAATCATGTTTGTCATTTTCAGGACATTTTACTTATACTGTGCGCTAGGATTATTAGCTTTTTTAAAATCAGAAATTAAATCTGATAAAGCTGATTTTCTCTGTTAAACACCATTGATTGTGTGTTCAACCACTTTTAATAATAATGGATATTACATGTCCAATCTTCAATGCCTATGTAGCCACAACCCATAAAATCTACCAAGTTCAAATTTTAACTGGAACTATACCATGCATCCTCAGTTAACAAGGCACAGTGGGTATACCACTAGCTCCACTATGCTCTAATCATGTATCCTATTGTGCCTAAGTATTGCAAAGAGTACATTAAATCAGAATTTATTCTGGTGATAAAAGTCAGACCCTGATGGTTTCTTTGATGTCATTTCTGTGATTTAGAAATAATAATACAGAAGAATGAAGGATGTCTGAGTCAATATGAACTCAGTGTGAGAAGGCACTCTAAAAGCTGTATGTGCCTCTGAAAAAGAAGAAGAAACAAGTTTCTAGGCTCTTCCTGGAGATTTGTTGCGGTAATGACATCAGTGGAAATTGCTGATCTCTAATTAGTATTTCTATACGAAGCCATTAACTGAAGCAGAGCTTGGTCTGTAAATAACTGGTCATAACTTGAGAGGGAAGAGGGGAAATAAAAGATTTTTAAAAATAACAGTAGCAAACTGGATTCAGTTATTTTTGAATTAAGCTAATTTTAAAGTTACTTATTTATTGATGTGTTTCATATAAATATGAGGGTGTCTCCCCACTAACCTTAACTGTTTGTCTGTAAACCTTTATTACCAGTCTACCTTTGCATAGAGAAGGTCTTATCTGTTTTGTGGTATTTGCATTCATTTTGACTGAAAGTCTGTGACTTGTGATACTCTGTTTAATAATCTCAGCTGTAAATCCTGCAAACCCAGGAAATTTTCAGCATACGTTTTTAACATGATTTGTATAGAGGCTTTGTGTCAAGGATGGACATCTTAATTAGGCAATTAAGGTAAATTCTATAACTGCAGACAAGAAAATGATGATTTGTATGAATGGACAGACCTCTGCACAGGGAATAAAAAAGCAACAACAACAAACAGAATAAGTAGTGAAAATTAAAGACATTAGTGTCTAGTGAAAGGAAAGCAAATGGGAACAGTCCTGAACTCTGGGAGAACCCAGTCCCTCCCCAGCGCAGGTAGGACACGACTCATCAGCACCTTTGCTTCATCTTTGGGGAAAGAAGGAGCTGTAGGTCCAGATGAGCTCCTTCAGGGCTTTGTGCAGCCTGCAGCTGAAGAGGCTGGGATGGCCACTGGGAGGACCAGCTGAGCTACTCACCCAATGGCACAGCAAGCCTTGAGATCACTGGCTGGCAACAAGGCAAGGCACAGCCTTGATATTCTCATGGCAGAAAATGTGTTAAGGAAGGGCAGTAATTGTTTTTATCTGTTGACGTGGAAAAAGGGCTTGTATGGACCCTGCAAAAAGCTAACCACTGCAGGGTATAAAAGGGCAGCCTCAGGGTAACATCAGTGTTTCCAGAGTGTGACATGAAAGGTGTCCTCCTGAGCTGGGACTTCAGAGGTTTTGTGATGATGTAAGATGGAAGGCTTAATTTTCATCTTGCACCATGTTAGGTTGCTCAAAACATTATGATGGTGTTACAGCCCTGAAGAGAAACCAGGAGTAGCAGAAAATGTTTGTAATATTTTCTTGCAATGAGTTGCAGGGCGGGCCTTAGGAAGAATGCAACAAGGGCAGTGTACAGGCATTCTTTGCATCCACAGAGAAGCAACTGTCTGTGTTTGCAGGAAATCTTAAAAGCAAGATTAGAAAAAACTTGTTGCGCGGATGTGTGAGGAGGGGAGGAGGCTGCCCAGGCACGCTGCACCATCCGTCACCGAAGGTTTCTAAGGACAAGTTAGACAAAACTGATTTCATCCTGAAAAGCTGCCATGGCACTGCAGTCTTTGCTGCTCGGGATTTTTTTGACTGAGTTACCTGAAGTCTGCGTCAAAGAGATCAGGAATGGGAGAGCCTTTTGAAGGACATGTAGGAGTTGGATATATAGAATATACTAAATAATGCAGATTTTTATTTTCATCTTTTATTAACAAGAAAGATGCACCATATTAAGAAATAAAGCTGTTTCATGCATTTCAGTAGTGAAAAACAGAGAATATGGATTGGAGCTGTTTACATTGCCTACTTCTGTATTTTCCAACTAATTTCTGCTGTTTCTTGAAGTAAAATAAGTAAAATCACTGCGTAGGACAGAGATGTGAATGGATATGGGTGCCTTATTATCTTTGTCTACTTCTAAAGTGGGGTGGGTTGAAATATTGTAGGGATTGCAAGATTTCTGTTTCCAGCAAATGCAAGAGTGGCAGTATTTACCCAAATCAGATTGACATTTTTAAAGTATTTGAGGAAGACGAGTGCATATTATCAGAGTTCTCTCTATGGAGAGGCAGAGCTCAGGCCCCAAAAGAACTGCATCTTTTTCTTCCTTTTTAAATTTTTGTCAAAATAAAATTCTTTCACCTCTCTGCATGTTGTAGAGCGCCATGTTTCTGTCTCGTCATTCCTTGCTCATCTTTTGCTGAATTTTCTATTCCCATGACTTGTGGCTATTCTTTTTCCTTGCTTACTGCCACAGGTAATGAGGTTGGAAGACTGTGGAAAATTGTAGCCTTGCCCACAAGTATCTGCCAACATATGCTAGTACTTGACATCTGCAGTGCTCTTGTTCTGATTTTGATCAGTTCATGCCTAGAAAGAACTGTTAAAAAAGCACCTACTTTGACTATACTGGGTAATCATTACCTGGTTTTGGACTGGTTCGGTGTTGTACACAGCCAGTGTTAACAGGCTGATTAAGACCCTAGAGACTCACCATTAAAAGCTAATTTTGACTGTGGATGGTAAGAGACTGGGCTGGTAGAAAGATCTTAAATCTCAGGGAAGTAACTTAAGGGAGATTTAAAAGCCAGGTCCATGAGGTGGAGCAGGAGAAGATGTTCAAATGGGCCAACACAGAAAGGGCAGCAAGGTCATAAATCCGTTTGGGTCTCTATCTCATAGTGGTGGCACAGGAGTCTCTGCTTCTTCTCTCCAGGACAAACCTGTAGAAGAAATAATGCATTTCTTCCAAAGGCAGTATGTGAACATGTGCTTTGATGAAACCTTATCGGGTACAGCGAAGTCTATAAGAAACCAAAGCAGAATATAGTAATGTATGGAGCCTGAGGAATCTTTTAGAGAAAGGGAATGAAACTGGATGGTTAGAAAGAACAAGGAAATAATTTACAGGTAGGATGATGGAGTGAAGGGAAAACCGGCAGGGGAGCAGGACTCTTGCCAAATACTGAGAGGTGTAAATTGGCGAGTTGAGGCAATTAAATGGAGAAGGTAATTTAGAAGATATGTGTTCAGTGACAGAAGGAAATCTGGAAAGCATAAAAGTCTGAAAAGCATCAGATGTGGCAGTGTCTAGAGAGCGGCACATCGGGGATATGATGAGTTGGAGACGAAAGCTATTGCAGCAAAAGCGTATGCAATTTTGGATGTGTGGTTTTGGTGCATCATGGGGCAAAGAGGCAGTAATTACCTTACTGTTCTTCTGGCAAAATCACACCTGCAGTTCTGCACTCAGCAGCAGACACCACGTGTGAGTGATGTTGAAGAGTGAGCAGAGCGGGAATTCACAGAAAAATAACAAAAGTTTTAGGGCACTGAGGAGACTCTGTCTAGCTTTCTTCAGACATGCTCTGAATAAATACTTAGAGTAAATATGAGTGTAATGGAGTGTAGTTATTTTGAATGCTGCAAGTGCTTGTGGCTGGAAATAAAGGGATAAAATAAAATTTTGAAAATAAATCCTAATAAGAGAATATCAGGAGAAATTCCTGGTATTGAGATTTTCATGACATTCTCTGAATCTCCTGTGGAAATTTTAAAGATGTATGGGAAAGAGTAGCACTATACTATTAGATTGTATAATCGGCATTGTCGGAGGAAAGATGTGATGACTGAGTGGAGCTTTTCTTTCCCTGATATAGTTTGTTAATGGTATGTTTCTCATAGATTCAACACTAGTGAATTAGAAAAAGTACCTGCAGTCAAATGTTTGGGTTTGGACAAAACCCTATGAGTGCCTTGAATTTCAGGCAGGCACTAAACTTCCAGTAAGCTTAATTTTAGATTCCTTGAGGAACTCAGGGTATCTGAGTTCCGAGTGATTTCAGCAGGATCAGTGGGTGACTTGTGGCACTGGAAGTACTGGTTACAGTGGATGTAGATTCAGTTTCAGTGGTGACTTTCAGACATATTGTTGATTACTTTATGGTGCTATATATAGAATTTTTTACAAGAGAAGGAAAGAAAATTAGACTCATCGAGTGATTGCTCACACTTAACAGCTCAAATACAGAATAAAATCATGGAGGAAATTGCTGTTTTCATCAGTACAGATAATACAGTTTTTGCATCAGGGATTTCTTTCAGTGGACACTTTTTTGTATCTTAATTGCCTCCCTGAAAGACTGTAAAGCAAATACAGAAATAAATTTTCCCCATCTTAGGGGTAATGCCCTTCTCCTTTTCCATTTTTTCTTTCATTTTTTGCTTATTAAAGCACAGAATACAACAAAGTAACTTCAAGAATCACCTTGTCAGTAATACAATCCAAGCGGTAAAATGCCAATCAAGCCAATGTTTGTTCTGTTCTTTTCAGTTTCCATGAACACTGTGAGGGTATTATGAGGATTGACTGTCCTGCCTATTGCTATTATAGTTCTTGTTTTGTTTGCTTGCATTACTGTGATACCTCAGAGGTCTAGTCATGGAACAAAACTCTGCATGCAAACACACAACACAAGATGGATCTCCTCTTAGGTGTTTGTGGTAGCAACTGAGTCTCTCACTACCCTAAAAAATGAACCGAAAGGAGAGAGATTGTTCGCCCAACCTCTAAGCACTGTATGTCCCTGAAAATAATCTCCATAGCTGAATGTTTCCACTTACACCAAACAAAATCTCCTCATCAGTCCACAGTTGTAATGAACTCAGTCTGCAGAAGGCATACGCGCTACATAGTGCTGCTGCTTCAGCATCACAGCTGCAGGGACAAGCAAAGGCACAGAAGTGGGTTTTGGTTCGGTTTTGCAGGGAAAGGCTATGAGCTTTAATGTGAAATTGAATGTAAACTTATTACCCATCTGCTATCAAAAAGCAAATGAGAAATGGCCATTGGCACAGCTGTCCAAAAAATGCTAGATGGACTTGTTCAAGATGCATAACACTGGCATCTCCGTCAGAAAGACCATGATTTGTGGTTTCCTCATTCACTACCACATTTGCTAGCGTAAGATCTGTCTCAGTAAGGGCTTGTACTGCAGTGCCTTACTAAATTAGGGGTGTTAGCATCAGACAGTGGCTACTGAAGCATCACCTAGGAACGAGATCTCCCCTGTCAGTGAGGCTAATCCTTTGTAATTCCACAACACAAATCAGATTCTCAGTTTATCCAAGGCAGCCATTTGTTCCCTGAGGTAGACACGTTACATCATGTTTCCCAAAACTGACTTTTCTTCCAGTGTTTGAAAAATGCTGATGCCACACATGCTCCATGCAAATACAGTGCTCAGAATGTCTTCATGGAATATATTTCTGGGATCTTCCATGCTTTATGAGTTTATTCAAGTATTAGCAACTCTGTCCTCAGGACAAGGTGAAGAGAGAGAGTTATGTTATGCCTCTCTATGGATGGGACAAAGACAGCTGGTCTGGGTCTAGAAAACTTTATCAGCACAGCTATCGTTTACTGTTGCCAGGAGCCCTCCTTGTCCTGTGACGGATGTGTTTCCCCACCATGGAAGGCTGTATTTCTTTCCTTCCAGTGCTTTTCTAATAGGCGTCTTTGTTTATAGAGTCCAGCCCTGCTGGTTCTACCTTATCCTTGCTCATAGAAAGCAGGTAAATGTATACAATCAGGGCATTGCCTGAATGAATTGCAGGCTTTAGGATGGGGCCTGTGCTACGTCAGATGCTTTGGAGTGAAAGTATATATTCCTATATTACTTCTTAAACATATTTTCTTTCTAGATATGGCTTTATCTCAGAAATCCTATGAAGCTTCTGTTTCATTTGCCCCATAGAACTGATAATAAAAGCTGCATGCCCGTAGTAATAGAGCAAGACCTGTGCTTTTCTATGGTCCTGCAACAGCTACCGGGTTTTATTTTGATTTTCTGGGACACAATAATTATTAAACTAACCTCTCACTTGTAAAAAATTATGTAATTTCACACTTTCTGTTTACAGATCAAAGGTTAATCTTAAAACCAAGGTTTGTAACCATTTGTTTTCTTAATATGACTGATTTCTTTCTCTTGTCATTCAAAGGACACACCAAATAATTGATTAGGAAATAGTTTTCTTCTGCAGCCTGTTTTATATCTTTGTTTAGTCGTCACTGTGAAGAGCCCTGCAAAAGCCCTGGCTCACAGACTTTTCTGCTGCGACCTTTTGTTCTGCTGGTGCTGCCTTACCTTCCCCACAGATGATGTAAAAACTGCAGAAATAGCTTTCTGCTTTTTGATTGGCCCACCACTCCCCAAGTGTTCATTAAGAGCAAAATTCATCCCATTCCTGTGAATAACCTATCCAAATAATATTATATGCTGCATTTCAGCATGAAAGAAACCATCCCTTGTTTTTAGCATTGCTTTTCCTCAAATTATCTGCAATGAGTAGGCTGGTTGGCTAGCAATACACTTCACTGATGCTGAGCAGTTTCCCAGGGTTGTTGAAGTTCACCTCTTGTTGTTTTATTTGTTTTATTAGAAATGTCATACTGTAGAAAATCATAGGGACAACTCACTCCCCCAGGCTTGAGAATTATTTTCAGGCTATCTGAAATCAGATGTGGATTTGCCAGATTTTCCTGGAGTTTTCCAAAGGGATTCTTGGAGTACAAGTGTGAGACTGTCCTGCTTGAGTTGCTGTCACCAAGAGATAATGCCCTTTGTAAGGCATTGCCTGGGCTGGGTACTCGACACAGTCTGAAACTCAGGCCCCTGGGATGAATCCAGGATAAGCACCCCAAATTGCTGTCATTTCTTGAAGGAAAGTTGATGAAAGTTAGTGCCTGCATGTGTTATATTGACTGTACACACAAATGTACAAACATCCATGTAGGTGTGTATGCTTATGTATCAGTGGAAGCAGGCACACACACACACTTGCAGCTTTTTGGAATCATCCCATTCATCCAGCATGGCTGCTGTGGCACATCTTCTGAAGGGTGGAGGTTCGTATGTTGAGGCCAAGCAGCCTGGGTAGTACTTCTAGCTCTGACATCAGTCTGCCAGGTTGGCTTGGAGCTTCCTCCCAAATGAGTTTTAGTTCTGCCCTTTATAACTTCTTTTTGTGTGCTACTTTTTGATCTGCTGTTGAAATGTGACTGTATGAAGCTCAGCGCTTGTTATCATGTAACTTATTATTCCACTATATTTTCATGTAGATGGTTAGTCAATAAACAAATCTGAAATTGATCATAAATAGTTACCATTAGTTTATATCCCTGAGCACTGGGAAACAGCAAACAGTTGAGGAGTTATTAGTGTATTCTAAGAGACAATTATTTGCTAGTGCAGCTAAATCAAACTCTTCTCTGACCTGCACAGAGGCTGAATTTGACATCAACAGTAGGATTCCTCTCACCAAACTTCATGTATATTAGTGTAAGTTTAGGCTGCTCCTGCTCCACATGAAGAAAGCCAAAACCTTTGGGAGTACACCTCTTCCCTCCTTCTATAGGAACAAAACATCCTCCGTTCTCTCTCATCTTGAGCTGCAGAGAAGGCTGAGTGCCTGACTTACTTGTAATGAACCAGTGTAGGTGACATACATCTTCTGCAGTTAACTACAGCACATCAGTGTCTGGCAGATTTAGAAACATTTTCTAAAGAAGATAAAGCCCTCAAAATAACCTTGGCTAGAAATATTGATAAAACTTGAGTGTCATAAAAATGGTGTCAGGTATCTCATTTAGCAGTAAACTTATTTCAAGGTGATATAAGAAGTATGAAACAAATATTGGACTGTAAAAAGAAACATTTGATGAAGTAGCTTTGGTAGTTTGAAGAGGGAGGTATAAGGAGTGTTTTGATTTAATCTGTGGCTGAAGTAGTTTTCTTCTCATAATTTAAGACATGATCCGTTGTCACCAATACTTTCTAGAAGCTTTCCTAGAAACAGCTAAGGCCCCAGAAAAGTCTGAAGAGACCCTTTTCAAACCATTCTGCCTCTTTTTTATTTTTTTTTAGTAATTTGTATGGATCAAAATTCTGAAAAAGTTAGGAATGTCCATGTAAAGTTAGTGCTTCTCTCTGCCTCTGTGACCTTACCCCACACTGGCAACCAGAATCCCAGCTTCCAGTGTAGAGGGAGAGGTGGCATTTGCTTGGATGTTTTGAAATTGCCTGCTTAAAGAATAAGCTCTAAAGTCGCCCTTTGAGGAGGAGAAGGTTTAAAGTACTTCACAGGATTACAGTGACATTTGCTAGTATGTTCCAAGGAACTGGTCAGCTGTCTTACTGAGATATTTTCTCTCAGTGGGATGCACACTGTTCATTCACTCAGTCCTTCAGCAGCTTGTAGACTTTGTTAATAAATAGTGATGTGATGATCAGTCAGGTAGAATTTTCCTGTCCCCACTGAAATCCATAGCAAAACTTCCACAGACTTCAGTGGAACAGGCAGCTTGAGAATCCCAATATTTTATGCTTGACTTTGCTTGATTAAGTACTCCTAATTTCCATGTTGGAAATGGACCATCTTTCTTACCAGTGCTACAAACAGTATATTGCTTATCTGTTTCTTAGGAAAAATATGTTTTCCTATTTCCATGGAAGATATCTTTGTATTTATTAGCTGTGACCCATCCATACATTTCTGAAAGAACAGCATTAAGACCCAAGATGATCAAATTGATTGGGACAGATTTCCTACTAAGTTTGTACTGACAGAGCCTTGCAGGTTCAAGGCCAGACCTACAGATTCTATTGAAACTTCTGCTATACAAAACCTGTAGTTATACTACAGACTGAGATACAGTCGCTTACCCATAGCAACTGAAACCCAGGACTCTCACCTCTAGCAAAAGGTCCTTCCACCTCCTAAGAATCTGTTTTATGAAAGTAATTATTTCTGAAAGCTGGGACTGAGAGAAAGGGAAAAGTTTTCGAGGTAAAATTGCTGAATTTGCTAAGTGGGGGGGTAGATAGGAACTGCCAGACACTGGAAGTTCCCAAGGCTTGTCAACCCTGAGAGCCTTACTCCCTGTGTTGTTTAAGCCCATTCAACAATTACAGGCAGATTGACAGTTACAGTGATAATATAAGAAAACAGTAAAATCTTAAAAATTTTGGGGAATGGGTGTCCCAGGTTTGTGTCACTGCTAACAAAAAAGCTGCATCTCATTTTAAAGCCTACACAGCATGCTGGTACAGCTGTCTCAGCCATGAGAAAAGGTGTGACCTAAACCCACATATTAAGAGACAATATTAGGATAATTTAGTAACAAGACAAACTGCAGGGAGTCCGCTTCATTATTCCCATTCTCACAGAGCTGCTTCTTTGCATTGTATGTGCAGATGTACATATGTCTCACAGTCTCAGATGGACACAGGAAGCTTTCGCAAGAACACACACAGCTGTGTAACCTGTGAAGGTCTAGTGCACATCAGCCTGCAGAACTATAGGTTTGCAAAGCAGATGCCTCTGAAGATTTGCAGTGTCTGTTGGACAATAACTGTTGTCTGGTCAGTATGTATAAGAGAGCAGAATGCCATCTTGGAAGAGCAGTTGGAAGGGAAATAAAAAAGGGAAATGGGAAACAGAAAAAGTCAAGCTTGAAAATAAATCTGAAAAGGGACTTCACTGCATTGAGGAACTTTTTGGCTAATAAGGCACTAACTTCAGTCAGGCCATGATTGAAGACTCACAGACCCATGAAGGTTGGAAGGGAAGCCCAAAGGTCTCCAGTCTGATGACCTGAATCAAGCAGATTTCCATTGGAGCAGGTTACTTATGGCCTGCCCAAGCTGGGTTCAGACACCTTCAAGGATGAGGATTCCACACTTTCTCTGGGTAAAGACATCCCCAAGGTAAAAAATTTTTTCCTCATATTGAGTAGGAGTTTGATGTTGTAGCATATTTTCCTTATTGTGCATCACAATGAGATTTCTCCCTTGAGTCTTCTTAAGAAGAAATGCAGTTCTCTCAGCCTCTCCTCATGTGTCCTGTGGTCCAGTACCCTGACCAGCTTGGTGGCCCTGCCTTGGATTCACCTCAGTATGTCCTTTTCTGTCTTGTACTAGGAGCCTGAAGTACACAATCCTCTAGGCATGGTCTCACAAACACAGAAAGACAAGAATCATTTGCCTCAGCCTGCTGTGGCTACACTCCTTGCTAATACAGTCCAGTCTTTGTTTGATTAGGGCTGCACTGCTGATGCACTCATGTACTCAGGTTAGAGTTGTACACTGGTACTCTGAGACTTTTTCTGCAAAGTCAGTTTTGAGGTAACAAGTTTTTGCCCAGCTTCTCCTGCTGCATGAGCTTTTTCCATCCTGGACATGGGACTTTTCTTTAGAATTTTTTCTCCTCCCTGACGTTTCTCTCAGCCTATTTCTTCAGCCTGTCTAGGTGACTCCAGATAGCAGCCTTGTCCTGCAGTGTGTTAACTGTTCCCCCAAGTTTGGTGTTCTGTGCAAACTTGCAGAGAGCGCAAAGGAACCACATGCCAAAGTTCTTCATTGAGATAGGTAACTTCTGACTGAAGTCCTTACATCTTGTGAGACAGGTGTGACAAGTTGCAAGCACAAACCGTTGCATGGCATGAGCTTGTGAACAACTGGTGAAAAATAACTATTAAGGTCACTGCAGGTAGTTCTCTACTGCAGTGAATTTAGTACCACTTTATCCCTAGTCCAACATTGGATAGAGCAATGGAAGATGATTGCTAAAATCTTACAGTTTGGACTGTTCTTTAGGATGAAACCCACTTACGTAACTGTCCAGACTATTCCTTTTAGAGTTAATAGTTTCATTTTTGCTACCTGTTGGTTTAATTCGTGGAGCTTTTAATGCTTGGGATGTTGCCAGAACTGCCGCACAGTTCTCCTATTGTATGTTCACAGCCACGTTTCTCAGTATTTTCTTTCCCTTCGTAGAAAATTGTGGGAGCCTAGTAGCAATTCCCAAATCCCTAAAAAGTGATTAGCCGTTATTGTTCTGTAAGTGCTTAATAGGGAGATTAAGACAGGCCACCAGGTGTTTACACAATAACACTTGGTAGCATGGAAATTCAGCTCTACCTATTACATGGTGTAAAGGGGGTAAATGCCTGCCCTTGCAGAAACCAGCAATTATTTTGACGCTTGTATTACACCTCATTTTCTCTAGTAGATTGTGTGGTTCAGTTATTTCTTAACTTTTCATTCCCTGATAGAGAATGTGTTTGTAGTAGCAGGATTGATCTGTAACCACAAGATTGGTTTCTGTTAAAGGTGTTTTTCTTGCACAGTCAGTTGTCTGCAAAGCTGCATTTCTAGTCTACCCCTTTGTATATGATCTGGCATATTTGTATACAGCAACAGTGGAAGGGGGCTATGCTTCACAATGAAGGTTTGAAATAAGTGATAGCGAAATAGCTTAGAAACAGCACAAATGCTCTTCTACAGCCAATTGTATTATTCACAGTGTCTTTTTTTTCTGTTTCAGGAGGTTGGAAGCATTATCGGAAAGGTCAGAAAATTATTTATATTCATGTCAAAATATTGTATAGCGGTCCTTTTTCTTAGCCCAGGCTAACCTTTTTCTTTTCTGTTTCTTTAACAGAAAGGTGAGACAGTGAAGAAGATGAGGGAGGAGGTAAGACAAGCCTTGATGTCTTCACTTGCCTTTTTTCCCAGCTCAGGGAACGGGGAACTCAGCATGTGCAGCCCGATGCTGCCATCAAGTGGGCAGTTAATTTAACATCACCATTCTTGCCAAGCGGCGGTGTATAAATATGCTGGCCTAAATTAAACATGGTTGTTAATGTAACCTCCTTATTGCCGCACCAGTCTGGAGTCTTCCATTCCCATAGCGAGATGCCTACTTCTGTCTTATCTTAGAAACAGCTTACCAGCATGACTCTGTTCATCAAACCCACTGTATCTTATGTTAACATACCAACATCGGCCCTGCATGCGGCTTGGCCGCCTCCTAGAGAGTTTCCAAAAATCTGATAGCAAGCATTAGATTAATGCGCATCAATTTTGAAGATAGACACAACTTTGCAGAGCTGGAGCCAGGCTTGTGCAAGCCAAAGCATCCATTTGCTATGTCTTGACTTTTCCTCATTTTGCAGCTGTGAGTAGGGTGTGGGCAGGCTAGACCTGCACACCTGCCATTCTTATCCCCTAAAAACGTTGTAGACACAAAATTATTAACAGGGCACTGCACAAATCTCAGTCTCCCCAGCGTACACAGGCTTCTTTCCCTGCCACAAAGGAGTGTCTTTCCCTGTCTTTAGAGGAATGTGCTCAGGTGGAGGTTACAGACCCATACTAATCTGCAAGGCAGCTCATCCTACCTGGAGATCTGTGTCATTTTGATTGTTTGAAAATACTGTACTGTTAAAAGTATAAGTCAAAAGACTAAATCCTATTGTTTAAAAGTTTAGGAGTGCAGTGTATAGAGGATGCCTCAAGAAAAGTCAATTTGGTTCTAGTAAAGCTGCAGTACATTACTGTGTCAGCTGCTTTGTTGTTTTATACACTGATAGAAGGTCTGTGGCAGGAAAATGTCAAAGTATTTTAGTAAAGAAAATTGCAGGCATCCATTTTTAAATAGACACAATAGGAATTTCATTGTCAGGCTGACTGTCAGAGCTCCTTTTTGATGATAAGAGATTTCACCCATGTTTCACACATAAGTACATTTGCTAAGACTTAAAAGAAACGTAAGAAAAAATGTTTCCAGTATACTAGGTAATCCTGCCAGTTGATTAAATGCATTTTAGTTTAATTATTAATCATGATCATGAGCAAATATCTTTGGATGCATGCACAGAAGGGATGCCATTATTGGAGAGTGCTCCTGACTTCTGAGTTAAACATCGTAGAGAAGAGTTAGGATCCTTGGTTTGTCCTTTTAAACATCAAATGTTCTTCCAGTCTTGGAAACCTACTGTCATATACATGTGGTCAAAAGACAGTGTAGTTGTTTGGGTGTTTTAAAGGAATTATATGCATCTTTATATCAGCACAGGACAAAGAGGCTGTGTCTCCACATGATGAATAACTTTATCCCTCTTTAAATGACTACCTTCTCCAGTACTTCTTTAAAAGTAAAATGCAACCTTTATTCTGACTTGCCTGACAGATGTGGCTTGTTGCATGCCATCTTTATGGCATAAAATGTAACTCTGTCTTGCTCTGTCATTGGGGAAATTCAGAGACAACTCTAGGTCTAAAGTACAGAAAGCTCAGTTCTATGCCCAGGTCTGTGGCAGCAAGGTTTTTCTATCAGTGTTGGGCTTTGTTTTTTTCTTGTTGTGTGTGGGTGCTGTCAGCGGGGAAGTACAGTCTGTTGCTGTAGAGAAGCAGCATGCATGGGAGTAAGAGCTGGGACACAGAGCATATCAGGTGCTGTGCGGGTACCCTGAAGGCAACCGGCCACATTAACTCCGGTCCTGATCCCCGAGGTCATTGCTTGTGGATGATTTGAGGCTACAGTGGCTTGCTTAGGCTGCATTAACATGTTTCCATGCCTGAAACCTCAGGGAATGGGTAGAGTGGGTCTTACCTGAGCTAGAGTTGATCATTATCTACACCAAGATCCTCTTAAAAATATATGTAAAATGTATATAAATATATAAGACCCCCTGGTTTAGGGTTTTTCTCTGCACTGCCACAGTGGCATAAAGAGGACTGAGCATACCTGAGAGCCATCTTGGCTTGTCTCCGAGGCTTACAGTTTTCTAACTCCATCCAACAGGCTCCTTGCCTTATGGAGACAATGCTGTTGTTTCCTGTCCTACCACTACTCCTTTAAAGGGTTGTTCAGTGCATGTCAATGGACTGCCTTCCTGTGAGGCACATCTATAAGGAGCTTTCTCCATAGTGCAAAGCAGTGCCCCAGCTAGACAGGTCAAGCACTGCCTTAGAGGCTCCAAACCAGAGAGGTACGTCATTCCTGGGAGATGTTGATGCTTCCTGGAGACAACCACCTTGTCTTAAATTCTGCAGCTCCAGTCCTGCTTAAAGTTAATCCTGCAAGAGGGGAGGGAAGAGACTTGATTATGCAATCATTTGCAACTTTGAGTTGCAGAGGTGCGATTTGCATACTGCAAAGAAGGCTGTGTAAGTATTTACTCTGACAGAATCCGGCTTCCCGCAGTTAGATGAATTTTTGGAATGTGATCAGTTTATGCTGAAATTATATGATGTTGGGGCTACAGTTGTAGGGGAGGGAATTAGATGTCTCAAGATATTCCTTCCCAAACTATATTCCTAATCCTGCTTAGTTTGCTTCCTGGGAAGTATAACTTTGAAAAATATTTGTTCCTTTTGACAGAGTGGTGCTCGAATCAATATTTCAGAAGGCACTTGTCCAGAGAGAATTGTGACAATAACAGGCCCAACAGATGCAATTTTTAAAGCTTTTTCTATGATTGCACTAAAATTTGAAGAGGTAAGCAAATAAAGTACAAGAATTTTTTTTCTCTCAAGTTGAAATACAAACACTGAATTTTCTCATGTTTGCTTTAATGTTAAATAGGATTTGTTTAATGTTCTATTTAATAGCAATGAAAGTGGTTGTATTTTTATAAATGCTCTTGGCAGCAATGCTGAAGAAAAATAATGGGTCAATTTACAAGCTGTTTGATCATTTCTTTTGCTTTTTGGAGGCTTCAGGGAGCAGCAATTGCTTCTAGTAATGTGTGCTAATGGTAGAAAAAATGTCTTGGAAAAATTCTAGTCCCATTGTGGGTTTGATTTGAAAAGAATAATTGCCTAACTTTTAACTCTGTTTTATATGAACCCAGTTGGTATTGATGTAAATTTTATATATGTCAAAATGAATATATAACTCATTTAACTAGAAAATTTTTATTTTAAAAACAAACTATATGATTACCAATTACCATATTTAAAGCTTGGCTTTTAAAATTAATTAAAATAAAGGCACTAAGACTAAGTAAGGCAAGAACTCAATTCACTGTAGAATAATTGTTCTGTGCAGATATGTACCTAAAGTGCTGGGATCTCCTTCAGTTTCATGGACCAACTACAATTACATATAGTCACCACTTTAATGGAAAACCTCACAGAAAAGACAACAGAGTGCAGAACATGAACCCTGGTCCCTCTGGGGAGAATTTAATTCTCTCTACTTGTGAAAATCATATGACTGGTCCAGACATCTCTCTACCTTTGAGGAGAGACAGATGCTCTTGCAGAAAGCAGTTCACCTTTTCCTGAAGGAAGAGCCTGCAGACAGGTGGACTGAATCACCTGCAGCAGAAGAAAGAGACTGTGTCTCTCCAGAAAGGATTAACTAGAGGAATGTTAATCCCTTTCTTAAGAGTACTTATTTCTCCAAGTCAGTGAGGTTAGTCTCCACATCTCTCCATAGCACTGTGAGATGTTGACGTTGATGAAAAATGACACTGTGTGCCTTTATTTACCCATGGTGGTTGCTCATGTTTAGGCCAACAGGACTAGAAGAGAGCTTACAGGTCATCAGATGTAGCTGTCCTCTAGCACAAGCCATATGTCTTGCAACTTGCAATCACATCATGATCAAAAACTAATTAGAACTTTTTCTATTTCCTGATACTGGAGCCACAACTTCAGGATCATAATTCGGCACCTTTTCACTCCTCACCTGAATTTATTCATGAACAGTTTATGCAGCTTCCTTTCTGTGCCAGCACTGGCCACTAGTTTAAATAATTCCTGCCTTTGCATCCTTGAGGATTTCCCACCTAGAGGTATTTTTAGAAACTGGTTTATCCCCTCACACCCTTGCTTTTTGCCAGAGTAAGTGATCCAAACACAGTCTTTCGGAGGATGCGTTCCCCACCCCTTTTGTGACTCTAGTAGTCCCACTCTGCCTTTTTCCAGTTACAGTTTGTGTTAAATGTGTATGTTAATTGTGGACAGGTTGCAAATGAAGTTCCACAGAGGCTTATTTAATGGCACTAACAGTCCCCTGTCCTAGTTATCATGCTGGCATGTCCCTACCACTGCTGGAAATGCCTTACCTCCTCCTAGCATGATGTTTTGCATGCAGCCATGCAATGCCTGATGAGTATCCTCAGCTCCTGCTCAGGTGTTTTCACCTCTTCAATCTTGGCAAACATTCTTGTCAGCCCCCAGACAAATGACCTTTTTTTATATACTGCAAATGTTAATCCCATTTATATTTCTTCAATCCTTTATGATTTTTCAAATCTTCCTGTGTGATACTCCAATCTTTCAACATGTTGATAAAATATCTTGGTTTTGTGATATGGTGCATTTTATAAGAATGCTAAATTATTTTTTCTTGCCTGTTATTAATGCAATAATAATGATTTTGAGGTTGAATCCTGCAGAACCATACAAGTAATTCTGTTTAACTCAATTTTAATACCACCTGTTGTCATGTCTTTCTCATCTTTTATCTCCTACCCATCTTGAGTCAATCCCTGTTTCCCTTGGCTTAAGAGGTAGCTTTGTGTACAGTTCCATACCCTCCAGGCCACAGAGTCCTAGAGAGAGCAGTCTCTCTGCTCTCTACATGAAAAACGTGTTCTGCGTAGGGTCTTATCCTGAAAAATGCTGAGGGAGTCATTAACACAGATAATCCGTGCCAGTTCCCACCAAAATGAGTACCCAGTGGAAATAATGCTGCATTTTTCATAAAAAACATCAAACACTGCACAGCATCACATCCCCAGCCCACCACAATGTAAGTCTTTGAAAGTGCTGTAGCTAGCAAGAGGAAAAGAAATTTGAAATTCAGGCATCTGGATAGATTTTATGCATATTTGCACTTGCAGATTTTAGAGGGTAGTCTGGACTCTTAATGTGAGTATTAGCAAAGGAGTATTGGCACTCACTGCAAATCAAATACTGCCATTATATGTTCTGAAATATCTGTATTTGGTTTTAATATAATTGGTTTGTGGTATATTTAAAAGAACAACAGTAAAGAAATATGTCTCATATAATCTCTTAGGTTTCCTATAAATTTTCCTGTCAATAAAATGAGGTAACTGTGACTCTCTGGAGGCAAAATAAAGTACTGTTTCAGGAATTACAAATAAGCTAGTTACCAAATGCTATTTTTCATGCATATCTTTTTGTTGGAGATGTCTTCAGCCATTTTAAAAAGATCAGTCCATCTCTGGCTATTACAGCTACATTCAAACAGAGAAAAAAAGATGCATGTGTGAGACTGCTGCTTTGAGGGATTTTTTTGGTATTTGTTGTGCATGCCCACATGATGCATTTTGACATGAAGCCCTTGAACCCTTAATTTCAACCCTACAACTCTATACCTGGGGATAAGCAGGCCTAGGAAGACATGGAAGTCTTGGAATGCATTTCTGCTCCTAGTAAAAATCTCAAAATGTGTCAGATAGAAAAAAAATAAAGATTGTGTTCTCATTGTGGTTGCTCTGCAGCCTTATATTACTCTATTTTGACAACCTTCCTAATAAAAGTTGGTTTTCTTGCAGTCTTATGATGAATTTACACGCTAGGTAGTAATTACATAAATAACTAAAGTATTCACTGCAGAGGGAAAAAAAAAAGAGTTGTTAAAAAGGTGGCACTAACACAGGCAGACCACTGGAATTGCAAGAGAGGACATTTTAGAGCAGTCATTTCTGGACTGGAGGCTGAGACCTGAGAAATGCAGCTGTAACTTCACTGGTGAGCGGAGCAGCTCTAGCTTTGCTTGTAAGCATATAATCCACTGGAAGCACATGGTAGTTAAGCACTGGAATGAAATAATCAGCAGGTAGAGCTGGACTGGAGCTCCCAGCACTTCCAGGCTCCCAGTCAGCCTGCCCTGGCTGAGGAGCAGCCCACCAAGCAGGCAGAAGCCATGCAAGGTCCAGCTCTAGTGTCTGACAGAGCCCTGAGAAAATGGATGCAGTGCCACAGAAAGACCCCTACTTGGGAGCCTTCCGTTCAGAAGGGGATTTTTTTCTGATCATTTCTCTTTTGTCATGTTTTGAAGCTGGAATAACTCCTTTATGCACTCCATGCTGCTGAATGGTGTTTTAGATTTTGCTCTTTTTAAACAACGAGGAGAAAATAGAGTAGTTGTTTTCAGTTTTGGCAAAGTGATTTTGAAAGCAGCAAGTACAGAAGGCTTTGAGGCCAGGCAACACATGATGTGGAAGTAGGAGACATTATCAGGGTCATGCTGTGTGGCTGAAGAAGATTATTTACCTACATCTGGATGATCATGTGCCTGCACTCGACACAAACATGATATAGTGAGATGGCATATTCCAGCTGAAAAATTGGCATGACTTGGCCTTTAATTCAGATACATGGGTGCTGCAAAATTCTGTTATCCCTCTCACTTTATTTTGGAATGCATTCTCTCACTGACACAGGCACTAAACAAAATGTGAGTTACTTCTGGCTGGCAGACGAATGTTTTGGTAGCTGTCTTGTCACATGCGTCAGTGCATTCCCTGCAAGATTTTTTTCTTCTTTTTTAAGCTAAGCAAGGTCATACCAAGCCATTTCTTAGACAGAAGAATGCTGCCATCAGAACTGGGGAGATAGTAGAGATCAGTGCTGGTGATACTGGGCTACCACACCAGTTCAGTGAGATGTGCACAGTTGCTTGAAGTACTAACTAGTTTGTTGGGTGTTTTTTTAATTTGGGGTCCTAATTGCACAGTATAGGCACCTTTTTTTTTTTTAAACAACTGATAGTATTGATAAGTGAGAATGTAGGGAATCATTTCAGTTCTGCCTGCTGGAACTCTTGTTGCATCATAAATTAGTTAAATGAATACAAAAAGCATGTTTTCTCATTCCTGTCCTAATCTTTTGGGTAACATTTTTGTGAAGGTTATAATAGTTGTGCCATGCCACCTCACAGATGGATGAAACAGTCTTTCCAACTCATCGGTACTGTTACCAAAACACATTCAGATTCTTATGAGTTGTTGGACAGGTGCCGTGCAGCTTGTAGCTTTTTATTTCTGTGATCCTAAGTTCCCTTAACAGCTTCCCATCAATCAGTGGGAAGATAAGCTTTATCTTTTCCTCTGTGATGAAGCCTTTAGAGGGATTGTTTTGTCCTGCCTAGAAGATTTTGAGCAAACAAAATATGTTTAAAGCAATTTAAACCTTGCAGCAAGTAGTGTATTGAGATGCTCTTGAGAACATATAGTGTCGTCTCATTGGATAATGAGATACACAGATATATGTTGCATTACCTGGATAGAGGCAATTGCTGTTCTGCTGAGCTCTTTGTATTCTGGTTACATAGCCATGATGGAAACATTTTGAAATTGGGTAGCACTACAAATGCTTATGAATCTGCTATGAAAAAGAAATTAAATCTAGGAGTCAGCAAAATATTTATCAAACTAACCTGATTTTCTCTGCTTCAGATTATTCACAGTTTCATTGTCATTCCCTTTTTTAACCTTTTTCCTTTGTATCAAATCTGAGAAGAAATAGTGTGAAATGTAAAGACATACCATGTAGGATAAATGTTCTGATTGAGGTGGTGAAAAAGAGACCAGAACAGGACTTGGAAGCCTGTGAACACAAAAGCCTCTTGGCCTTTTCCAACTGTTTTGACTGTGTTAATGACAGATACCACCTCCTCCTCCCAGTCCTGCTCTCTGGTCCTGCAGCATGGCCCTGCAATGCCAAACAGCTGAAGGGTTCCTCTGGCACAAGCCATTTATGCAATTCATGCTTATGGTGTATCACAAGCAGGGCCAGTGGCTTTACCTACCCCCAAACAAATTGTGACTGGTTGCGCACCCCCCAAGATTCCGTGAACAGTCAGGGCATTTTCTCTGAGCCCTTCAGTGCTTACCAGGAATGACAAATCCCCTGCTAATACTCACTGCCATTGTGATTACAGGACATAAACGCTTCAATGACAAACAGCACAGTGACAAGCAAACCGCCTGTAACACTGCGGCTTGTCGTCCCAGCAAGTCAGTGTGGATCCCTTATAGGAAAAGGAGGTTCCAAAATCAAAGAAATCAGGGAGGTAAGTAAGTCTTGGGATGTTTGCTGGGGACACTGGCTAGCTCAGCATCCTGCTGCAATCCAATGCACTTCACTCATCACACCAGCATGAGCATGTTCTGAGTGAAAAACCTGGAAAAGCCTTGCTGTCGGAGAAGCAATCTTTCCTTTTACTTTCCTTGACACTAAAGAAACATGTGTGAAATAGAGAAACTGTTTTGTAATATGTAAAGTCTTTGATGCACAATTAAGCAAAGCAACAGTGACAGATATGGATCGTCAAGTTTCTCTTCAGGCACAGGCCCCTCCTCAGCAATACTGAGAGTCAGAGAGTTGCAGCCATTTCCAAATTAGTTACCACCCTTGCAGACAGAGAAAGGCCCAGGTAGCACTGGGAAGTCCAGGTTAGTAGAACTAGTTTTTAGAAAAATGTGATTTTCATGCTGCCTTCCCATTTCTCCCTAATGCCAGTGTGCCGCAGGTGAACTGATTTCATGTATTCCAAACACATACTGATTTTTTTTTTAATCCAGACTTTAGCTAAGGTGTTCATTTAATGTTCTAGCAGCCACTTCTTCTAACCAAAAAATGCAAAAACTGTCATACTGTGTCAATTTTAATTCTTCTGTGCGTGACTGTAACAATATGGCACATGCCAAGTCATGGATTCCGTGTTTGTAATCAGCCATGCAAGAAAATTAGGTACAGGCTTAGTTATATAGAGAAAATCTGACTAGGACATTTTAGAAAAGTGGATTATTATTCTGGAGGAAGTGACAGAATTCCATCTAAATTCATATTCCTTCTAACGGGGTGAATTGTTGAATATTAAGATAGCATGTTGCAAAAGTTTTTGACAGGTTCTACGAAGTTGAAGCTTCCTTTCTTATCTAAAATGCAGGTTTCAAGACAATAGGTTTTATGGAGCTTTTACGTCAATTTCTTAGTTGTCTTAAAATTGGAGCAGGCATGAGTGTGAACTGTGTGCTAATCAGTACTTAGCTCTGGGTTTTGCAGCTGATGATACATTGGATTTTATTTTAACATAGGTAGCTCCATTCGGAGCACTGACAGAATGTATTTAGGACATAGGATTTTAAAGGTGAGATTTGTCTGTTGGTTAAATTAAATGACAAAGTGATTATCCTGGTGAGCATAGTTTCAGAAGCAATTACCTATAGTCTAGTACAAGGAAGTAAAGGGATAGTGTTTGGCCAAATAGGTGTTTTGATAAGGCTCATGTAGCAAGAAGTCACACTGCACATTTTCTTAAGCATAATGGACAAAATATTACTCATTTTTTCATTGCTTACGTATGATGAAAGTCAGAGAATAAACAAGATTGGTACTGGAAACAAATACATAAATTACTCTGGTATTTGGCAGTCTTTTGTGCTAGATGTACAGATGCCCAGAAATGTATGTGAAAAAATAAATACAATCAAACAAAAAAAAGGAGCTTCCAGGCCAAGATGTGGTCTAATTTCATCATGACACAACACATCGAGTGGCAGTTGCACAAGGGATGATCTTTTGTGTTCAGTCATGCACACAAAAACAACATGTAGGGTTGCAGTACTGTTTTCAAGATAAGATTACAAAAAGGAAAAAAAACAGAAAAGAAAAGCATGAGTGATTGATCAAATTATGGCAAAATTCCAAAGCCTGTTATAGAGCAAGGAATTGATATTCTGGCCTTAAACATCACTAGTGAACAGAAGATGCAATCAGTAATTTAATCAGTCTTTGGAAAGAAGAATAACATGTGTTGTGTGTAACCAGCAGGAAAACAAATTAACTCCTTGCTGACTGACACAAAGTCAGTGATTACTGAAAATATTTTTCTTAAAAAGTCCCAAATACTGATTGCAATAATAGTCAGGAATAGATCTTTTTTTCAATACGGAGAAGAGCTTAGTCAACATCAAATGTCTGGGGGTTTCTCTACTGACTGAAAAGGTCTTCCATGTTTGTGAAATAATGTCAGGGCTTGACTTCTGTATGTTTTTCTTTGGGTGTTTTTTTTTCAGTTAACTAACACATGTTAATGCCAAGATCAAATTAAAGAAAATTAAAAAAACCCAAAGTGGCTCATTACCTCCTTGGGTTCATTAATGAGCTAAAAGTTGATGATATGCATATATTTAATCAACACTAATTATAATTTAGAAGTGGTTCTGTCCCATCGTGAAATACAGTGTACAGCCTCAAATTTCAACAGGAAACTCGAGTAAGCCATCAGTAGGTTAAAGAGCCATTTATCTGCAACTCATTTGATTAGCCAACGTTCTTCAGTTTTTGGTATTTTTTTGTTATTGAAAAGTACTTCATTTCACCTTTTTCAGTTTTTAGTCAACACTACAACTGTCTGTCTTCAAGAGAGTTAAAAGACTTCTCCTGAAATTCAGGTCACAGTTTGACTCATGAGCAGCTGCTGAGGACTAATCTTCCTAGGATGGGAGTGTTGGCAAATTGGCTTGAACAGGCAAATCCATGTCCTGCCAGACCCCAGTTGCCCTGTGTGGGGATGAGTTTACAAACGTGCTCTACCACATGTCCAGCAGAGAAAAGACAAAAAGTTTAGAGGTGCATCAGTGAATGGCCAGGTTTGGAGAGGTGCCATTGCCTCCCCGGTGGTGACACTCCCTTTGCTTTGTCTCTGCTCCAGTCCACAGGGGCGCAGGTGCAGGTGGCGGGGGACATGCTGCCAAACTCGACGGAGCGTGCGGTGACAATCTCGGGCACTCCCGACGCCATTATCCAGTGTGTGAAACAGATATGCGTGGTTATGCTGGAGGTGAGTGGGCACTTGGCATGTCACCTCTCACTCGAGAGGTGCCCAAACACAATATTAATGATTTTGTATTGCCATGGGTTCCTCTGGGGTGTTGCCCACCCTTCCTGTGCTGGGAGTTTACAGAGTACTCTGTTAGACTGTGCCCTTCCTGGGGTTTGAGATCAACTCACAGCAGGGATTAGGAATTTAAGACCAGGGCTCTCATGACATTGTCAAACAACACCAGGTCCAGCACAAAGCTGCAGCTGTCCTGAGAGATACACATTTCATTCTGATGCAGAATAGGGAAGAAAACACCCTAGGTCTTGTTTTAAATAGAAATAACTCTGACTAGCCAGGACTTTCCATAGGTCAGGTCATTGCATAAGGCCAGAATGTTTCATTTTGACAGCAGTTTTTTTAGCTCTTAGATTAAATGATACAAAATTAATTTATATAAAAATTCCCTTCCTGAAGATGTCCATAATTCCATTCAAGTGCATTCCTCAACAGAATAGAAATTTGAAAAAAAAAATTATCAAAATGAATGTTTTGACCTGGTAATTTTTGACAATGAACATGAAATATCTCTGCTTTTATCACATTTTCCACTGGAAAATTTTCTATGTTTTTTAGGCTTGGTTTGCTTTTTTTGTAAGTCTAGTCAAGGGCTGTCTCTTCATGATCTCTGTCACCCCACTGTTTGGTTATTCTTTAAAGAGGGTAGAAACAGTGGAGTGTCTGAGACAGCACTACAGCTATTGGCTGTTCAGAAGTATGCAATGCATCAAAATGACATAGAGCCTTTGCATCAAAATGTCATGCTGCCTAAATGCAAATAAAAGCATAAAATAATAAATCCCCAGTGTTTTAATGGGGAAAACTGACTCTTCCATCAACTTTTGCTGGACTACAGTGTGGAAGGGATTTCTGTATAAAAACACAAGAGAATAGAAATTAATGATAAGAAATAATTTTAGTTTGTTAGAAATGTAGTACGTGAAGGCAATAGTTATCAGCTTTGTGACTACAGAGTGTATTCTGTCATCTAAGTGACATTGGTGGAATAAACAGTTATTTGGATGAGAAAAGCCACTTCCCAAAATTAGAGTCACAGTCCTGTTTTCCCATGGGTAGAGACACTTTTTAAATAGACAGTTTTCCCTAAGGAGTACTTCATTTTAGCATCAGGCAAATAGCAAGCAGCACAAAGAAGACACTGGCTTAACTGCAGTTTGCTGCTTTAAGAACACATATGTGCTCTAATTTGCAGCATATATTTAATTTGTCAACAGGCACTTTCATTGACATGCAATAGCTAATTACAAGATACAAATTAATGGAAATATAAATTGTCTCTCTAGTTGTAGTCAACACACTGAAATGAGTGTACCATTCTGCTAGGTGTTCCACAGATGTCTGGAAGGCTTGACACATGCTCCTGCTTTATTTACGAGGACAAAGTTAGTCAGGGGTTTTCCCCTTGGGTCCTTACCTTGGGCTTCAGGCAACAGGTCCCCTTTTGAGGCATTGCAAAGGCTGTGGTTATACTCCTGCTGAAGGTATGAAGATTTTTCTCCAGCCTTCCAGCTCAGTCAGACTAAAGGCAGGATCAGGCTGGTCATTTGCAATGGAACAGCTGACTTAATTGAGTTGGTAAAACAAGAAACCTTTATGTGTGGGAAAGATTGATAAGCAGGAGATGTGCTCTGTGTTAGCAAAGCAAGAGGACAGGCTGGACTCCTCCAAAACATTGACAAATTTCAAAATTGTGCCTGTGTTTCCTGAAAGGCCACGTTTAATGAAGCTTCATAACTTCATCTGACAAGGGCAGGAACGAAACCACAAGTGTCAGCACTGCCTGTTTTGGCTGTGCAGTCAGGTCCTCAGCTCTTCCCCTTGAAGCTCAGGCAGGAGACCTCTACCATGTTTTTGGTCTGGTGGGGTGGAGGGCGGAGTGGGATGGGGTGGGATGGGTTAGGTGCATGCCTTGTTGTCTGAGGTGACTGAGATTGAGTGATTTTATTAATACATTCTGCATTTTGATTGCTTTGTGTTTTTGTCTGCAGTCCCCACCCAAAGGTGCCACCATCCCCTACCGTCCCAAACCTGCCTCTGCACCTATCATTTTTGCAGGTGGCCAGGTAAGAGCAGACACCATTTTGGCTTCAGCTGGAAACCACACCGTCTTGGCCCAACCTCAGCCAGCGCCTGTTAGTTTTCAACTTTTACTCTTTCTTGCCTGGTATAGTATTGATGTGCTTTGTCTACTCTGTGCTTACAGCTTGCAGAACAGGAGAACACTGCATTGCAAACTTTTTGGAAAATTGTGATGACTGATATTTCACCAAGATTTAAAATTGACTTCTGTAATTAAGAGAAGTTTGCCCTTCTGTGAATTGAGAGGTGTCCAGATCAGATGCTTGTTGAGTGGGACAAGTCTGCTTATTGTAGGCATTGGGTTTTTTTGACTCTTAACTTGCAGCTCCACTGGCAGTATAAGAAGTTTTGTCCATTTTCAGAGATGATCAAACATGATCATGAAAGATGTAGTTTTTCTCTCAGTTTTCAAATTTTTTGGGACCAAATAATGTGTTTTGCAGTAAAAATTTACACACACACAATTTCTGCTGCTTGTAGTCCCTGGGAACCAAGTAGCAATGGGGTTCTGAGGTTGCAGGAACTACACACATCCAAGTGTAGACCCTCCCAACCATGGCATGCAACAGCCTGATTGATAACATAAGAACAGTGTTCCTGTTTCTTTTTCATGCAAGGAAGTTTTGATGATTGCCCCTTCATCTTAAGCTGTATCAGTCAGGGTTCTCATCTGCCTTTAAAAACCCATGTGCAGTGTGATTCTTCCATATCTATTGGTAATGCTCTGAAATGGGTCTGCAACATGCAGCTGAGACATAGCAGGAATTTCTCTGCCATCATCCATTGAGGAGGAATGCAGCTTTAGTCACTGATGAGCTAGTGATGAACAGAGCTGATATGTACTCTAGAAACACCATGGGAAGCTCAAAGAGGACCTGTATGGCCACCAGGCTAGGAGCAGTGGTGGAGCAGTGAGATGCTGCTGTTCAACTCAAGGGGAAATTGATCCCCTAAACCCAGCCTAAAGGAAGGCAGCCATCTCTCTACTCAGGATTCACATATGTAAAGCCTCTCCCTTACCCAGCCAAACCTTTTCCCCAAGGTGATGTCAAGGCCTCTTTTTTAAGCAGTTACCTAGTTACTCACCTGCATGGTCGAATATCTGCAGGCAGGTCCCATCAGCACATCCCAGATCATCACCCTGTCGTGGGGAGTGAGCTGCTGTGACAGCAGCCCTGGAGACCGTGTCCCACCCCAGGCAATTTGGAAGTCACATGAGAAGCTGGACATGGGGTTCCTGGTGGGGCCAAGGGGGCAAGGTGGTGCTGGTATTGCTGGTGTGACGACCCATGCCACCACAGCCTGCCGGTATGTAAGGAAGCTCCTGCACCTCTCAAGCATACACCAAAACACCATTGCTTCTGACAGGCCCCTATCACAAGCTTTCTCAGAGCTTTTTGTGTCTCAGAGTTTTACCTTCTACTCTGTAACAATGCATTGTGATGCATATCCAGATTTTCATAACGTGGATGTAGTAGCTTTCATCATGTTCAAACCTACCACTCTTATTTGTCTTCAAAATAAGAAATCTGCTTCCTTAGTGACTATAGTTGAATTGAAATTTAAAATAATTTGCCCAAGATTGCTTAATGACTGAAAGTTCAGAATAACTTACTCCATATATGTAAGTTTACACTGCAGTGTTTTCTTTTAAGAAATATGTGTATGTATATGCAGCAGCCCGTTTGACCAGTTGTAATTGCCACTGCCTTCAAAGACTGTCTCTGTATGTGACTACTCAAAAGTATTGGAACTGTTTGCTGGAGTGGTCTGAGCAGTTTGTGTAAATAATTGAGTGTCCTGTTTTCAGGCCTTAATAGCTCTTGTCATCTTCAGTTTTATCAGTTAAAAAAGTATTCTCACTTTACCAATGCAACCGTGTTGATATGAGAAAGAGTGTAAGAGACAGACTCTTTCTGTGTGCTTTGAATTTCTGTGCGCTCTGGCTAAGTAGGCTTTTCAAGAAAATGCTTAAGGTGTGTTTGGACATCAATATGGAAAGATACTTTAACCATGTTTCATAAGTGGAAATTAACACTGAAAATAAAACTTTATCAGCACTGTTAATTACATTCAACCTTTTAGCTATGCTATCAGAAGATATTTTTCTATTCTAAATTACATCATGCCTATCTTGAAAGGTTTTTGTTTCTTTAATACTTGCATATCAAGAGACATTAGCAAAACAAAATTTTTAGTTTTCCTTAACAAATTTGGGTTCTTCCACTTCAAGTATTGCTTTTAATTCTCTTGTGCTTCTTTGATACTGTATTACATAACAAAACCAAAAGGAAACTGAACACTGCCCTGCTCTGTTCCTTTACCAATACTTAGCATATGCAGTTGTTACTGGAAATTTCTACCCAGCGTGTTGTGTTGGTGTTCAGATGGGTACTCACAGGGTGCTGCTTTGCCTATGTCTCATAGCAGTTTTATGGTTTAAATTGAGGAAGACTGAAGACCAGGTGTGACCGGTTGAAATTGGCCAAATGCCAAGAGCCCAAAGGCCCAGGACAGAGGCCCCAAAGGCCCTTCCCGGCCACAGGGGAAAAAAAAGGAGGGGGGGGCAGGGAAGAGGGGAAAAAAACCCCAAAACCCACAAAACCGAACATCAATGGAACTAAAAGAGTTTATATTTATTTATACATATATACATGTATATACAGAGGAGAAAAGAGAAAGAAAACAAGTTCTCACTTCCCTCTCACCAAAACAACTGCTGTTCCTGTATCTCAGGACACCTCCTCCTGACCAGGCTGGCTGATCAGCAGACCCACACCTACGGCCCACTCCCACACCAGGAGTGACCACAGGATGCTCCTCTGCTTTCCAACACTGCTGGAAGAAGGACTGACCCCTGACTTCTGACTCCCCCTCTTTATATCTTTGCCTACGTAAAGAAATGAGATGGAATACTTCCTTAGTTATGACCCAGTTATCAGGAAAGGCCTAAACCAAAACCACTACACCAGGTCATCCCTGCTGTTACGTCAGTAGGAAGGTTGCCCTTGACCTTGACTGAAGCAGATGCCTCAGTAGACTCTCCGAGGCTTTTGCTTACCATGCCTCAGCCCCAGAAACATGTGGTTCCCCTGCCAGGGGATAAAGCTGTCAAAGACTTTTTTTCTTAATCTAAATCAATCAAATGGTGTTTTGGGAGCATAAGAAATTAAGAACTTCCGTTTTTCTTTTCTTTTTTTTTCTTTTTTTATAAACTGGGAAATAAAATTCATGACCATCTTGTCCATGCTGCTTTGATAGTTTTCATTGGCAACCAACCAACCAAGTAAACCTAGTCTGAGCACTGAACACTATTTTTGTTATTTCTCCAGTTTGTTTGCTTCCTCATATGTATACATGGAAGTGTGAGGGAGCGGAATGATGAGATAAGGGGTGACTTCTCTTAGGTTCACGGGTGATTTCTTTGTGAGGGGTTCTTGCTGTTTTGCAGACCACTGCTTAGGAAACAGCCATGTGAAAGATGTTCTCTCAGCTGGGTTTGAAGTAAAGTTGAGATCAGAAAGGACACTTGTGATCCAGCACAGAGGCTTAGACACAAAAGTGTGGTTTCCAAACCCACTGTTTGCTCATGGCCACAGTGCCATTTCCAGCTATAACCTCCCTGTGGCTGCTCCTGTGCTTGGCTAAGCACAGACCCCCCACTAGCTTGTCCTCATTTGATAAAACAGTTAAACACATTTTGCTTGCTTGAACATGTGCTTCCTTTAGACCCACTGATGGCAGTGATCACCTGTTTTGGTAGACTGGAATCTTTTTTTTTGATATATAAACCCTCAGTGATGGCCATCCCCCACAGATGCACATGAATATGTTTGCCCATGAGCATCCCACTGAGCCCCACACTTCTTTCTGAAAACTGCTCAGGTGCATGTTTGCTGGATTACGGTCTGGCTTTATAACTAATTTAAAAACTAAATGAAATGTTTCCTTTACAGAAGGGAAGTTCTGCTGCAGCAATGTGCATCACACAGTTGAGGCATTAAAGGTTTCAATATCCAACCTCCATTAAATGAATTGTTTGATCATTTGCAGAGGATTCATTACTTTCTACGAGGCCTTTTGTCAAATAAGCATTTTGCAAACTAAGCTAATCAGCTCTGTTCCTGTTCATAATTCTCCCACGACAAATATTTATATGTTATAATTTGTCCTTCTGCTTTCCTGCCTGTCTAAGCACAAGCACATTAAATTTTTTCTGATATACCATTCCTTTCAGATACAATAGAAAATCATAAACTCTCTGTAGTTTGTTGTTTGTAGGCCACTACAGAGGTTGAACAGAATCAGCAGGAGAGACAAAGGGCTGTGCTAAGTGCCAGGCATGCTATTGTATCCCTCCTCACTCCCGTGCTTTTTTGCTTTCCCCACTTCACCCCAGTGCTGCCAGAACTGATGCCAGAAACTCATGCACTGATCTCTTGGTGCAGAGTGGTGCTGCGTTTGGAGGGAGGATATTTGGCTTTTTGTGGAAGATAAGACTGTCGTGCTGGGGGTCTCCATCATGCTCCTATCTCCACACTGGCATTCTGTCCCTGTGCCCAGGTAGTGCAGGACAGGCTGCCATCCAGCGCATGTGCTCTCGTACCCACCGGTACAGCAGCCTGGAATGCAAGCCCTGTGAGGTGCTCCAGGGCACGTATTTGCTGGCACTCAGCATCTGTGGCTGTCGATAACCAGCCACGGTGGCTTAGAGCTGACTGGCATGTGTTCCTGCACACACAGGGCAGTCAGGAGCTGGATGGCAAGTCAGGGCATCCCCTGGGCAGGCTTGTCCCCTCCTCACTGTGCCCCTTGCTGCTTCGGCATCAGCATCTCCCTATGTGCATTGGTGTCACTGGGCAGATGGAGTAGCAGGGAGGAGAAGTGGCCACTCCCTATGCTCCTTGACCCCCTCAGTGTCCTCAGCTCTGCTCCCGGCAGACAGAGTTGTGCTAAAGAGAGGTCTTGAGGGCCAAGGTTATTAGAGCTCAGGCAGTGGCACTTGTCATCCTCTGCTTCCAAGGAGTACACAGGCAGCCTAACAGAGACCTTTCTGTTCTGTGCCAAGAGTTATCAAGCAGCACAAGACAATTAAACTTCACTCAATGTTGAAAGTGATACAGGTGGCATTTGCCTGAGGGGCCAGGAGAGGCATTGAGAGGCTTTTCTGATGATAACAGGAATGCTGCTTGTCCCACCTGACTAATCTGTATCATAACTGTGCTTGTTGTTTCCAGGCATTCACGATTCAGGGGCAGTATGCCATCCCTCATCCAGACGTGAGTCCAGCACATGTAAATTACTCCCTTTTTGTTCCTTTCCCTCTTATTTGTTCTGGGCAGCATTTGCTTTCTACAGTTAGCAATAAAGACACAGCCTAAGGACACCTTTCCTGAACAACACCACTGTATAGCCAAGTGTTAGCTCAGCTGCGTCTCTTACCTTCTGTAATAATTGCTAGAAAGTACAATGGCCCAGGAACAAATGACAGTTATCCAGGTCTTTTTTGCATGTGATATATTTGATTTCTTTTAATATGTAATTCTACAGTAATTAGTTAATATTAACAATAGCCATTACATGTAATAACAGTAGAGATGTCATTTATAACCAGTTTGGGGTTTTTTTTCTCTACAGTAGATTAGAATGAATTATTAAACCTTTTTTTTCAATATAATTTTAATTAATCCAGTTTTAGAACACATAAGATGGTTTCTCTGCTCTGAAATAATTCCATTTGATTGGTTAGTTCTAATTTCCCATCCTGCCCTGCAGTTGACCAAGCTTCACCAGTTGGCTATGCAGCATCCCCCCTTTACTCCCCTTGGGCAGACCACCCCTGGTTTCCCTGGTACGTACCCATGACCCCCTGGGGATGTCCTTCTTCTTAACAGCTTTGTTTCCCGTGGTCATTACATCATTTTAATAATAAATGTGGTCAATGACCAGCAATCCTTCTGTTTTTATACATTAATCTCTCTTCTTCCCTCCTGTACCTTTGTTACAGTTCCTTTCACCATTACTAAAATGTGCTTTGTTTGTTACTTTTATTAATCACAACTGCTTCATTTGTGCCATTGGCTAAAAGCCCTGATTTTCTTTTGTTCAGTCCTCATAAAGTTATTACGGACCATACAGTATTTACCAGTTGGTTGCAAGTGAAGGACTTGGGCATGCTCCTTGTCCAGTTTGGTAACATGGTTCAAAAAGAAGCAAACATGGGAAAACAGTGTGTGTTCATGGTACAGAAATACCAATTAAAGAAATTATGGCACACTGAAACTTGAATTTCTGTAGAGCCAAATATCTTAAGAAGATCTGCAGTCACCACTATTGGAACAAGTGCCTCACTTCCTACTAGATAATACAGATATAGCTATAAAACGCAATGGAAATTTAGTTAAGGACTGCAAGTTTGTTCCATACTTAATAAAGTTGAGGCTGAATTCTTCATTCAAGAGTGAGAAGTCACTTAACCTTGCAAATAAACATTTTTACTGTGCTTCACAACATACATGCTTGCTATCTAAAAGTTTCACAGAACAGAAGTACCTATGTACTGGTACATGCTTTGTATGGCAAATAACATTTTATCACATACATCAAATCCTGTGAGCAATTTGTTTGGTATTACTGTAAAATAAGCATATGCAACTCATAATTGAATGTAAACATTAGGAAAATGTGAGTCACTTTTTGGTAAAATATTTATTTTCCATCTTTTCTAGTTGTAAATGAGTATTTTTGGCATATCTTTACAGATGATACAATAAACACCAAAAAAAAAAGAAAACAAGAGAAAGATACATGTCATCCAGAATATACTTTTGTTTCTTCATGATGTATCTGATAAAATATCTACAAGTAATACTAAATTGCCTTTCCTAGCTTTGTATTTTCCTTATTCTTGTCATTAACGTGCTGCTCCCTAATCTTTTCCTGGTTATATATGTGAGATGTACGTTCTGTAATGTTACTGTGTGTTAGAGCAGCAATTCCATTTTTCCTGAGCATTTTCCTTTTGTCCACCCAATTTACAAACAAATGTATGCAGCTTAGAGTATTTTGTCCATTTCCCTTCCAAAATTACCCTTCCCAACATTTCTTCTGCAACTAATCCCGCATATAATTTCCAGATTTTCGTAGGTTAATTTCTCTGTCCTTATTTTTTTTTACTTTTCGTATCTATGTATTTTGTTCTGCTAGTTGTTCATTTGACATCGACTTTAATTTTCCATGTTTTAGAACTCCTGGTAGACAGGTCAAATTTCAGCCATCCATTAATTTCTCAATTGATGTGTTTAGAACAAACTTTGGAGACTATTTTTAGGGGAAACCGTTCATTTTCTAGAAGCTTTTTATGACCCTGTGGAATCTAATGTGACATTTGTTGCTTTGGTGGGTTAAAGGTTAATTAAAATAAGACTCATTTAAAATTAGTCCAGCCGTCTGAGTTTTGCATCCTTTGCTTTCTTTTCTGTTTCACTAGCAATTCTCTATTTTTCTTTGCTCCTCTCTTTTTTTTCCTCTCCTTCCTTCTGTATGTTTTCTTCTTTAAAATTTCATTTGTTGTGTCTTGCCCTTCTTGCAAACAGCTGGCGTAACATTTTCCCTCTGTCCCCTGAATAGGACTGGATGCCACTACTCCAACCAGTTCCCATGAACTTACTATTCCCAATGATGTAAGTGGACCAATAGTCCGTATCTCTTTCTCTTCTCTCGCTCCTCTGCCACCAGAGGGGAAACCTCTCATCTTTGGCTGATCTGTAAACACTAGGCCACAGAATAAACTGTACAGCCTTTAGTCTGCTGGGGAGGGGATGCTAGGGGTTAGTGAAATCCTGGATGGAAGCAGCAGTGACTGTCCCCTCTCCTGTCAGGTCTCCAGCAATGCTGGGTTAGTTGCCTGATGGTGCCGGTGCCGCGGTGCTTCACGGGCTTCATTAAAGCTGGGGTGCCTGCTGCTTTCTTAGAGGAGTTCCCAAAATTCATCTCTCAGGTGGTAGTAGCACGGGTGGTCTCAGGAAAAAGGGCTAAAGTGGGTGGAAGAACATGCAGCCCTGTGTGCTCTGTGCTGGGCTGGAGTCTCTGTGCCAGGGGGCAGAGACCTTGCACCGCAATGTGCCAGTCCCCACTGCATCTGCACTTATCCAAGATGGCATTTTTCCTCAGCAAAAAGCTGCTTTGGTTATGTAAATGTCCAGTATAAAGGGTTATTTGAAAAACAAGGCCTGGAAACACTCCTGCTTCCGCTGCTGGACTGGCTGTGATCGACAGGCCCAGTGACCATGAGCAACGTGGTGCTGAATCTTAAAACAGCTCATCAAAATGCCCAGCTGATAACACTGTGTGTCACATAAAAATACCTTCCCCTATTACTCAATTGCATTGCAAACAAGGTTGGAGGGTTTTTTTCAGTTTTCATTGCAAATGACTCACTTGGAAAATGGAAGTTTTCCCCTCCAGTAAAAAAGCTTTCAAGCATGACTGGGAACACAAATAGCAATTATATTACTTAAGAGATACTTACAATATTGTGCAAGCCCTATTAAACTCAGTGGCAATGATTTACAGTAAGAAAAAGATACAGAATAACAAGTGAAGGTGTGAGTGCTGTGATTTCATAATCTTTCTGTTACTTAAAAGATGCCCTGCTGATATATCAGTACCTGCTTTACAACCCAATTTATTGTATATGGAGGATTTCACAGGAGCACCCTGTTTCATCCTTACAGTGCAAATTTTTTAACCTCGCTTTCAGGCAGATGTTCTTGCCATCAGAGATATAAACCCAAGGTCACTCTTCTGACTTCACTTCTTTTGGGGTTTATACTGGAGAAAGAAAAGGGGAAAGCTGGCCTTGGGTCCTGTAGTACCATAGAAAATTTAAAAAACCTATCAGTTTCTCATCCAGGGGGTGTGAAATGCCCTGGCTCAGCACTGTCAGTGAAAAGCAAAACACGTTGCTTCTCATCGAAGATCTTTCTGGCTACTCAGTGTGTGTCTTGCTGTTGTTGCTAAAGAAGCAAAGCCAAGGCCAAAATGGGGTTAGGCTGAGAAACAGCCTGCAGGGGCTGTGCAGGTGGTGAGAGGGAGTCCTGATGTTCCTGTGGAGTTGAGGCATGCGTTACAGGACCGAGGGGCGTCAGTGCTGCCCACCAGGGCTCTGTGTGTGCACACCCTGTGTTGCAGTGCCAGCACAGAGGGCAGAACAGGCTCTCATGTCCTATCAGGCACTGGGAGTTGCTTAGGAATTTTTCAGGGGGAAAATCCTGATACAAGGATTAAAGCTCACTCCTCACATCAGTGTGGTCTTACTCGGTCTGCTAAATAAGTTTCCGTGCATTTCCCCAAGGTGTTTGCTCTGCCTGTGCCCCGGGCTGTCAGAGGTGGCTGTCCTTGGGCTGCAACAGCAAGAGGGTACCTTTCTGGGTCTCCCTGTGTAACCATGCATACTGGTGTCCCATGTCCTCATCACAGCTGCAGTAGGTCTGCTCTCCAGGCAGCCTAGTGCCTAAAATTTATTTCTTTTTATGAGAAATGGTGTGGCCAGGCAGACTAGGGCAGTGATTGTCCCCCTGTGCTCAGCACTGGTGAGGCCATACCTCGAATCCTGTGTTCAGTTTTGTGTCCCTTAGTTCAGGAAAGTCATTGAGGGTCTTGAGCATGTCCAGAGAGGGGCAACAAAGCTGGTGAAGGGTCTGAGCACAAGTCCTGTGAGGAGCTGCTAAGGAAGCTGGGGCTGTGTAGCCTTGAGGAGGAGACTCAGGAGGAACCTCATTGCTCTCTACAACTATTTGAAAGGAGGGTGTAGCCAGATGGGGGGGTCAGTCTCTTCTCACAAGTAAGAAATTATAGGAAAAGAGGAAGTGGCCTCAGGTTGTGCCAGAGGAGGTTTAGATTGCTTATTAGGAAAAATTTCTTCACTGGTGGTCAGACACTGGAACAGGCTGCCCAGGGAAGTGGTGGAATCACTATCCCTGGACATGTTCAAAAGACAGAAGAGGGAGATCAGGGCAAGAGCAGTTGTGCAGCAAAACCGGCATGGGTAGTTTGACTATGCTTTCCCAATAAGCATCTTCTAGTCCCAGTTTTGATAGAGAGGCTGTCAGTGTGGTACAGTGATTATTTATGTGGCTGAAGGTGAAGGAGGCTGCAAGCCCTGGCGTGGAGCTGCAGTGCAGCCCTGCAGCTGCCCATGGCCAGTCCCCTGCCTGCCCCAGCTGCATGAGTCCCACAGCTTTCTTATCATACGTGCTTATTTGTGCAAAAGTCCAGCACACATGAGAACAACATGCGGCTTGTAAATAGCTGCATGCTTTGCAGCTACCAGAGAAGTCAGTCTACATGGGCTACAACATGGTTTTTAACGCCAAGATAATGATAAGCACATAAAGCCAAAGTGTCAGTGAGAATAAGGAGCCTAGTCTATAGCAAATAGATATTAATAGCCCTTTACAAATTACATAGCTTCAGATTAAAATAAATTTTCTTCATTCCATCTGGTATTAAGGCTGTGACAGAAGTGTTTTTTTCTGTTATTAATAATTTCTGTAACATTATGCTGCTTTCTTCATACAATATGGTGACAGTTGCAGCTAACCTGTTGCTCAATAACAAAGGAATTCTGGAGACTAAAAAAAAAGTTTTTTACAGGAGATTATTTTCCACATACTAAAAGCTGAGGCTTCCTCTCCAAATAATGATTTCAGAAGATTCGCCTTTCTAGGTTTTTTCATAACTTCTGTGTAACTTCAAAAAGAGAACAGAGAGGACATTTCTCTTGGTCCCTCTCAGAAGTCACTTTGATCCTTACCTAGTACCTCCTCTTGCTCATCAAAATCTCTTGCAGGGGCATTTGGTTGCCTTCCAGTCCTTGCTGGGATCTTGTCTGTCCTTCCACTGCTGCCCAAGTTACACAATATAAGTGTATTTCATCTAAATCCCAGAATAAAGTGGTGTTGACAGTGGCAGGTCCTTAAAGGAACAGAAGAAATGGCATTCCTGGATGTAGGGGATTGGGCACAGATAACAAATGTCTTCAGATTTCATGATTCAATCCCCCAAAATGCCCACTGAGAGTTAACAAACAAACCAATAATAATTAAAAAATCTGTCTCATTAAAAATTGGGCATATTTTGCATATATATGGGAAAGACAGTCAGGGACAAGTAACAGGAAAGCAACTTACCCCTCAGAAAGCACCAAGAAATTTTAAGAAAGCTATAAATCTGGTCAGGACTCCATAGAAACAGAAATGCCAATCCATCCAAGTTGGATATGGCATACTTGAAGAACTGCCTTTATTTCCTCGTGGTGCCTTAAATACTTCCCTGCAAATGACAAAGGGGGACCTACATGTGCAAAATGTTCTCAGAACAGCCCACAGCAGTACCCAGTTTCAGCTCCACGTGATGCTCCAAGGTGGTCCATGTGGCACTGCCACTTCCATCAGCAGTCACTGGGGGACTGAGCTCTCATCTTTGCAGATCTTCCCAGTCCATTGCCTGCAGTGGGTAGAATCGGCACAAGCCAATAAGGACAACATAAGGGCAGCATCCAGCCCTAGGCTAGGCTACCATCCAGGCAAGGCTACCCCCTGCCAACATGTTAAGGGAAAAGTGCACCTCACCCTTCCTACAGCCTTCTTCCAGAAAAGTCCTGAGAACAAGTGCCACCTAAGATGCTGGCTAAGTCCATCCCTGGCTCAGAAACTTTCCAGTTGTATGAAAAGATTTAAAGTCAATGGTTAGGCAAAGACTTAATAATTCACACAAGATGTGCTGGGAGAGGTCCTGCAGTAGTGTAAGTCAAAGCACTCCTACTGAAGGCAAGGAATTTCTGGATTCAGTCTCAATAAATTTACCTTACTGCTGACAGCTTCCCATGTAGTAGAGAAATAATGCTCAAAAGAAAAGTACAGAATTAATCAGATTCTGTCAATAGCAATGTCTATGAGGATAGTTACTACATTTTTTTGGTATGTTTGCACATGGCCTGATTTGCGTCTTCCCTTTATCTGAGAAAACAGCATTGGATTCCTCAAGTAGACCTCTCCAGATGAGCTCAAGAATCAGCAGAGTGATTTTGCAGACTTAGAAGCAAAGCGAGGCCATTTATGGGACAAGGCACTGTTTAGCATTAAAAGTAATTCCCCCCAGCACTACCTACTCCTCCCTTCAGGGAACGGGATGGAAACTGGTGTTGGGCCCTCAATAAATTGAAATGCACACAAATCTGCAGTAACAAATACTGAGTTATAAGACCCCCTAAGTAATAAGCAGGGTCATTTCTGAGCATGTGTTATCAGTTTTTTGCAAAGTGTGTGAAATTATTATAATCCAGATTTTGTATTATCCTGGCAAGGAAGGTGACATACCATTATTATTGTTTCGGTTTTAAGAGGTACAGAGTATTAAAGCATCTTTTTCCAGGCCCTGCTGTAAATCTGTAAAGAACTGCAATCAAACCTCAGGAGGTTATTTCTCCCTATAGAGTACTATGCCCCAGACTTTCTAATTAAATACCCACAAAACAAAACAACTTAAACCTGAAGCTAAGAAAGCCTGTATCTTTCTGAAAAGTGATTGAAGAGTCTCATTGGCGATGCTTAACTAATGCAGGGGGTTTGCCAAAGTAAATGAACTTCTGTGTTGGCAGAGGAGAACCAAGGGAAACCTTATGTGTACCTGTGGACAGGTATGGTCAACCCCTCTGCTCCAGACAGCAGATACCAAGTTGCAAAGGCTATTTCTTGGCCCCTTTTGCGACCACTACCTTATAAGAAAAGAAAAAGGATTTTTTTTACCAGTATTTAAAAAGAAAGTGATCTCCATTCCACTTTCCGTGGTAATCAATGTTCTGCAGCATTGCACTGTTATTATTAGGCTTTGTCAGTTCTTTAGCATTACAGCAAAAAAAATATATATATTTAACATTTATATTTACCTTTATGGAGAAGAAAAAAAAATTAAAGAGAGGGACCTGAAGGAGAGAGGGCATAGCATATTGGGAGAAACTGTCAACATCAAGAGTTTGGAAGGAATCACAGCAGACTTCTGAGTTGCACTCCAGACTCCTGACTCAGTCTGGGTTGCATTGGTACCAGCAGAACTTTACCAAAGAACAGAGTAAAGCCAGAAAAAGGCAAAAAGCAGAACCTGTGTTTTACTGTTGGTTGGTTTGGAGCCTTTTTAGCAAGAGGAGAAATTGAAGGTGGGGGAAGACAGATGGAAGTGGTTTAGAGAAAGTGGAAAGGGAACCCTTTTTACCTGGTGCTCACAACCCAAGAGCATACATGAGCTGAAATTTTGAGTTGTGCAAAGGTGATACAACACACAAGCAAGCTCTGCAGGTCACTGTCATGGCCCTTGGGCAGCAAAAGGAGAAACAAGGTAAAAAAGAAATTGTCAGACACATGAACTGTGGGGCGTAAAGGCAGAGATACCAGCTGCTGTTCAGGTGCCTTAGGTGGGAATTTGGGATACCAGTGAAATGTTGTTTTATACCTCATGCTGCTTCTATCTTCTTTTTTTTTGTAAGGGTATGCTACTGCCACAATCATAGACAGTCTGCTGGGCTAGGTGCACATCTGATCTGAGCTGTTCCACTCATGTCATGAGAAAGTTAAAATACATATGCATATACATGTACATATATTGTGTGTGTGCATGTACATATGTGTATATTATGTATATTTATAATATATGTATTCACAGAATCACAAACTGGGTCAGGTTGGAAGGGACCACAGTGGGGCATCTGGTCCAACATCCCTGCTCAAGTAGGGTCACTCCAGAGCACATGGCACAGAATTGTGTCCAGGCAGTTCTTGAGTATCTGGTAAGGGAAACCCCACAGCCTCTCTGTCACCCACATAATAAAGAAGTTCCTCCTCATGTTGAAGTGGAACTTCCTGTGCATCACTTTCTGCCCTTTGTCTCTTGTCCTGTTGCTTGGCACCACCAAGAAGAGCCTGGATCCAGATACCCCTAGACATTGATAAGGTCCCCTCTCAGTTGTCTCTTCTCCAGGCTGAACAGGCCCAGATCCCTCAGCCTTTCCTCATAAGAGAGATGCTACTGTCCCTTAATCAGCTTCATAGCTGGACCTGCTCCAAGATCTCCATGTCTCTCTTGTCCTGAGGAGCCCAGAACTGGACACAGCACTCCAGATGTGGCCTCACTAGGGCTGAGTAGAGGAGCAGGATCACTTCCCTCAATCTGCTGGCAATGCAGCAGGTCCTAATGCCCCCCAGGATACCATTGGCCTTCTTGGCTACAGGGCCTGGCTCATGGACAGCGTGTCACCCACCAGGAGCCCCAGGTCCTTCTCCTCAGAGCTGCTTTCCAGCAGGTTGTCCCCCAGCCTGTGCTGGTGCCTGGGGTTATTCCTACCCAGGTGCAGGACCCTGCATTTGCCTGTGTTGAATTTCAGAAGGTTCCTCTCTGCCCATCTCTCCATCCTATTGAGGTCCTTCTGAAGGGCTGCACAGCACTGTGGGGTATCAAGCCACTCCTCCCAGGTTTGTGTTGTCAGTGAACTTACTGAGGAGGCATCTACCCCTCATCCAAGTCATTGATGACTAAGTTAAAGAGCAGTGGGTGCAGTATTGAACCCCAAGAGACACCACTAGTGACAGGCCTCTGACTAGACCTTGTGCCACTGATTACTGTATTAGTGTCTATATAGTATTGTACTGCAGTGTATAGTAGGCTTGGTAAGACCTGTTGTAGGTTTGGCTCCTTTCCCACATGGGCCAGAGATAGCTTTTTGGATGCAATTTGACATGGTTTTATCTCAAAGCAAGGCTAGGCAGGTGTTTTTCTGTAAAACCAAATGTCCATGGTCTGATTAATTAAAGCTTTATAAATGAAAACCAGTCCCTTAAACTTCTTCAAGTACACATCAGCTTTTGAATATTCAGATACTGCACAAATCTCAGTGTAAGTAACATGTAATGGAAAAGGCACCCCAGAGAGAGCCCCAGCACCCCAGCACTACTGTCTTTCCTGCACGGCAAATGGAGTAGGGTATTCTGCATGAGCTGCAGGTCATGTCACGGCTTGCAGAGTGTGTTCAAGCAGCCTGTTGTCACAGCAACAAAGGATGACTTTGGAGAGCTTCAGACCAAAGGTTGCCAAACCTCTCTTACAGATGCTTGCATGACCAGTATCCTTGACTGGACTGAATCCTCAGCTAGGAGATTGCAAATTATTTGCACTGACCCACCTGGGTTACAAGCTGAGGGTCACTGGAGGACCCCCAGCACATACAAGTGGCAGGTTCCTGAATGACCTGGCAAGGGCCTTCTCTGTGCTCTGGTTGCTCTTGTCCCCTGCATCACCTTCACTACCTGCCGACCGTGGAGGTCAGTGAGACTGAGGCATAGTAAGTGGAGGCTTAGGGATCCCTGTACTGTGAAAAGCTGGCCAATGCAGGCACGTTTGTATGCACATTTTTGTAGAGGCTTCCTGGTGAAGCTCAGGTCAGTCCTCTGCACTGGCACGGACAGTCACACACTAAGACAGGTCCTCGATATAAGGACAGGGAGCTCAGTGAGACCCTCCTGTTGTAACAGGATGGGAAATCCTGTGTGTGTTTCCTGCCACCCCATTTTTCCCCCCTCATGGTTGCTCCTCTTGTGCTTGGTCTTTGTTTCGGTTACCTGGGTACCCACTTTGGCTTTTTATTTGTCCCTGAATGTGAAGCAAGGATTGTGTTGGGAGGTTTTTCTTCTTTTGATAGAATGTCTGGACAATGTGAATCTGTTTCTGGCAAATTACTTCAAGTATTATAGTACCAGAAAGGGGAACAGGTCAGGGCCTGAAGCAGCGGGAAGGGTGGGAGGGGAAGGCAATCTCTGCATCTTAGTATATATTCTTCTGCAAAACTGGCAGCATCATCCCAGCATCAGCAGACATATAGAGCAAAGTTTCCCTTTTCTACCCATTCTGGCCACTGCTGAGCTTCTCAGCACCCATCCCTCCTTAATACAGAACAAAAAGCTCCCTTCTCACCCTTATAGAAACCAAAACATCTCAGCCTCAGCTGCTGGCTCCGTGCCCACTTGTTCTTGGGGGCTCGAGGAGCAACACCCTGGTACACACGTACGTACACACACATAACTCAGGATCAGTTTTATTCACAAAAGTTTTGTGAGTTTTGGCAAGTTTCTATAAAGGAAAGCAGACAAATTTCAGTCTCTTCCTACTCCTGCTTCTGCCTGCAGTTACAGACCTGTAAATCCCACTGACTTTAATTGCACAGTACCTGGCCAAGCAAGAACCACACGTACCCAGGGAGGTTTAGGACTAGCAGCACACTAGAAAGGTGCAGAGCTGCCCGTGGCAGCTTTGGATAGTCAGCCTGACTTCCAGCAGGTGTTCTTGGCTTGCTGCTGCCACTGGCAAGTCAGGCTGGGCTGTGGTTTTTTTAACTCAGCACCATGGCATGCTGTCATTTTCTGCCGTGGAAGACTGCAAAGTAGTCTGATACTGAGTTCATAATAACCACGTAGCAGCAGAACTGGATCTAGAGGCCACAGGGCCATAGAGCCAATAAGACTGCACCAGTTATCCCTTCCAAACAGCACAGCAAAAAGCTGTTTTGCTACTGAGCTTTTCATAACCATGTTTTTAGCACTACTACAGATTGCAGTTAAGTGGTTTTTGCTTGTGTCTGTGGCACTAATCTCAGTCTTTGTCCTGCTCCAGTTAATAGGCTGCATTATTGGCAGACAAGGCAGTAAGATAAATGAAATCAGGCAGATGTCAGGAGCGCAGATCAAGATTGCTAATGCCACAGAAGGCTCCGCAGAACGACAAGTTACAATCACAGGATCCCCTGCAAACATCAGCTTAGCACAGTACCTCATTAATGCAAGGTAAGTTTGCTCTGTAAGTGATCATGCTTCTGCGAGATTGCTCTGTCTGCTCACCAGCAAATGTCTGTCCTGGGTAGATCCAGAAAGTTGCTTTGCAGTGTCCATTTTGCATAGTATTACTCAATTCCTAATGGTTTGTAAAGCCTGTATCATTAGAAGCTGTGTTTGCTGTTGGTTTATATGGAAAGGAGCTTAATCTGGTGCAATTCCAGGTATACGTTGAATGACAAAAGCTGCAAAATCTCAATACTCACATTAACATCCACCTAAAATATGGGCGGATAAATCAAAATAAATGACAATCATAAATTCTTTAGAAGAAAATACTTTTCATAGACCCATTTTACTGTCCTGAATGGCAAATATAGTGAAACAGATTGCAAAACAGATTTAATTTACCAAGTGGAAATTGCCACTCAGAATTGATATCAAAGTGACATTTGGTTGCTGAAGAGGCATGGGATTTATTTTTTCAGAGCCAGCACCACAAATTTGTAAGAACCATCCCCTAATGAGACAGGATGAGACTATCTGCTTCTCAGTCCCAGAATTACTGAGAGCAACTGGCCGTTTAGCTAAGCCATGATGATGGCTTAAGTCTCTGGCAGTTTTTATATGATTATATAGAAAAATATTGAAGTCAATACCACCTTTATTTGCAACTATCCAGAGAAGAAAGCGCAATGGATATAGTGCTGTCTCATAAATGTACTTGCAAACAGTGGACTGAGGCAATATATTGGGGAGGGGGGGTATCTGTGTATTTTATGGCTTTTTTTTTATTTTATTTTTTTTCTCCACAAAAATACTGTGATATGAATCAAGCTTTGTGTTTAACTATGTTTGCTGTTAAGGTAGTACAAAGTATGTGATTTATGTGGGGACTGTAGTCATAGCAGGTCTACAGCTTCCTATGGTCCAGCCTCCTCTCCATCACAGTTCTGTAGTGCAGCACTGCAAACTACTGTAAATGGAGTGGAGGAGGATGTTTGTGCAGCTCTGTGTTAAAGCAAACAAAAATACTACCTTTTATAATTCAGTCTGAAAGCAGCTTCCTAGGGAAAGATATACTGAGGGATGGCGCTGTGAAAACTAAGATAAGCTGTTTCCAGAATCTTAAAACAACCTACAGCTCTTTTGATTTATATTCTTTGTAGCAAATATAAGTCAATTCCGTAAGCCCTGTAATCAAATAAAAATATGTTCCCTCCTTTAACCCTTAAGGATATGTTCTTCTCTTGGTGTTCAGGGATTCCCCACACATCGAGACGAGAATAGACCCCTTCATTTTTAGTTGCACAAACACCATATGGCATGCATCTGGATCTCGGAAGATAACAATTTAAGATCTTCAAGACAGCTAAAGCATGCAAATAAACTAATGTACTTATTAATGGAGTTGCAGTGAGCTGCTCACCAGAGACAGAAACTCTAGTGAACAAACCTGTTTGACTCACTTTAGAAAAGCCTGTGAACTCTCACACTTCTGTTGATTACTGTCTAATGATTCTTTTGATGGAATGGGATCTATAAGAGGTCTTTTAACATACTTTTGCAAAGAAGAAAGCTTCTCAGCAGTCATATACCACGGATACTCTATACCTTGTGAAACCAGAAACTAAGTATTTTCTTCCTGTTAAATTTCTAGATAGAAGTCATTTGTTACCATCGTCTACAATAAACCATCATATATTATTATGTACCATGTGTTGAAATTGTATTTAGATGAAGTGACTTCATTTGTAAATGAAGACTCTTAAAGTAATGTATAATAAATTAAGCTGTAAGGTAACATAGGAAATTAAGGTGGCTTTTTCATTTTAAAAAGTGACACTGTTCCAGATCTCTCCCAAGAGACATTCCTGTCCAGCCAGGTGCCACCACAGCAGCAGTGCTACTGGGCAGTCGCACTGGAGGAAGAACTGAGATGCTGTAAGGCCAGTGGGATGTTTGCTCTAGCTGGGGTTTAGGTGCTCAGGCAGGTGTCTGGGGGGCAGAGCCAGGCTGCTGCTGCTGCTGCTGAGAGCATTCCAGCGTGTGTCAGTCCTAAACCTGCCACAAGTGATGCCCTCTCTTTTAAAGATGGTGGCATAAAACAGCATTGGGGAACAGATAAGTGTAGTACTAGACTGCCCAAAATATAGTCTGGTAGGGGAAAATAATAAGAAATAAAAGGCATATAAGTATTCAGCATAAGGTAGACTTTTCTTCCATGGGAATTTGGTTCCCAGGGCCAGTATTTCTGCATAAACCAGTGTCTTTCAGAAGCGTAATATGTAAAAACCCAAAATTAATCTATCCACAGTATTCCTGAAACATTCTGCGTGTATCTTTAAACTATTCTCCAACCAAAGTTGCTATCTATAGAATAATTTATCAATTTGCTTTAAGACTTTTATTGCAATCTGGTGTTGGATATGTACATAGTATACTCTAAATTATAGATATATAAATATATTGATACAATATCAAGACAGAGATTTAAATCTTTCTAAAGTATTGTTTTGATTCTGTGTTGATTATCTGAGCGTTGACCTCTGTACGAGTAGAATGTGTCCTAGCTTGTTTGCAGTAGAACTGTCTTTTTTCCTGTAAAGCCTTCTGTCTCTTAACTGGTCTCCTCTGTAGTAACTGGGTTTTCATTACCCAATTCCATCTTCTAGCTTTTATTCAGAATGAACCGCAGTTTAGTTTTCTTGTGTAAGACTCAACTTTGCATTATAAATGAACTGCAGCCAGCAGCACTTGCTCCTTGTTGAAGGGCAGTTTCCTGAAGGTATTTTTTTACTGCCATTTTGATGAGAGGTTCATTCACAGAGCCAACAGGACTGCCAAAGCCACATGTGAGCTCTGTTCTTTTCAACAGTTTTGGGTAATGCAGGATGTGGCCTTCAGTGTATATATGCAGAAAGTGTAGGTCTTCAAAGGGACAGTGTAAAATTGGCACCATGAAATTTTGTATGAAGGCTGCCTCATGCACTTGCACATTCAGTTTTGTTGCATCCACCACTGTTTTGGCAAACTGCTGCCATGGGATAGCTGACAGTTAACCTGATGAACTTTCCCCATATGTGTTGCCCTTATGTTCCCAGTCATAAATGGGAAGCAGGGCAAATTACTGCTACAGTCATACTTGTCTGAGTACACCAGAGACAGGGAGTTTGAATAGCTGCTGCCAACACCAGCATTTGGCCTGCTGGAGCAGGAAAAATCTCAGGCCCAAACACCCCCCCATACCAGTACGGATTTTTTTGTTTCTGTTAAATGCACTGTAGGCAAATTTGGAGTCACTGAAGCACTGAGTCCTGCATTATCTTTCTATGTGCCTCCCTCCCAGACTACTACTGAGTACTGTTAAAAAATCCAACTGTATAAACTGAGTTTTCAAAAATGTCCTAAGGTATCATGTATAACTCCCAAGTTGAGGATGTACGCTGGAGTTGGATTCACTGATTCAGTGGTCTTGATGTAAATCCCTCAGTTTGAGTAGACTGCAAGTAGCATGTGCTAACAGCACAAGGACATTCTTCTTTCTACAAATAACAGCTCTGCTGCAAGGGTTAGAAAAACTCTTGAGTTGCTCATTCACAAGGACATATATAGACTGTAGGATAGGAAAATAAAAACTTGACCTCCTGCAAAGTAGTCTGCATTCACTCACTCACCCTCCTCCCCTCCCAGCTCCTCACAGATGACACACACCTTCCAACTTCCCAGCAAAAGCTGCCGCAGAGTTAATACTCCAAGAGCCCTCTTTCCTTAGAAAGAGAGGAGCTTCGTGCTTAAGCGTCATCCTCTCTCCTCCATTTTTCTCTCCCCAGCTCAGACCCGCTTCAGGCATCCTTTAGACTCAGCAGTGCTTTGGGAAGCTCTCGTCCCCATTCCCTACAGTAGCACTGGTTGATCGCTTTTATCCCTGCATGAACCTTTCTCTGGCTGTCAGTAGCCCAGGGGCTGTTACTCTTAAAACTGCATGTAAGTCTAAGGTGAGGAGAAGCGAGGCTCTCCCAAGCTCTGTGTAGGGTGGGGTGACCATGCTCCCCTCCCAGCCTGTAGCCTGGCCACAGCTGCTTTCCAAGCCTGCACACCCAGTCCCCAGCAGGGACCAGCACAAGAGCTATGCTGGGAAGCCTCGTTGGGCCTGATGTGCTTTGGTAAGAAGTCAGCGGGTCCTCTGCACAGCCAGTCTGAGAGCCCCAGCTGGCACTCCACTCTGCAGGAGAGGAGCTGCTGCAGCTCCTCACATCACCTCAGGAGAAAGCCCAGGTGCCTGACAAGCTAGTAATTAACTAAAAAGAAAACCCCAAACTTAATAGGAATATACATATAACTGTAGCTAGCAAAGATTTTCTAACCCATAGGCGTGTTTATACGCTAGGCTGCCATAGCTCCCAGCTGGTCACCTGCAAAATGCATCCTGAAATTAGTACTTACTTTATTTGCCAACCACAAAGCCAGTGCACAAGCTGCAACAAACAAACAAACAGCAAGGGCAGGATTTATCTAGGCAGACATTTTGTCATCTGAAAAAAAAAAAAGATGTGTCCCTGGAAATAGTCTAAAAATGCACAGAAGAGCAGGAGCATGTGGGCCGAACTCACGTCACCCGCTGATGGGTGGAGTTAGGCTAAAGTCAGTGTGGGTTGATACCTACATCCTCCAAAGAGCACATCGCTGGCTTGGGCTCGGAGGTCGTGTCAATCTTGAACTTCCTCGTGCTGTCGGGGTCTGTCTGAGGATGTGTATGTTGTATCCATGTAGTACCTTGCCTGTCAGCTGGTAAACTTTTTCATGTTCACTGTAACCACTGCCACAAGCTCAGAAAGGATACCACTGCTGTGGAAGCTGGGGTGTTTTCCAGTGGTCCTTTTTACTAATTAACTTATAATTAGATTGCATAACTATTTTGTTGTGATATAAAAAAAGTCTGGGGAAAGTACAAATCAAAGTGAACACACTGGCTAATCTGGTTTGTGTTATATGAAAAATGCACATTGACCTCACAGTGAATGAAATGAAAAACTGACTTGCTTAAAAAAAAAAAGAAAAAAAAAAAAACAAAAAAAAAACCCAACCAAATTTTTTTGCCTTAAATGGAAGCAGCTAATTGTTGCTCAGTCTCCTCTCATCCTAGCAAAATGACAAAGGGTACTATTTATGTCACAAAACTGACAAATTGAAAAAAATTACCAAAACCCCCCGCGTCCCCCTTTCAAAAATACCCTGATATTGAAAAGCAAAATACACCATATCAGTGCTGGGGAGTAAACTTCATAGTTATTTTAAGTTTTCTTTTAAGTTTCGTTTTTTCCATCTTTTTGCCATTACCTGCATTCCTTAGATTTCCTTCTTTCATGCATAAAATGAACTAGCAACCCCCCCGACCCTTTTTTTTTTCCTGTTCCAAAGAACTACTAGAGTCTCAGTAATGTTTTCACCACCAAACCATGGAAAACCCTTTTGTTATTTCTCTTCTTTAACACATAACATGTTCCTCCTTTGACCCTCATTTTCCCTTTTTTTCTCTCTCTCCCTTCTCCCTCCCACTCGTCTATCCCCCTTGTCCACCGATCTAATCCTGCCCTTTCGTGGTTGCTGTCCTTCCTTCCCTCCCTCCTTCTCCCCTCCTTCCTCCTCCTCCTCCTCCTCCCGGCCCCACCGCCCTGGCTGAACCCTCCCAACCTGTTTGTTCCTCTTCCTCTCTTCGTTTGCAGCTTAGAGATGGCTAAAGTCAGCACCCAGACCGCTTCCGTCACGACCCCTGTTGACCTCAACATGAACCTCTCTCAGTCTGCCACCCCTACCTCCACCCCCACCTCCATGGCCGTGCTGGCGGCCGCCTCCGCCGGTACCGTCAGTACCCCCCCTCCCCTACCAACTCTGCCAACCACCCACTATGCCGTTCCTGTCTCCAGTCTGCTTGGCATGAAAACTGTCCCACTCCTGGCACTAAATGCCGCGGCCGCCGCGGGGGCCACGGGGAGTTTGTCCGCTTACACTGCCAAAATTCCTTCGACGAGCGGGGTTAAGAAATCTGACCGCCAGAAGTTTGCTCCATATTGAAGGGATGAGACACACAATGCAAGCTTTGCCAGCTCTGCCAAGAGTCTGTGGTAGATCCTAGTTATCAAGGAAACAATACGGCATCTTTTATTTTCTGTTAAATTGCTAGTGTTAACTGTTGCCGACTCAAGTCGTCTTCCGCTCTCCATAACAACTAACACCCAGCACCACCTACCAACTAGTTCCAACAGTGAGCAGGCACCAGCCCGGGCTCCTTCTCCCCAGATGCCATCCCTCCAGCAGGGCTGGCCCTCCGGCAGCCCCACAGCAAGGCAGGGCTGCCCCCACCCCAGCAAGGAGGAAGGTGAAGAGACAGACATAAATGAAGCCAGTTTTGACAGCCGGGTCCTGCTCCTGCGATACTGCCTGGCATATAAATACACTTATTTGTAGGGATCTCTCCCAACTCCAGAACAATTCCTTATGGCAAACTGACACCACTGACGCATTTTTCTATTGCTAGAACCTGCAAATCTGGCATCTCTGATAAATGATCACTAGCACCCCTGAAATCCCACATGAAGTGCTATACTGGCCCCCTCCATTGTTCTGCTGCTCCCAATAGGCCTGGAGACCCCCGTGCGCCTGCCCTGACACCTGCCTGCAAGCAGGAGATGGAGGTTACAAACTACCAAACCTCAGGTACTTCTGCATACAACAAGTGAAGCTTTCTGGTCTGAGAAAAACTCCTAAATTAAAATGATTGGAAAACAACAAGTTAAAAAAAATATCAGGCACCCGTGCCTTTCCACTTCAGTCTTTTAAAGGATGCAGTGATTTTTCTTTGCTTCAGAAAAACATAATTTTAAGAACTCTGCTTTAGGGAAGGAGAAAGGGGAGAGGGAGGGAGAGCAGGCTCCTCCTTTTGCACTCAGATGTTTCATATATACCAACAAAGTACTTAATTCTGTAAGTACTTAAGAGCAAGTACAAATCAGATATGCAGTCACTATTCTGGTGTCTCCATTTTTTGTCAGGTTTCTGTAGAAAAGACATCCCTGTCTAACTCACCACCAATCATGCAGTCAGGTTGCATTGTCATCATGAAAACATGTAGCACATATCAAAGGTTATTCCAAGGTTCCTGCTTGGACAGATAACATCCCTTTAACAACTTAGGAGTGTTCAGATTCCAGACCTAACTGCAACCCAAGCAAAGAGAGCTGGGGGATGGAGTGGCTGGTTGCTAGCTGTTGGAACTAGTTCTTAACTGCATTTTCTGTTTGTCCATCCACCTTCTTTTTAATTTCTGTTGCATAACTCAGTAATGCAATATTGTTTTCCTCACCACTTCCAAATCCAAAATCCCATTAGCCCGCAATGTTCATCCACTTTGCACTCCTTGGACACAAAGCTTTAACAATTGAACTGTATTCAGTGCATTTTAATATAAACTAAAAACACAATGCAAATGCAATACTTTTTAAAACATGGTATTTCAAAGTGTGTTATTGTATAGGGCTAAGTACTATCTCAGTATTTTGTGTCATTTCTGTATTCTGTGGGCTTTTCTTCACCTTAGCACCTTTGCACTAAGTTTTGTCACTGTAACCATTTGTAGAACTGCCATTGTTACAGTTTGCACTTATCCAGATGGGGGTTTTGGTTGGTTTTGTTGGGGGTTTTTTGTTTGTTTTTTTGTTTGGGGCTTTTTTTGGGGTTTTTTCTTTTTTTTTTCAGTTGTACATAATGAAGGAAAAACTGGAAATAATGTCAAGGTACCACAGCTATTTAAAAGTTCTAGAAAACTGCTGTAAAACTGTTCTGGACTATTGTAACTGTTTCAGTAATTGACTTAAGAAAAAAAAAACAACAAAAAAAACCCACCAACCTGTGTCAGAAAACTTGCCTGCACTGAAATGCTGTTCTATGCTGGTTGTACTCAAGTGGTATTTTTTTAATAGTGAGAAGATTTTTTTTCTTTTTTTTACCTTTTTTTTTTTTTCTTTTCCTCATTTTTGTTCCTACATTTTAGGCTGTCTTCAGAAGTTACTGGCCTGGGGGCTCTGTAATGTATCTCATCATGCCCTAGTACATTAGCCACCAGACAGGACTTTTCCAAAGCCCCATGAGACAATGCTTTCTATGGACTAATCTACAGAGGAGTTTCTGCCATTTCTAACTTTATTATTCTGAGACATCAAAAGGAAATACTTCTTTACTCTTTAAGCAACTGTGCTTCCTAACTCTTGTGTTGCTTTCATTACTGTTCCAGTTTTAACACTGTTGTGGCTCATAACATAAAGCAAAGACAAGTTATTTTCGGGGGTTAATTTTTATTGATGTTCATGCTTTGGCTAATCTGTATAAAAGCATGGGCCGTTAGTGTTCTAAGCCACTGTATTCAGCTAGAGACTCAACAGTAAATTAAATGAGACGTTTTTATAAATAAATTTTTTTCCTGATTAAAAAAAAAAAAGACGTGGTAGCTTTGTGCATACAACTGTTGTGTTGTTTAAACTTTGTTCTTTGTAACCGAGTTGCTAATTTGTCATTTAAGAAGCACTATTTTATGGATTGTCAAACTAAGATCACGGACAAATTGCTTGTTTTCATTAATGATTAAAGGTTTCATATCATTATGCTTAAGGTCCCACTGCTCATTGGGAAAGAGTGTAACACCTGTGCAATACTGGCAAACATTAGAAAGGATATCAGCCCATTGTCAGGGATGATGAGGCTTTTCGGGAGTAGATGGAGCCAGGTTGTGTAATTAGTAGAGTAAGCAGTATTTCTGTATGTTTGGTTTTTAACAAAGTTGCTCTTTGAGAGCTTCTCATGCTGCATAGAAAAGACAAATTTGGCTCCTTGTTACAAGCAGCCACTGGTTTGTAACTCCGGTGTTTTCCCAAACTGATTTATAGATCAGATACAGGGGAAAGAGAACAAAAGAATGAACTTGGGTACTGAGTACAGTATTGCTAAGACCCTTCATACTTTCCCATTCCCAGCAGCACTGTCCAGTGATGAGGCTCCTAGACATCACCCTCCACCCTGCCAGGAAATCAGCCCAGCAGCTGGGAGGAGCATGGCAATTTGCATTAAGAGAGGGAGAATGGAGAGTTGAGCAGACCAGGAGACTGTCTCATTCTGCCCTGACACTCTGCCTGAGCAGGTCAGGTGCTCCTTTGGATCTGCCGAAGCACTGCAGTCACAGCCTGGAATTCTCTCTTCACACACAAGTGAAAGGGGCTGGCCCCAAGCTGCTGCTGCAATCCGGCACCTCTGTGCCCACTTTCCTCTTAGGGCACTGGCAGTAATCTCACATTTCCTGCTCTATCCTCATGAGAAAGCAGAGTTTCCTGGCAGTGCAAGTGAGTAGTATCCTTAATGCTGTGAGCCTGATTCTACAACCTCCATCCCTACTCTATTTAAAGGTCTCTACAAGCCTTTGGGAATTTAGTTTGGGGTCCCACTTTCCCTCCCTGCCCCAGCTGAGCTTGTGGGGCATACCACTGTTATTGTCCATGGTCTCCAGGGTGCGGACAGCTCTGAAATGTCCTGAGCCTGGAACTAGGATAGGACCACCACGTGCATACGGACTTGAAGACCTTCAAGTCAACAGCTTTTTCAATACAGATGCAGCCACAGAGCAATTCTTGACAACAAAGGCTGCTGAGGAAGATTACAGAATGGCTCATTGCACTTCGGCACCCAGGAAGCCTTGCCCAATGCTGACAAGTAGCTATGCCAACCCTTAGGTTAGAAGAACTATAGGCTATAGTACTAACCTTAATTAAAATACTCTGTTACTTAAAATATATTTATATTACCTAAAATATATTTAACTTCTTGTTCTTGAAAGGAGAGCTGAAGCTGTTTTCACAGCAGAGACCTCCAGAGTCTTCATTTCCTCAACAGCAAAAGCTATTTCTATGGCTAGCCTGGCTAGTGTAAATGAACAAAAAAACGAACATTATTGCAGCTCAACACTAAGTAGGTCAAGGCTTTGCTCTCCCAGTAAAGCTGCCAGGCAAAGGGCAGCAGCAGCTCTGTGGTGTATAGTATCTTTCACATTAATAATTCACTTGAGCCTTGCAGAATTGGCTAGAAAAGACTGAGATTTAAACAAACTAGTGCAGGGGCATGTTTGTGTGTGGAATGAGGAGAGGTAAAATAAAGACACATGGACAAAGGAATGAAGTCTTTTGAAAGGGTTTTTACAAAAAAATACAGGCAGAAGTGTGATGAAATCTATGCTCATTTTAATTTCATTATTTTAACTGGAAGATATTTCTGAATGGCAAGAAAAAACTCATGAATAGCTTTAATATACAAAACAGGCAAACAAAACACAAGGCAGCACATTGGGAGGGGAAAAATAATGCAAAAAATAATACTGCCCAAGACAGACATCTAAACCACTCATGCCAAATGCAGATAAGGGAAAGCATGTACCCAATGTGAAAAGGTCACTGCCCACACAGCTGTGAGTTTCCAGATGAAAGAGAGCACAAGTTCCGCAGCTTTTGCATCATCAAATCGGTATTAGGTTTACTGGAAACATCTCAAACGAATTCAAGCAGCTCTGTTGTGTTTCTCAAGTGAAAAAAATCTAAAGTGTGAATGCTGGCTTGAACAGTCAACCAGAAGGAAAACAAACAAAGTTAGTTAGTTCATTCCTAATACACAGAGTGCTTTCTGTTCTTAGGCATAGCCAGAGGGCATCTATGGGCCCCAGGGCTTGTATTTGTGCCAGTCAAGGCTCCTAGGAAGCTAACAGCAAAAATCTCACTGGTGCCATCAATGCAGGCACCTGGTAAGTGTCTCAGCCCTCAAAAGGTGGGCAAGGTGGTGGTTGTCAGGTTTCACAAGACAGTTTTAAAGCATGTGCTGACTCTTCCCACCAAAACCAGGCAGAAATGGAAACATCATTGCTTTCATTTTTAAATACCCAACAGCATGAAAAAAAGTGCTTCTCTGAGATGGGGAAGATCTAAATCCAGTTTCTTCCACAGCCTCAATAGCAGCTGAATGTATTTCAGCACTATTTATGTATGTGAAACGGGACCATCCCCTTCTTGGTGAGTGCCATGATTATCTAACAAGAGAGCCACATATGCTCACTAGTCCAGTAACTTTACAGTGGCACAGCTTCTACAGGCAAGACTGGAATTGTTAGGCTGTTAACTGGGTCGCACAAAGTGGATGTTAAAGGACAGCATTGAAAGGAGGGATCAGCAACAGAGATCTCTTGTATGCTCTGTAACTGCTGTAACCACCAATTGTGCAAGGCATTAGTCCCACCACTGTATTTTTGAAAGAAAGACCTGATTTAGATGTCTACACAAAGGAACTGCTTCCATTTCTTTTCCCAGCTGTCAGGCCAGGATAGTTGTAACTGAAGTGATGAACAGAAGATGAGACAAAGGCAGATACTGAAAAACTGCTTCACACCTGAAATTTCCAACTCTTGGCCTGAGCAACACTTTCTAAGGATACAAGTACACACTGCCATTCTTGGCACTGAAGTGTACTCAATTAATTCCTTGGTTCCAGGAAGGAATGCAGTAATGTTGATTAAATCAGTTTCTGCATCAATGCATGTGTGCTGTCACTCTACAGACTGGCACATGTCTGAAGACAGTAACTGAAATGAAAGAGAAGGGTCAAATTCATTGCTAACAAAAGGGAATTTCTTAAACATTATATACACACATTATGGTTTCTAATGACAGCAACAACGTGATTCCTACAGGCTGAATGTCTGATTTTCTAATGCAAGTTTTCTGATTATAAGAAGTATTTTTAAGTGCTGAAAATACTTGAATAATGTGACTTCTCATTAGAGCTGTTTCTAGCTCAGTGGTTTTAAGATGATAAAATGTAGAAAATCTACTTACAGTGGCATGAAATAAGCAAAATTTGTCTCTCCTTGCACTGAATTTATTGGCAGGGGGCCTGGCCAAATCTAATGTTAGTGTTCTTTTTAATCAGTATTTGCAATTCTGAAGCAAATTTTAAAATTAAATGCTGCAGTAGAGGAATAACAATCACGTTAGCAAATGAGTACATTGTTTGGTTTACTGTTATTTGGGTTTGGTTGTTTTTGTTCTCCTCTGTACCAAATACAGAGCTTTTTCCACATCTAATTCCAAGTCATGACAGCAGCAGCTTATTTCTTCCAGGACATGAGAGAAGGTAGCACACCGATTACCCTTTGTGTCCAACTGCACTTGCCAGCCAAGAGCTGACCACCAACAGCTGTAGCTGTGGTCGCTGCTCCTGCAGAGCTGCTACTCGGAACTCCATTTCAAACATGCATGCACCTACAGGCACACACATTCTGGCCCTGGAAGTCAGTTACCAGTTTCAAAACCACTGAGCTGGGGAATCTCAACTACTTTTTGGCAGCATGAAATTCCACAGTTCTTAAGTTTGGTTTGGGCAACACTCTCCATTATTATTATTATCATCAATAAATAAAGATTACAAATGTTAAGTCTTCACCCTTAATTCTAATTCTTCAGTTTTCTGAAAGACCTAGAGATCAGAGAATTAAAATAGTCTGCTCAATTCCAATTAAAATTTCATTTTTAATAGTGGCTGGTTATTAGGACTACTTTCATCTTTATTGTTTAAAAATAGAATTCAGGAAAGTGCTAAAGAAATTAAGGAAGTATACATTTTTAAAAACAATTATTTTCTCTGATTAATAAGCTGAACAGCTCATCAAAAGTGCATAAAATTGTTTTCTAAAGCTGAAGACATTTTTCGATTATAAACTAATTATGCTTAGAATGTTTCCCTGTACTCCCTTACAGCCATGCTATTTCTGTTTTTAAAAAGCAGGATGATTTCCTGGCTTCTTGACACAACAGCACATGTACATCAGTGGTCACAAAGGGCAAAGTCACTCCCATCATCTTCACAAAGCTCTCTAAAAGCTTTGTTCCAAATGCTGAAGAAATGTACAGTTGTCCACAGTGAGCTGTATAGAACTTGGATACAACACTACTTGTAGATCTCCCAGATTCCTCCAAGGAAAAGAGCACCAACTCCTAAACAAGAAACAACCAAGAGGGACCAATGCTGTCACTTCCTCAGCAATGCGTTCGCTCGCTGGCCAGTCCCTTGTCTTTACTCTTTCAACATGTTATTCAAGGATAATTAATAGAATGATGAGTGATCTCATGTTTATTCCTGCCATCACTTCCTAATACTAACAATAGGCTGCGCTCCTTTGGATTTGAATGTACAATCTCCTTGCACTGTAACTAAACTCCCTGCCTTTAGCTTGCTACCACAAGATACCTCTAAAGATGAGGGCAACTGAACTAAAACAGCAGAACTGTTTTAATGTTCAGTTCATCTCCTATTCATTTGCAGCTGAAACCATGCTTTGCAGGTTCATGTACAAAATGGAAGCAAAATTACTGAAAAAATGTACAAAATAGAGGTGTAGGTTATCAACTCAGAGACTAACAATTTTATACTGTCAAAACATGTATGCCCACGATGCTCAGTATAACCTGACATCAATCACATCTGTTTCTCTGATATTAAGCCAAATGCAGAGTGGCTCTAAAGTTCAGTGTTAACAAGCTAGGATGCTTTGGTGAGTAGGTCAGTGAAAAACAAAGATAAATAGAACCACTGGAAACTTAGCTTAGCTCTTCTCAGAGGGAAAAATGGGGGGCTGTCTTTCATTTTGTTTTTAAAAAACCTCTCCATATGTTAAGACAATACCACGCTCTCAGCTGAAAGTTGTCTTTACAGTGATAAAAGGAAATTTTATTTCAGTTTCGGTCCAACTACGTTTTCTCCAACTTGTCCAAAAATTCATTATTTATTTCAGTATTCTCTGAACCCTTATTCTGTATTTCAGTACTCTCTGAATGTTCCTATTTTAATGACAGTACTAATTCATGTAAGACTGCAGTGTTTCATCAAACATTTTAGCAGCAACAGCTACTTACAATTATTAAATCAACCAAAACCCAAGGGCTGTAATCCAGCACATGTGAGCAGAAATAGATGGATGCAATAAAGTGCTAAGGACCATTGCTTGAATTTTGACAGCTTTATAAATATAAAGAGCTGAACCCAAGCATCATGGAAATCAGGAGTGATAAAAAAGCATCTCTATCACTATACAGAAAGGGCTCCCACCATATCAAATCTTTCCTCCAAAACAGGCAAATCAAACATCTAACTTTAGTTTTGATCTTTTTTACTTGGTACATAAACATCTCTGAGACAAGTATCTAGAATGCTCTCATAAGAGTAAAGCTTGCTTTCTGCCTTTAAAATCTCCTTTTGAAAATAGAATTTTAAAGGAAAATGTTAACCTATTCATTCATAACTTTAATTTTTGATATAAATCAAGCCATACATCTCTCATATTTTTCCCAAGTCCTCAGCAAATTTGAAATATTTTAAGGTTTGCTTCATTAAAAATAAACAGACACTTACCAAAGTTCAAGCTAGTTCTGCTTTCCATGTCCTATTCTTGTCAAGTTTGCTGGTTCTTGATTTTACTTCATCTGTGTTTATCGGAACAGAAATGAATTTTAGATGCTCTCTGTGCCTAAGATAATATTTTAAGAAAATTTCCAGTATTTACAGCTAAAGAAATTGTTTTACCTCCTCAGTTGCCAGTGCAGTAACTTCCTCTCTAGCATTTTGTCACCCTTCCATTTAGTTATGCAGATATGTGACTGTGTTCTCATCCCTCTGGTTCAAGAAACATGAGGTATGCTACATGACGGCTGCACTAAGCAAAACAAGACACTATAAAGAAAAATATTCAGCACTGCCTATGGCACATCAGAGAGTATAGACTGTGGAGAAGCTGTAGTTCAACGTTTCTGAGCTTAGTCCTTATACACACAGAGAAACTGTAACAGATACTGAAAAAAAAGTACATATTTTATTGGGAGCTGGGGCAATGGACAGAAGAGTACTTAAAAATTTTAAGAAAACATAAATGTGCAGTATTTTCCTTTCCCTAACCTCCCCCCAGTCTGGAAAAACTCCATAGACTATGCAAGTCCTTTACTTCTATACACAGTAAGCCAAGTCTCAAAATCACCAAATATAACTAATGCTTCAGAGATTCTTTATAGATTTATTAATCCCAATAAAATACTTCCGGTAAGAAACCAATAATTTTAATAGGAAAGGTGCATTCAAGATTGTAAAACATTTGCAATGTACAGATTTTACAACAAGTAATACACCACTTAGATTTACAAAGATTTTTTTTTTCCTAATGCTTGGCTCTTTATCATCTCACAATCCTCTTTAAATAAATATTTAACAAAAGTGTCTCACTCTCACTTCTACCAATGGAAGTAACACCACAGGTAAAAAGAATTTCAACCATGTTGCAGAAATGCTACAACAACGCCCCTTTCACCCGCCAGTCTTGAGACAGCAAATCCTGCAGTTCTTCTTCATCTTCACTACCAATATCCTCATCCTCTTTCTCTTGTGTTGCTCTTAATCTCATGGCTTCCTTTAACTTCTCCTTCATCTCGTCCTGGCGGTTACGCAAAAGCTCAACACGGCGGTAACATTCACTGTTGAAAAGCAAACCACCTGTTAACACTTGAGGCCTTTGCACATTAACTTGATCATCTACAGTGCTGGACTTTGCTTCTCCAGCTTTAGATAAAGAAGCTTTACAGCTTCCCATCAATTAAAAAAATAAACTTCCAAAATGCTAGTGCACCTTCTCTGTGTTAGTCAGGTGGAAACAGGCCAGAGGAGAGGTGTGGTCAATTCTCTAGCAAGGAGAACTGGTCCAAATATTTGCAATACCACCACAAGTGAGTTTTTACAAAGCACAGAACCACTATCTACTTCCACACAAGAAGAGATACCATTCTTTGCTCCTCTTATGGTTTTCATTTGTGGTAGGAAGGTGAGACATCAATTGGCTATCAATTTTGGTAACTTAGTGGTGCCATCTCTGAAAGTAAAAAAACTGCACAGGTGTTCAGATTCTTCATCGGCTTCCTGTGTGCTATAACAGAATGTTTTAAGTAAACATAATCCAAAAGTTTCAGTTTTCCATTTACTTAAAAAGTTTTGTCCTTGAAATAAGTTTTGTAACAATTCTTCTAGCCAATTTAAACAAGGTATTTTTTTGGAAAATGTCAATTAGTACCAGCCTGATTGAAATAGATCTTTTCTTAACAAATAGGAGTGGAAGAAGCAGAGTCAACAAGGAAAGATTACAATCTAGATCCTGTTCCCCTTGTTTATTTCCAATACCATTACTTACAGGCAATCATAGCTGAAGATCTGAAGGCTAAGGAAAACCTGAATGTCCCTGGAATTAACCTGATTTTCAGTTTAATTTGAAACAGCCTGCATTTAAATACACTCAGAAGACAAAGCTACAAAAAGTCTTTGAAAATCTATTTGGAACTTTTATTTGGGGAAAAATAATTACGGTAACAAAGCTGAAATTCTCTACAAATTTCTGAATTCGGTTCTACAAACTATAGCAGCCTTAGCTACTGCAAAAAATGAATCCTCAAAGAGAGGCCAACCCTCTCCAGAAGTACATGAATATTGTTAAAGAAATTTCTGTAATACCAGAGCTCAGTTTGAACCTAGTGCTATTGTTACTATATGCTGATTATGTGTAGCATGTAAATCTGAACAAATGTCTTGTTGCTATAATTTTAGTGTCTTCTTTTTGTTGCAAGGTTCATGAAAATCAGAATTCATCTTTTTCTTTTCAGTCATTGCCATTATCACTATTAATCAATGTGTTAAGGTACATGATAATGGTAATAAACTCTACTACAAGGCCGTATTTCAGGGTGCCTGTGTTTAAACTAATGCTTATCCAACCACCACACCTACCAATTCAACAAACCAAACCAAACCACTTCATTTAATGAAGTGCATCATTCAACATAACCTTTAAGTAAACTTTTACTAGAAACAAGGAGAGTTTGTCACAGAACAGGACATTTTTAGTACAGCAAATGTTTTTTAAAAATGTTCACATAAATTCTACCTCAATCAGAATTCCTAAAGAAAGACAAATTAAGATATTTGACAAGGGAAGGGGGGACAGTATGTTTCAAGAATTTGCCTTCTGTACTTTCAGTGATTCCAGTGTGTTCTCTCTTTGGACAAAGTTACATAACTTTGCACTGAAGTTCATGTCTTCATTAGGTATCATTCTGCAATTTGAGGGAGTCTGTCCTTCAGATATGCAGGCGATTAATAAAAGCTAGCATCACAGATTAAAAATGTTCTTATCACTCTAGTCAGGTAGCAATCAATCCATTACTGCTGGAGAACAGAGAGTTTGAGGAAAAATTGATCTACTTACATCTGCTCATCAATTTCTCCAATCTGGCGATCTAGTCGTCCCTCCTCATCATCTTCTGCCACTATTGCTTCTGAAATCTAAACCAGAAAAGCACTAAGAAAATTCACTTTCATCCTGAATTCCACTTCCATTCCTTTATGATGTCTGTCTTCCCCTCCTCCCCTCTACCTCAAGTTAGTGTCAATCTCCTACATGTATATTCCCACCTTCACAAGGGCAAATGCAGAAAAAAAAGAATGGTCTGGTTTAATTTGAAATGGAAATGTTTTTTCTTAAAAGCAAAAGTAGTTTGGCTGCTTTGGGCTTAATCTTTTGAAATTTTCAATAAACTCTGATTTGAAACTGAGCATAAACAAACTACACACATCCAAAGTCTGAGGTTGAAACAGGAGCTATATCCCAATGCTTGGGACTTAAGTACACACACTTATTGAGCATATTGCTTAAATATTCCCGCTAGATCCCGAAGTGTTTCTAACCTGTTATTTTTTTCAGCATATACTTTCTCAAATCTGAATGTCTGGGAGATGCTATGCAATCAATGGTCCACGCATAACTGAGAAGATTCCTCCTAAGCTGAAGAATTATCTGAATGGCTTATGCTAGCAAAATGTATCCACCACCGCTTTTGTATGAACATTCGCTCTGTTTATAGTGCTGACTGCTTTAAAATGAGCAATGATAAATTTTTCTGCACCACTTTTCTTAGCAGTTGACAGATGAGTTATTATTTACAATTAAAGTAATTAAAAAAATAGTGACTACTCTAGGGGAAGACTGAGAACACCACGTATCTTTAGTACAGTTTTATGTTGTACAAAAGGGTAGATAAAAACCTGCTGCAGGAAGACTTTCCATGCAATGCTAAACAAAAAAAAATGGAAGTACAGAGAAACTGCGGCCAATTTATGTGTCTCATACACAAACTCTTGTCAGTTTCCCAAATTTTGGGGTTCCTTTCCAGTACATTTAAATTAACCATGAAACCCAGGTTACCTACACTTTATAGATACTTTTTGAAAAAGACAGACAAATGTGTTTTTGTTCTGTGTTTTTAAAGGTTAAAATACATCTCTAGATCTAAAAAAGAGCCCACAATTGTGTCCTGTTTGGATACAGAACGCTGATCTGAGGTATATGCTATCTAAATAGTATCTAAATAAAATACAGTTTAACAAATGTAACTAGATACACACTGATGACTGGATCCTGATCAAAAGTTTTTCAACTTAATTTCCTCTAAGTGGAAAACAGAAGGACCCCTTTGCTCATTTATAAAGTGCATTTAACCACACACTGCATTGAAACAAACAGCTGACAAATGCAGATGTCAGTCATTCTGCAGAGGTGCATGAAACTGTTGTTTTCCTTATTGTGTATAGTATTTAGAATCAATAAAAATAGATTCCATTACTTACTGTGTTGACCTGTCGCATTGCCTTTTGAAATTCATCCCATTCTTTGTCCATCTGATCCTTTGGAGCATCAACTTTTCTCACCTAAGGAACATGAAAATTTATAAGTTAACAATTTATGTCTAGTGATTCTTTGGGGCACTGTAAAAAGTCAGGAGAAACAGGAAAAATTACGCTGTGTTATCAGAGAAGTCTGGTCGACGTACTTCAGTTTCAGTCATGTATGTGAGTAGGAGAGTGCACCTGCATAATGGTTTTGAAGAAAAAACCTGACTCTACTCCTGGATTAAAACATCCATGACTGTAGCATTAAAGAATAATTGATTAAGAATGGCTGGTGTGCAATGTCTGGAGTAACAAAAGTGAGTTAGTCTGTTAATTTGATGATCTGTAATTTCACTGTGTCAGGTGATAACTTCTAAATTCTTCTGTAAGATACCTGTTTAATTGCATACAGTAGCCATTTCACAAGCCAAAAAGCAGTAAATTATTTTCCTTTGGCATAACATAAAGTATCAATTTTTTCAGTTGCTATTCTGATGTTAGATAGTCTGACTGTATTTCAAATCTAGTCTAATTTTGTTGGCTAACAGAAGAAACTCTGCAGCTACAAACCAATTTTAACAACATGCAAAGCTTTTTATTCTGTGGTAGATGACATTAATTACTCAGACATGAAGTCTGAAAAAGCCGTAGCTGTAAGAATGTGTCTAAGATCTAGAACTAGGGTAATCAAAACCAGAGTGTGCTTTTAATGCAAATAAATAAACAAGATAATCGACCTGTGTAATCAAAACTTTCACAACTCAAGACTGGAAGATGTGGCATATAACATATGTTAGATGACAGATTATGCCTGACTCAGGACTGCATAGAAATTATATACCTAGGAGAACTAAACAGTTTGAATATAATAATTCATGACACCATCTTTTTACATTAGTTTTGTTTTTTTCCTTTATTCATTCTGCTCTTTTGGTGACACATCAGTCATCATTATGGTAAAGACAAGTTTGGTACGTTTTGTTCCTGAGTAATTATACAAAATCTAGTAGTATGCATTAAATTTATAGAATAAATTAGAAGCTTCCAAGCAAACTCATACTGGAAAGTAATAGTCATCATTTCATTCTTCTGTTCTGTGATTATTTCTATCATATGTGTATGTACTGTGTTATTATGCATTGTGGTTGTCTTTTGTAATTCATAATTATTTGTATTTCTTACAATAAATTTAAACACTAAAGTTATTATTTTTTTTCTGGAAATATTTATCTAATCCAGAATTTTTATGCTTTACAAATACCTGATGTAAATAACAAACATTTTTCATGCCCCCAATCTCCCTTCCAAATGCTCAGTAAAATTTTAAAATAGTCATTTTTTGTACAACTCCAAAAACAGAACCATCTCTGTTTAAGTGATGTCACAAGCATTTTTCTTCCTATTAGTATTAGCTACAGTCAGAAAGGGCAGATTAAAAGGAAGAGCATCTGCAAGCAATCCAAGGAAGAGCTTGTCGGAACAAGTAACCACTTGTAAATTTTATCAGTTACCTAACCAGAACAAAGATCACTAACCAGTGTCCTCACAGAAGCTCACAAGCAGATTCTCCACTGCCTGCCAGACATTCCCACTTTGTACAAGCTTCCCAACTCGTGGTGAAACTAAGTATTTGACAAATTTAACACCTCAATTAGTGATATGCAAACAAAACAAAACAAACAAAAACCCCAAGAAAACCAAACAACCAAAGCAAAAAAAAAAAAGTGTGGCTTTTTCAGCGACATATTTCAATATTCAGAATATCACTGTTCAAAACTATTCACATATGGCAAATGTGGGCATGAGTGGTGCCAAAAGAATCTTGCCAGAGCAGATAAGACACCCAAGCTTAGCTGAGACAGAGGGACTAATTGAACATAAAGAAGCATTACTTGGAAGGTCTCCAAATTAGAAGTCATGGCTGGACATCACAATGCCATTTAAATACACCAGTAGCTTTTCACAGTGTGAGTAGGGAAATACAGTCATGGAAAACAAAAAATACTTGAGCCCACAGTATGATTATTTCAATAAAAAAGTCACCAAATCTGTGGCAAATTTACAAAACTAAAAAAGGCTGGTATTTGAAATCACTGGAACAGGCTTCCTGGAGAGGTTGTTGATGCCCCAAGCCTGGCAGCGCTCAAGAGGCATGTGGACAAAGCCCTCAATAACATGCCGTAACTTTTTGTCAGTCCTGAAGTGGTCAGGCAGTTGGACTAGTTGTTTGTTGTAAATCCCTTCCAACTGAAATAATTTATTCTGTTCTAAATAGTTCAGTCATTTTCTTTTATTCCGGTATGACTGATTACCTGGAAAAGCATCCTTACTGCTCAGAAAATCATCACAACTGGCAGAAATAAATCTTGCAGCATAAAAGGAGTAGATCACTTACTTTTGCATCCACTTCAGGATCATCAAAGAAACCTTCTGGCAAAGCTTCAGCAGTGTTTTCTTTCCTGAAATATTTGATTACTATTAGCCCGGGTTAACACTTTACAACTTGCTTTACTGTAGAGTTAAAAAGTCAAGAATAAAATCCATAATCCTTTATAAAAAAACCTAGAAATAGAGCAAGTTTTTTAAGCCCTGAGTTTTACCTAAAATCATCAAAACTTTCTTCTTCAGCTTGGTCTTACCTCACAAGGAACTGCACAAAAAAAGAGTTTAAAATCTCACTCTCAAGTGCTATAGCTTATGCTTCCTAAACTATTCTTTCCAGTGTGCTGGGAACCCAAACATTTTAACAGCACAGTTGCTACTTCTGAAAGACTAAACCACTGTCTAAAAAAGTGCTCATGTGAGCTGAACCATTACTACAGAAGGGGAAGTTTTCTTTAAAAAGCTACAAGCAGTGGTTGACATTAAGCTTCCACTGCACCCTGTGTTAAAAATTTGCAAACAGAGATGTCTAACAGACACTGTATGACATTGCTCCCTCTCTTATCCTGTCCCTAGGGTGCAGAATATCTGTCTGAAATAATGCCAGAGGCTGACATACATACAAACTATTCTGAATGTAACTTAACATTAGGACAGATTTCTAAGTGATCGCAGTCTGTATTTCCTGGAAGAATCAAGTTTATTTACAACTTCTAGAACTATCAATATTTGGTATGACAGCTTACCTTTCCACTATCTTCTCTTGTACCTCTGCTTTCTGTATGGATCCTGAATGGGAAACTATAGGAGCAGCAGCAGTTCTGCTGTCAAAGAAGTCTATAGAAAAGGACAGAAGTGTATGACAAAAAGAACAGCTGTTCAAGCATTTTCTAAAATTCTGACTAGAGAGGAAGTTCAATTAATACCTTACTAAATCAAGGGAAGTACAGCCAGACATTATTTCACTTGACAGCCTCCAACAATTAGAACATAAAATCAGTAAGCATGCTGAGAAACCACCATACAACAATAAACTAGCAAAGAGTATCCTTCCTCTAACTCCAGTACTTACACACTCTAACCAGGTAATGGCAATAATTAGAAAAATAAAACGCTTTCACCATCGGTTAAAACAGAGTTTCTCCTTACTGAATCACTTACTGTTTCAGTCAGCATTACCTGCAGGCAGAGAATTAGCTATTACTTCTTGAGTTGGAGGTGGAATTTCAGTTTTAGACATAAGAGAAGATTTGCTTGATTGTTCTTGTTCCTCCTCTTCATCATCATCGTCGTCATCGTAATTTCCTGACAATAAACTGGGCCCTGGACCCTTGGAAAGCTGTACATTTGCACTGTCTTGCTCTGCTTCATCAAAAAAATCTGATGGCAGCCTAGTAAAGAGCCCAAAAGAGAACGATTTCAAATTTCACATGAACCAGTTCCAGACCAGCACCCGAAGCCTGGTCACTGTACAAGCTGTTAGATACCGTACAACACCCTGAACTGCACAGCTGCCAACGCAGACACTGTCTGAAGGCAGCACACACTTGTGGCTCCCATTTTAAGATCCCCAGAAATGCTCAGGCTAATTCTAAAACCCTGAATTTCAGGTTTTAGAAATTCTAAATTTCAGTTCCATTTCTCTATCTGAATATTCAGTATCAAAGACATTAATAAAAATAACCCATAACAAATTGTATTTGGAGAAATGGTAGCTTAAGTAATTCTGTTTCCACATAGGAAGTAATGTGCATCACTGTATTTGCTGTGAACATATTAAATACAAAATTAATAGTTCAGTGGTCATACTAATGTCACATAAACCTTGATAACCACATGTAACACAACTATGTATTTTGGGTACCTACTGCTGCCCAAACTGCAGCTTAGAAAAGCCACACAGGCTGAGCAATAAGAAAACCTAGATTAGCTTAGAATAGCTGCTGGCCTCCAAGCCACTTTTCCATGTTATAAATTAATCATACAAATGAGTTAAAATATGAACAAACCTCTCAAGTGTTAATTTTGCACACAAATTCAAAATTTGTACAAGATGACCATACAAAGTCTCTATGCAAAATAATAACAGTAATAATAATAATAATAATTTATCCTGTGAAGTGTACAGGAGACCCTCAGGTCTCATATGACATCTACCAATCCTGCAAACATGTCCAAATACCATCAGAAATTTTTAGTGGCAGTTACGGTGCTTAACCCAATCCCTTGAAATCACACACAGTCCTATATTTGTGAGAGTTCAACTGAACGATATGCGCTAACATGAATTTTAAGTGACAAAATCCATCTTAACAAAGACATACTGATTACATTTGTTAGTAGTCTTTGTTAATAAATATCTTTCAATTATACATTCAAAATTTGTCTTAATTTCAGATTATCACCTCTTCTGCAGTATGCTAGTATTAGAGTGCATGCCACAAACTAGTTATGTTCATTCTAGCAAACTGTGTAACATCACCACATGTTAATCCTTAAAAGTCTGATAGTGACAGCAAAAGAACTCCTGCTTTCTCAGAGACTCTGCATGGAGGAAGATGCTGCAATGTTCAGTAATACACAATTCCATCAGCAAATGAGGAGAAGAAGGGATCTGCTCACTCTGAACCTTTACCCTTGGTTAGGAAAGTGCGAAAGGAAGAACTGGGAGAAAAATGCAGCTGTTGGTATTTACAAAAAATTAGTATGTAATAAGATCAACTCACCCAGATGTAGATGTATGTGGCTTGTCGTCTGCACCTGTATAACAGCAAAGAGTCACTTCTTAAAATTCATGCTTTTAAAAGAAACAACCCTCAGACTCCTACTACAGCAGCAAGTTCACAAACGCACACTTTTGTATATTTCATATGTTTACATGTCTAGTAGCACCAAGGGGAAAATAATAACTCTCTTTCCTTTAGCAAGAGCTTTGATGCACGGTTTGAGGTAAACCAGTGGCTTGATCCCACTGAAAAGGAGCAGCAGCACCACTTTTGGGGAAGTGCTTCTGTTGCTTAGCTTACACTGCTTCTGCTTCTGTTTGGGCCAAGCCCACAGTTCCATGGCCTAATTTAACACAATAACCCTTACGAAAACCAGGCAAACCACCAGAAGCACGGTCTTCTCCTGATCATGAACTCACAGAAAAAGAGCAAGACAGACTTTTTCCCTTTTCAGCAGCAATGGGCTGACATTAACAGTCTTATGTATTCATGTTCACTTCCAAAGGGAAAGGAAAACAAACAAAAAACATTCAAGATGCAAAATGGCTGGATTTTGGTAGGTGCTTGATACGTGTTTTTCTCTCCTTACCTTTTATTCTCTTTAGCTCTGTATTTTCTGTGTCAACAGTTTTTCTCTTGACAGGATGAGACGATGTGCCAGCAGCTGAACCAGTCGCTGTCTGCTTTGTTCCTTTTAATTCTGCAACTCTCTGTAAAGAAGTAAAAATTCAGGGCACTTTCCTAGCAGTAACTTCTGGACTGCAGTTTAAAATACAGTGCTTTTAGAACAGCTTACTAAAGTGAGCTAATATCTTTCCAGAACAGGATCACTGAAACAGACATTGTGGATACCAAAACAAAGATCAATGTTTCAGCCTCTGGAGCGATGTGACACAGGGGAAGAGGATCAGACCTCTGCAACATGGGAGGCTGTAAAGATCAGTGACACTGACAGCAGTAAGGCACTGAAGAACAGAGCAGGAAGGCTAGAGTAATTCTAAGGTCCTGGGACACTGTTTTAAAATTAAAACACAGAGCTAGCGTCAGACACATCACCGTGCCTTGCCATGGCCATCCAGTCTGAATGCAGGCAAGGAACTGGGTACCCCTCAGTTTCTTTGGCCTTTTCCTCAGGTCTTGTAAAATTAAACACAATCGCTCAGTTTCTGAGCTAAGAAGCAGCAGCAGAAATTAAAAGGCTAAAACAGCCCCCCAGATTTAAGGTCACATCCAAGTGACAAGCTCCCTGAATCGTTTTACAAATTCTTCATCTTTACTGCTAAATTCCAACGCAGAGAAAAAATCATTTTTCCTTAGCCCCGACGTATTTTCCTAAGCTGTCACTCGAGAGCGCAGAGGTCCCAGAGCAGCCCCAGGCGGGTCTCACAGCCGAGCCGCGGGCACTGACAGCCAAAAGCTGTCCCCTGCGCAGAGCTGCCCCCCTCCGGGGGCAGGGGACCCCCTTCCAGCGCTGGCCTGTCAGAGCCCGCACGGCTTTTAACGCAGCAGCGGCCGGACCGAACAAGCAGGCTCCTTCTGTCGCCCCTCCCTCAGGCCGGAGGGTGCTCCGCTGCTCCATGACCGGGAGCGCCGGGCCCCGGCCCCGGCCCCGCTCGGCGGTGGGAGCTCCCCACAGCGCCTCCCCTTCCCTCCGCCCGGCGCTGCCCTGGGGGTCCCGGACACCCGATCCCAGCCCCGCTCACCTCCCGGTGCTGCTTGCCCAGGACGTGTGTCTGCCACAGCAGCTCGCCCTTCACGGGCGCGTTGCACAGGGAGCAGCTCAGGTGCCCCAGGCTGTTGTACGTGGCGGCCGCGTTAAGGGGAACAGCAACGACGGGGCGCGGACCGCCGCCCCCTGCCCTTCCTCCCTCCCTCCCGCAGCCCCCCAGCCGAGGCCATGGGCCCCGGTGCCGAGGATATTTGGCGAAGGGCGAGTCGATGCGCTTCCTGCCCGCGCTCTGGCGCTGCTTCTCCCGCATGAGGCGCCGCAGCTCCTCCTGCCGCACCTGCTTCCGCGCGCACCCCGCCCCGCCCGCCGCCATCTTGCCCCGGCGCGCGGGGCGGCGCGGGCCGAGCGGCGCCCTCAGTGACGCGGCCGGGAGGGGAAGGAGGGGGAGGGAGG